>JADMLL010000009.1:5544357-5698681 GCA_016920875.1 Columbicola columbae | reverse complement strand
TTTAGTTTCAAATGGTCCGTGAAGGTACTTCCGAGAGAGTGACAATGTTGAAACCTTGTGAGTGTGCCAAATTTAATGGAAGCCAATTAAATTGTATAATAGTTGTATAGCCATCAAAATCTTCCTAATGGAAACTTCATAAATAATGCACACTTTTATCAAGCATTCATTTCTTTAATATTGTACAATTTTTTAAATATGTTTTTTGACATATATTTTATTTTATTTATGTATTAATTTATAACAACAGATCATTTACAAATTTTAAGTGTGCATTACTTATGAAATGAAGTCTTCTGGGGAGTAAACAGAATTTATGTCATTCCCTTTAAAGTAAGCAATATTAAGGGAGTTAGTTCCCTTAAAATGAATTTGTGAAATGAGTTCATCACAAAAGTGTGTTTATTATCTACGCAGTTATATCGGAAGTTATTTATAAGTCGACCTTATACTAAAAAGTATTTTGACCTAACCAAGAGAAACTATAAAAGATTATTTATTTATTTATTTAGATATTTTTTTTAATAACACAGGAAGGCTATTTCGTTTTAAGCTTTTTAAAATTAGAGTTGAGAAACTGTCAGCACGTCGTTAAGTCGGTGATATGTTTAAAAGTAAACTCATTTCACTCTCCCAAATTTTTGTTTGTCGTCTCCTATGTTTAGCCAGCAGACGACATTTCTTTAAATCCATTCAAATCGATTTCTGATTCATGTTTTGGAAAATTCCATTTTAATTTTCAGCTGGAATACGGAGAAGAAACTTGGCGTAAAATCCTCACAGATGCAGGCTGTAAATTTACAGTTTTTTCCACTCATCAAACCTATTCCGATACCTTAATGACGAGAATCGCCGAATCCTGTGTCCAAACAATCGGAAACGGAACAACCGTGGATCATTTCATGAATTTCTTTGGAAGGTGTTTCGTTCGTTTCTTCAGCAATTTCGGGTTTGGTTTTGATTTTCTTCAACCTTTCACATCCATCATGTTTATTGTACAATTTGTTGAAACTAAATCACCAATCTTATTAGGTATGATGAATCTATCAGAGCGACAGGAAGGTATTTTTCTGATTTCCTTCAAAGTGTCGATAACATTCATCTTCAGATGAGATTCACTTACCCAAAGATGAAGAGCCCGTCTATGTACATCACTCAGGTTGATCCAAATGGCGTCGTTTTGATTTATAGGAGCACACGAACGGGTTACACACAATACTTTATGGGTGAGTTGACTGACAGGAGGACAAATTTTAATGAAAGAAAATGAAAAGGGATCAGGCAGTAGTGAGTCTCTCTCTCTCTCTTTAATTTAAAATAAATTAAAATGTGTTGAAGGGAGTAAATTGTTTCCACAGTTCTCATGACATAAAGAATTATAAACAAAAAATTTAAGTTGGAAAGAAAAACCAAAGAAAGGTTTTTATATCTCAAATGACAGAAGACATGATTTATCACCGATGATTTATCATTTGCTATTGCTCCCTCCGTCGAGGCAATATTTTTTTATGACCTAACACTTGATCAATTTAATTTATTTCATTCCCCAAGCTGAAAATGGTGACATCTAGCTAATGCCTTCCGAAACTTAATATGACGCCGTTGAAAATCCAAATTTTTTGCTATTTTCATGTTTTCAGGTCAGCTGTATCAAATAGCTGAGGATATTTATAACACACAACTCCAAATTACTGTTCTCGAAGAAGGAAGCTCGGCTGCTGGATCGAGGAACATATTCGTCAAATTTCGTTTGGATTTCGACAATAGGGAATACGTAGAATCGAAAACGAAGAAACGGACATACCTGGAAAGGATTCCACTTCCTGATTTTCAGTTTCATTTACTTCTTAAATTATTCCCATTTGGAGTTATTTTTGATGAGAATATGAAAATTCTAGGAGCTGGAGAGAAATTAAATTTACTCTGGGGGAATCAAAGGGTTTTAGGGAATTGTGTTACAAAACATTTGAAGTTGAGGAGGCCAAGGGGTGTTCCCTTCACTTGGACTAATGTAAGTTTGAGATATCTCTTTAATAGTTGAGATTTCCTTTCTCAGACAATTATTACTGGCTTGTTTTTATTTATCACAAAAATAGATTCTGTATCTTCAGTCAGTATTGTTTGAGCTGGAAGTAATTAGGTTTGTGTCTTCTGTGAAAGCAAAACCAGACTTTGAAAGTTTCTGTGTTAGTAGTTCTTTAGCTTTATTGAAGAGAAGAGGAAGTCAAGGGATTAGGAGTGTTTTGCTTAAAGGTCAAATGTTTTACATAAGAGACATTAAGGCTGTTATTTTCTTATGCAGTCCTCTGTGAGTATGAAATTTTTACTTAATTTTCTATTTATAAAATACATTGTTACACTCAAATTCCATTACTTACTAAATAAAATTTTCCTTAAAGTTCCATTATTTATGAAACCAATTATTCTTTTGAGTATTTTAATTTAAAAATGTGTCAATTAATTGAATTCTTTATGACTCCACCTTACAGAACTATAATTTTTATTGCTGTCGTACTACTTTCTGTCTAATATTGTATTACTTTCAGTATTAATGATTTGGATGAGCTTCCCAACATGGGACTTTATTTAAATGACTTAAATATCCATGGACTTAGTAAGGAAATGGTATTAACAGGTTGGCAGCACTGTTCCAGGTAAGAACATAGATATACATAATCACGTTCAAAAAACAAAGGAAAAATGATTTCCATAAATCTTTAAAAGTATTTTTCTCCTTCCCAATCAAATCTAAATGTAAAACTAAATTTCGAAATTCAAGGCGAATTTAAATTAGTAATAAAAAGTAAATAAAATTAAATAAATAAGTAATTAAAATAATTGAAGTGCGACCATTGCAATCAGGTTAGGTTTTAACGGTTTTTTTATAAAATCAAAGTTCGACAATCTACTGACACGACTTTTTTCTTAAACTGATTTCAAGTTAAACAAACGTCACACATTAAAATCACTCAGAATTTGTAATTTATTTGAAAGAACAATAAATAATCACGTAATCATTACTATTTTATTTTATTTTTAGGTTAGAACTTATGTTTGAAAGGGCAGAGCAACGTTCTTTCGAACTGGAAAAAAGTTACGAATTACTAGACAGCTGGAAGAAAAGGGGAGATGATCTCTTATACTCAATGATACCACAAATGGTCGCCGATAGATTGAGAAATGGAGAAAGTAGATTAAGCACATGTGAAGTAAGCAGAAGAAAATCTATTTACAATTTTTGAACATTGTTTTTTTTAAATCAGAATTTTATTGATTAACCCACTATAAAGAAGAATTCTATTTCATAAAAATGCCCAATTTTTCAGGCTTTTGACAATGTTACTGTGCTATTCTGCGAACTCGCCGATTTTGCTTCTTCGTCCTTACATGATGCCATGGAAGTTGTCAGTAGCATGAATGCAATTTTCACTTGTTTCGATTCTCTACTCGATCTTTTTGAAGTGTACAAAGTATGTAAACCACCCGGAGGGAACTTTGTTCTACCGCCATAGCTTACATCAAAACTACATATAATTTGTAATGTTTTCAGGTAGAAACGGTTGGAAGGGTGTACATGACAGTGAGTGGAGCTCCGAAAAACTCAAAACCACGCAAGCAATATCGCCAACCTTGCCCTTTGCTTAGCTAGACAGGTTAAAAAACTTCAACTGCCCTCAGAAGTTAGCAAGATTAAAATAGGTAATAATTCTTCTTTGTGGTTTTTAACAGCTGAGTTCCCTGTTGAGTAAACTATGCTGTTGCTTTTAGGTATACACTCAGGACCCGTTGTCGGTGGAGTAGTGGGTTTGAAGGTCCCCAGATATTGTCTATTTGGAGATACTGTTAACACTGCTGCGAGAATGCAGACGACAAGTTCGGTGAGTCGAAATAATTGTTAAAATCCTTGTTAAAGACAAGCCTTATTGAATATTAAACATTTTTATTTTTCAACAGGCTGGAAAAATTCACATTTCCAGCAGCACTTACGAACTTTTGGACGCTGATCTATACCAAATGGAATCACGTGGTTTGGTTCAGGTCAAGGGTAAAGGCCAGATGCAAACCTATTGGCTGACAAACAAAATTACTGAAAGACAAAGCAGGGAAGTTGAGGTGATCAAGGAATCCGTTGTGTGTCACACATTAAACAAACTTCAAGATGAAAGCAAGAGTCCTTGACAGTAAATTTTATTTTCTTACTTTTTTTAATGATCCTTCATGTGATTGGTTGTTTGAACAAATTAATTTTTATTACTTGAAAGTATTTATTAGGACTTAAGATATAAAAAATATTTCATGGCTAAACTCTGCAGGTTAGTTACAGTGTTTTGACAACTGAGCTTCCTGTTTTCTTTCTCTATCATTCTAATTGCTGATTGTTAACTGTTGTGAGGACAGGTTGATTTTCATCAGCTGAAAGTATGGTTACTTTCAGGGGTAAATACTTTTAGGTTGTGACAAAAATAATTTTTCATAAGAGAGAGGATGTGAAAATTAGGAAATTAGCTGAAGGAAAACGTGTATATAGAAAAAATTACTTACATAGCTATTTATAAATGTAATTTGTCAATAAAAATCAAAAATAAAAACAAAACAAAATAAATAAATGAGATCTGAGGGTTGTAGCTGTCTTATTGAGTCGTCGAGTATTGAGCCGAGCAGGGGCAAGCGTCCACAGTGTTTTTAGTAATCCACGTAATGTACCTGTTGACCCTGGAATACACACCAGGATAATCCGGACGAGCGCATCCTTCACCCCAAGACACAACACCCACGACATCGTGAATCGTTCCGTTGACAACATGAAGTGGACCACCGCTATCTCCCTGACAAGCATCTTTCTTTCCTTCCGGAAACCCAGCACATAGCATGTTGTCAGTGATTCTTCGACTTCCGTATTTAGATTTTTTGCACTCTGCGTTGGACATGATGGGAACAGTAACTTCATGCAATACAGGACTGGTGGTTCCACCCTGAGTTCTCACTCCCCAACCGGTGACTAAGCCATCTTGATTTGAAAAGCTTTTACCTCGAGCTGGCAAACAAACTGGTCTCAGGTCATCTCCAAAGGTGACTTCTTTGTCAAGTCTGAGCAGAGCTATGTCATTGTTAAATGTTTGGTCGTTGTATCCACTGTGGCGTATGACTCTAGCAACTTTTCGTTCGATTACTGTCGACTCTGAGTCTGTTGATCTGTCGTGTTCAAGGAAGCGAACAGAGATCCTTTGTCTTGAAAATCCATCGACGCAATGAGCAGCTGTGAGAACGTATTTCGAGTTAATTAAGGATCCGCCGCAGTAAAATTTTTTATTGTACATGAGTAAAGTCATCCATGGATACTGGTTTACTTGAGTGGGTTTCCTTCCAACAATTCTTATTTTTTTATTCGCAGTTCCGCAACCTGTAATGGAAAAACAGAAAAGGGTTGAGTGGAACCTTTCTTACCTTTACAAAATGTCTAACAAATAAGTTGTGTTCTGTAAATAATCGTAATATATATCCGTACCGCATGGTTTACAGGTATCAGGATTGATGGGTTCCGGTGCAGGAGCTTCTTCTTCAGATTCGGAAGTTAATCCAAAGAGCCATTCCAAAAATTGATTCCTGTTATTGATTTTCTCCAATTGCGAAACATTTTCCTCTTCACTGCTGTAGACATCACTTGACTGAAAGAAATCACAAAATTAAAAAACGAAATCCTTTCAAAATGGACAAGAAACAGGATCCTAACAGACCTGATACTCATCGAAGCTGCTTCTTTGACACTTGGCCGTGTAGATAAATGAAACGAAGAACACCGAACAACATATTTGAAAGCACTTCATGATTACCGCGGAATTCAGTAGTAGATTGTCGGTGGATGAATAATAAAAATAATTTATATATTCCTGTTTGAACGGAGTTTCCAATCGCGAACGCGACGTGTTTTTCTTATGACAAAAAAGGGACTCATAAATTCAGTTCGGAGATCGCGGTCAAGGCAGCCGAAATGTGGGCCCCGAAACTGGAGCACCGTAAGTTAAATATTGAATTAATTAGAACGATCATCCCAGTTTTCTAGGCCTGTTGCAATGTCATTACCAGTTCGCGAATTCTGCGGACCACCATTTCAACGACCAATGACAAGGTTTTTCCTCTGTTTTACCCTCCCACAGAAATTCCTTATTTGGTAAAAGGCTCATGTCCATAAATGAAATTTGTTATTGTTTCAGTATTTTGGATTATTGGTTCCAGTTTTCTGGAATTATTCACACTGGAGAAGTGTTTAAAGGTGAAAGAAGCTTTTTCATTAACAAAATTCTCACTAAAATTGACTGCCAACTATTTTGCATGAATCTTAAATTTTGTTTTGAGTCAAATTATCTTACTTCAGGGATTTCAGTTATAACAATAAATTTTTTATCTCCTAGTTGAATGAGGCAACAAATAGTTTTTAGGTCTAGGGGTTGTCTAGGGTGCAAACCTGTGTCTTAGGCTGATAAGCAAATATGGGATGTAAATGTAGAACGATCATTTGCCAGGACTGAGACTGAGATATAAAAAAAGGAGTAACAGAGAATAATAGGAAAAAATGAAAGAAAAGAGAGAGAAGAGAAGTAAAAACTGAAGAGTAAAAATTAGTAAATAATTAACATCTAGTGTTTATCTAGCGTTGATTCGTAGATAGATAATCACAAAGATGACACTAAATTCCTCTAGGGGATTAAAAAATGACATAAAGAGCTAAGGATCTGATATGTTGAAGACGCTTCATGGAGAAGATCTAACAAAACACGGCAGTTAAGTTGGCCATTTTGCTGGCTGTTTCTCGAACGTGTTTCAAAAAGGCTGTGGAATTGAATATATTTAAATTTAGAGTGATTGGCAGAGGTATCGAGAAATGTGAAACATTTATTTTGTTAAAGATACATTGTGGTATTAAAACACTTTCAAAGAACAAAATTTTACAAAACAAAACCTAAAAGCCTCGATCACATTTCCATTGACCCAAACGATCTACAAAAACAGGCAGCCATGATGGTTTCATCGACAACCCTCGAAAATGAAAAAACGTGTTTGTTGTTATTGGATAAATTAAACGAAAGGAGAAATTGCAATCCCTGAGTTTTCTCTCAATTATTTATTAAGAATTTGTTTACATATAATGCGTTTTGCTTTTTCTCCAGCGTGCGATATCCTTGCCCTTAGGATTTGTTTTTGGCAAGGTTTCATTTCGACCAAACGATAAGTAGAAAGTTTTAGACTTACATTTGATCATCGTAAAATCAATAAAGAAGAGTAATATACGTCATTGGTTTGTCATTCCAGGAAAGTTGAGTAAACAATCGTAAGATACGAAAACACATGAGATTGGGAATTACCCAGGAGATAAGGGAGAAAAACGCAGAAAAAAAAGTTAATTAGGTGGCAAAGATAAGGAAAACAGGTCAGAAACTGATGAAAGATGTCACATTTCGAAATCCATGAATCAGATCATTCGAAAGGAAATCAATTCTTACCGAAATGTTTCGATGCAGTTGAGGTGATTGTTATTAATTAATTATTAACTATTAATTATAATTTTGAGAGTTAATTACTCAAGATTTTATTTTGGCTTGTATAAGAGGTTGTATTAATCTCATTTTGAACATGTTTGACCAACCTTCAATTAAGGCTCCTGGGCAGGGGAAAGGATAAAAAGTTTTAAATAAATTCCCAGATTCTATTTTAAAATATTTATTTATTTTGGTTTTGACATTTGTAATCTTTTATTTTATTTATTGCTGTCTTGGAGTTGATTTAATTCTTCTCACTTTTCAATATCCTTTAATTAATCTCTTTGAAGAAAGGTCCATTGAAAGAAATTTATTTTGCATAAATTTTATAGAAATTGTATCCTTGCTGATTTCATCATTAAACCAATTTATTTATTATAAATTAAAAATCAGGTTTTGAGATTTCCAGTGAATGAAATTAGTTTTAGCCAAATCTTGTTGTTTCTTACTGCAGTTAAAAATGGCATGAACCAAACATCCTAAAGCCCAAGAATCCCAACACAGGTTTAGAACTGACTAAATTTAGTTTCTGAACTGTACAAAATGAAAATTCTTTTGGATTGCGTTCTGGCCATTCTCAACTTAAACCGGAACAGAGGGATCTTGTTTTTGTTTGAAAATTGTTTTTGAACACGAGGTGGGAAATATTGACGATAATTAGAAACCATCATATAATTGTTGTTACTTTAACATTGACCTAATACCTCGGAACAGTTAAGAAAGAGATTAATAAATAATGGAAAAAAGGGACATAGAAAATGGCTTCCAAACGTTTTGCATAGGTGCGACAAAATTCTCTATGAAAGTCGAAAACGTGCGGCGACATAATTTAACTCTCGCATAACATCGTCTTGAGATTCTCTTCAGAAGAACGAAATTGAAAGACAGAAAGAGATTATGGAGGCGGAAATCACAGTCTCTAAATGAAACGCGAACAAATGAAAGTGAATCTTGAGTAATTATGAAATAAACAAAACAAAATAAATAAACAGTCCCCAGAGGCAAAAAAACTAAATAAAAAAAGAACTCTGTATAGGGTTGAGCGCAATAAAACCATTAATCCTAGTGAAAGTTCGACTTGGAGAAATTTCTGACGATTAAATGAATATACCGAAATTCAGTTGTTTAATATACAAAATAAATATATAAAATAACTATAGTATAAATCATTTCAAAAGCGATTGTCATTGTTTACGATTGAAAACTTTTTTTGTTCATATTTTCATAGTGATCATTTATGGAGTTTCGTTGAATTGTTTTTGTATTTATTTTAAATTTTTTTAATTTTCATTTCAGTTTCTCACTTCAAAGTTAAAAATTTTGACTATTTGTGAAGAGTTAAGCATCGGTTTTGAAAACCCTCAAAATGCATTTAACGATTTTAATGGCGGCTTGTCGAGCACGGTGAGAGTTGTATTCCAGGAAGGCTGTGGAGTCAAATTTTCTTCAGTTTCTCACGTTAGGTCGGGCCATGAGTATTATACACATTTATTTTGCAAAAAACACTTAAAAGAAGCACTGATTTTATATGCAATTAGATAAAGACGTCATTTCATAAGTAATGCACACACATAAACATAACATCTCTTATATTAAATATAAAAATAAGCTAGAGTTTTGTTTTTAAAATTTAAGAATATTTCATATTAAATTTAACAGCAAGTGTCCAATATTTTTGAAATGTACTCAGGATAAAGGTGTAAATTACTTATAACATATTATAAATCCATATTAGTGTGCAGTATTTATGAAATGAACCTCTCTTACAAGTAAGATTCAATTATTCTTCTTCATAACTAGTAATTTATGACCTAGCCTAATTAATTATGTTCTCACAGTGAAGTTATTTAAAATGAAATCACCACGAAAACTAATCAGCAATGATGGTCGGTTATATATTAGTATAAAAAGATTTAGGTTTATTGTGAATATAAAACAGATTCCAAGAAATCCATTACACTTACTTAGAGGTTATTCCTTAACCCAGAAATGAATTTGACATAATATTTTCAGTAGAAAACCAAAAAGAAAAAATTACTAATCTTGGAACTGTTTAAGTAAACGAATTTTGTCAACATTTCGTAAACATTGTTTATTCTTTTGTTTGGGGAAAACTCTTGGAAAAAAATTTGAGATGGAAATTTCTTTATTTGTGATAACCTATAAGTAAATGATTTGGATGAAATGAAATCATGAAGTTAAGACATTGGTCAGTTCTCTGCTCCCCAATAGTAGACCAACTATCAATTTGTTGTGCTGACCTTGCAGACAGGTGGTTGTTAGCTAGAAGATGAGAAAGTCTTGAATTTATTTTCACAAAAAGGGAAATGTCTGAAATAATACGATTTAAAGATGTTCTCTCATGTTCTCTATTTATTTGTGTGAACAAGTGTGTAACACTTAAGTTACATTCATCAACAGTTAAGTGCTGATGACATAACATTAGAGAATCGCTTTTGAAAACAAAAATTTTTCGAAGACAGTAAATATTATTTGACAAATTCTTTTTACCGTTTAGACGTTTGGGTGTCCATGATGAAAAGGAATTTTTTATTTATTTGTTACTCTCAGGTGAAAATGGTTTTGGTTGGCTTAATAAAATCTCATTTAATTAACTTCCTTATTCATGCCAACAGGAAATGAAGTGTAGGAAATAAACTTGAACACAAAATTTATTGTTGTACCATCAAGACTATGCTTTTGAGATTTTGTTTTTGAAACTTTCTTTCGAATGTAAATTATGGACGTTGTCAAAGGTACTAAAAATAGTTTTTCCAAGGATTTGTCATGTTCTCTTAATTCAGAGGTGTCGTTTTGATGTAGAACACTCCCATTTTCCGTAGGTTATGTCATATATAGAAGTTCCCTCAAAGTTATATTTTGATATTATGAACACCGGAACTGTAAATTATTATATAATTGACAGTATTTCGCAAATGATGTCTTGTTTATAACATATTGTTCCGGTTTATTTTGGAACATCGTTAGCCCCCAAAAAATTAGTTTGTGTGTCCGGGCCACAAGTTTGACACTCCAATCATACAGGTGATATAATATTACCCAAATTGATATGTTCGACGGCCATGTTTGTTTTCATACATTCGATAATGGTATTTTCAGATTCCAGGTGTTAGTAGTGACAGAACTTAAGGTTATGACCTTTTTCTTTTATTTTTCGAAAACTATCGTTGGGTTTTTTATATTCTCATAATTCTTGAAATCTGTGAGATGTTTTTCCAAGAAAGAGAGGTCTACAAAGTCAATTCGTTTCTGGACTGAGGAGAGAGGGAGGAGGAAGAGGACGGGAAGTAGTGAAACGAGTTCTTTTAAAGGTTGTACGTTACTTCCAGAAATTCATTCATAAACAGTGTTTGTGTTATTCATGGAATGAACCCCAGCTACATGTGTGCAATATTTTTGAAATGAATTCTGGCAAAAGTGTGCATATTTTTGAAATGAATTCTGGGCAAAAGTGTGCATATTTTGAAATGAATTCTGCAAAAGTGTGCAATATTTTTGAAATGAATTCTGGGTAAAAGTGTGCAATATTTTTGAAATGAATTCTAGGCAAAAGTGTGCATATTTTGAAATGAATTCTGGGCAAAAGTGTGCAATATTTTTGAAATGAATTCTGGGCAAAAGTGTGCAATATTTTTGAAATGAATTCTGGGCAAAAGTGTGCAATGAATTTTGTGCAAATGAATTCTGGGTAAAGTGTGCAATATTTTGAAATGAATTCTGGCAAAAGTGTGCAATATTTTTGAAATGAATTCTGGGCAAAAGTGTGCAATATTTTTGAAATGAATTCTGGGCAAAAGTGTGCATGATTTATGAAATGAATTCTGGGTAAATGTGTGCAATATTTTTAAAATGAATTTTAGGCAAAAGTGTGCATAATTTATGAAATGAGATGTCACAAAACACATTATACTATTCCTGATACCCCTCGAAGCTCTATTTTTCGCACAAAATGCTGAGGAAAAAAAAAATCTTGCTGCGTAATTAGTTCAAGTAGAAAAGAACAAGAGAATGCAGAAGAAGAGCCCATATTAGATTAAGGTCACTTGTCTGACCTCTTGTCTCATGACACGTCAAATGTCACAAGAAACAAAAATGAAACCATTTCCATTGCATAACAAGGTCTAATTGCATTTCCCCACCTGAGTTCCCCAAGGTTCACCATGTAGGACCTCTTCGCTTTATCGCTATATACGAAAAACTCTTTCTTTGTCTCTCTTTTTCGCCGTAAGGTCGAGGACAAATCGGTAATTATCGCATCGGTATAAAAGTTACATATCTCACCGATGGGAACGTCATATTTGGGTTACAAAGCCGCGGGTAGTGGTGAATTGTAGTTACGAATTGTTTTTGGTTTTTTTGCAAAAAATTTTCTTTTTCGTTCTGTGGAAAAATGTGCGACTCGAGTGTGATGGGAAATCGTAAAAATTTCACTTTTGTCTTCTTCATTTTGTTTTTAACGGCCGAAACTTACGGATTTAGTGTTTCTAAAGAGGATTCGGTGAGCCTAATGAAAATAAATTTTAATTACAGAAATAATTTTAATCGAACCTAATTAACCGGTTTGTCTTAATGTTAGAAATTCACTTTTTTAAGTTCACCAAAAAAAAATTTTTTTTTGTCCGTTTCAACCATTAAAATTGATATAAGTGGAAATTTTTAAAAGAAAGAAAAACAAAAATTTAAATTTTAGAATTGTCTGGCTTTCCAAACTTTCAAAATCCGGTTTTTCTAAAAACTTAATAACAGATGTTATCGATAATTTTTAAACGATACATGTGAAATAATTGTTATTTATTTATTTTATCTTATTTTTTCGCAAATAATTATTTAAACATTTGATTTCGAAAATTTGTTTTTCTAAAAAATACCGAAAATTGCCTAAAACGTGTCTGTTTTGATTAAAAACAATTTGATCAATTTATTAATTAGTATTATACTCTGGAATCGTTTACATAATTTATTTTTTTATATGTAGTTTATAGAGAGCTTTGAAAATTAGTTTCAAGTTTGGGTTTGTAGTTGAGGTTTTGTCTTTCTTTCGAAATTTTAGAAAACTTCAAACAATATACATAGTTTTCATTAGAGTAGAAAGAGAGTATTAACGAGTGTTTATTTATGTATTAATTAACCTTTCGACTTATGAAACAACTCTTTTTACTTTTTAAAGGCAGGAGGAACGGCCGGTAAAGATGGTAAACAAAACTTGCCCACTTCCAACGTTCAGATACACTACAATCAAACCGTCACCAACAACACGGATTATTCGACAACCATCACTTTTGACATCGACTTGATAACCAACACAACTTCCTCGAGTGGTATTAACAAACCAGTTGGTGATCTTCCTCGTTGTGGATGCTGTTAGTATTAATTATTTAAAAAAAAGTTTTGTTTGTACAGACGCGAGTAATAGTTGGAGTGGGAGTCTACTATTTGAATTAAATTATAGTCTCCAAGTGTTGATTTAGAAACTAAAAGCCTGAGTCGGTAGTAACATAAGTGAAAATACAATATATTTCAGATTGCGGAACCGGATCAAGAAAACATAGAATCGTCGGTGGTAATGTTACTAAAATTAGTGAATACCCTTGGATTGCGGCTATGTTTAGAAAAGGAAAGTTTTATTGTGGAGGGGCTTTGATCACCAGAAGGCACATGCTCACGGCTGCACACTGTATTTACGGGTATATACAAACTATTATTCGAGAATTATCATCACTGAAATTGTTATAAAACCAAGAACTTGATAGAAAAACTCTTGTCCCCAGGTTCAATCCTCAAGATCTGCGAATCGTCTTTGGAGAACACGATCGGGATGTTCAAACGGAAACGGATACGGTTGAAAGAAAAGTCAAAGTGGCCAAACCTCATCCCAAATTTGATTTGTTTACATTCAACAATGATATTGGTATCGTGGAATTGGATGCACCGATTCAACTTGGAGATCACATCCGAACTGCCTGTTTGCCTGATGATGGTATGTCGTGCAAGGTTCACGGAAAGCCTTGAGAGTAAAACAGCATTTCAGATAAGATTTGATATATTTTTTTATGAATTCTAGTTAACTTTAACTACACCGGTCGATATGGTATAATCGCCGGTTGGGGAAGAGTCGAAGAAACAAAACCGACTTCGAATAAACTTCGTCAGGTATCCGTGCCAATATTATCAACAGAGAACTGCCGAAAATTAGGTTACATGGGCAACAGGATCACTGATAACATGCTTTGCGCCGGATATGAGAAAGGAATGAAAGATGCCTGCCAAGGAGACAGCGGTGGTCCAATGGTCATCGAACCAAAAAAAGGACATTTTGAAGTTGCAGGTGAGTACTTGTCAAAGCCAACTCATCCACAACAAACTAAAATTAAAGCTAATTAATTTAAATTTACCTGATTTAGGTATCGTGTCGTGGGGTAGAGGCTGTGCAAGACCAAACTTCCCCGGAGTATATACCAAAGTGGTCAACTACCAGTCCTGGATTCAAGAAACTGTCGGACACGAATGCTTCTGCCAAAAACCATAAAAATATATATATTATTATTTATTTACCAATCAATCATCTAGTTCCTGTGGAGAACGACGATCTCATGTTATTTGAAGGTCTCAGACAAAAAGTCCAGGAAGCTTCTTGTGTTTAATCAAACCAGAATGGAGTTGATGATCCAAAAAGATGGACCCGGACTTTAAAAACTGAGCCTTAGAGCGGTTTCATATTATTTATTTATTTCTAGTCATAAATTGTATTAGGTTTATAAATTAATTAATTATTTTTTGGTAATAAAAATTTCATCATTATTCATTTAAATATTTGTGTTGAGATTTTGTTTCAATTCCGTTTTTCAAAGTAGATAATTTTACTCAAACTCTTTCCAAAAAGCCTATGTATGTCTTGGCAGGTATATTAAACCAATATATTAAACTTATACTGACATTACTGATATTAAAAGAAAGGAATCAATTCCAGAATTTTCTATTTTATAACTGTTTTAATCACACGATACAAATTAAAAATTTTGAATCAATCTTTTTTATTTCACTTGAATAAAAATTCTCAAATAAGGAGAGACCCAGAATTAAAAGTGGAAAGAAAGTAGTACCATCAAGAATGAACGAACGAAGAAAGGAGTTAACGGATTTACTGGAAACGTATCAAAATCCTGTAAATTGTATTAAATAACAATTCGATTATTATGGTTCCCTCATCGCGACAAAGAACATTTGAATGAAATCCGAAGTAGGTCGAAGCCCACTAATTAGACCCAGTTCCGTTTAAAATCAAAAATAAATCTAGAATAAAGTGTATCTAATCTTTTAAAAAACGTTGACTATTAGTTGCATCAAAATACTAATTAAAAGCTGTTTTATATATTTTTATCGATTTTCTGTTTGAAAAAGCTCTGCCCAAAAATCAAACTGAAAAGATCCTCAACTATAGCTTCATTTCAAAAAATTAAACAAAACGGCTTAATGTTACGCTTGAAGTGAAGATTTAATTTGATCAATAATTGAGACGAGTTAAAAAGACGCAAAAGAAAATTTCCAAAAATATAGGTCACTGTCACTTTTAATGTGAGCAGACTTTTAGGATGTTTGGCAATAAACTGATTGCGCCAGCTTTGTTTTCTCCTTTTGTATAGGCAAAATTATTTTCAAGGTTTTTCTACAAACAAACAGAAAAAAAGAAAATTTAAATTTCTTATTTTAGATAGAACTACTTACTATTTTTGCACTAACGTGAAGTCTAAAGAAAAGTCACGTTAGGACTTTTTAAGAAACGGTTGAAAATTCGATTACAAAATAATGGAGGAGAAAGCGGAAATGGCGAATCGGATCGCCGGAAATCCAGAAATTAGAATCCATAGAGTAAATAAAGGCGGAAATGGCTTCCAGGAGAATTAAGGTCGATGGAGTTAAAGATGGCGTCACTCACTGACAATAATCCACAGGTTTAAAAGCGAAAAAGGAAATTGTGGTAGTAATATTTTTATAACACTACAATATTAATTAAAAAATTGTAGTAAAATTGAAGTAAAAGACCAGCAGTTAATAACTTTTCCATTTCATTTTCAAACGGCAAATTTTATGTTAGCATAGATCAAATAATATTCAACTACCCCAACCCCCATCGCCCTTAAAATATTTATCAACGTAGAAATGAAAGTGAGAGATCTGGTGCAACCGGTCATGATTTAATCGCTCCGAATTATTTTACTTTCATTTTTTTTTCTTTTTTGAAAAAGCGAGTAAATCAATTGATAATTAACCTAGAGTAAGTGTTCAGTGACAATCCAAGCGGTCATCTGGTGGAACAGGTTCAAGGTGGACACGACCTCAACATCTCCCCTGAAGAAAGTATTCACGCTTATTAACCTCATCCAGATCTCCGCCCTAACTCTTTCATGCTTAACCAATTTCGTGAGGTTTCAACTTGAAGACCTAAGAAAGTTCGGGTGATTCCGCGTGAAAGTTTTTTTTTCTTCATCTCTGATTTCGTTTGAGTTGGTTGATCAAAGACTCTCTCAGAGTTTTTGATGCGGTTAAATTATTTTGATATTTGATATGGATGTGTTTATAAGAGGAAGCAAAATGTTGGTGTGTCCATCATGATATTGTTTCGATTGCCTCCCTACTTATGCGGTTTTGTTATTTATTGTTTTGAGAACTCTACATAATAGTCGGATTTGGTTCAACTAATTTAAATAGAAAATTTGGAGATGTTTTAAAACTTGTTTGCTCTTAATGAGAATATAAAACAAATGTTTGAATATAACTTATATCTATAAATCAGACCTTGAGGAATAAACCAGAAGATTCAAAACCGCTTTCTTAAAATATTTAATCGTTTCAACAATCGTGAGCAGAGTTATTCACCTCCTCGATACACTCCTTCACTTCTAACGGTTGTCTGCATCAACATCAGGTAAGTCCTGATATTTCACCGCATTTTAATCCTTTTACTGTCATTATCAATCTAAAAATTATTTTCTATTCATGTAATTGTTCACAACGTTTTTAACTTTCAAAATCAAATTTTCAAATGAACTCTGACGACGAAGACGAGTAAATGGTTTCCACACAGTTTAGAGCCACTTTTCTTCCCAGTTTTAGATTTTAGCATTCCCCTTCCCTGTCACCCTCCCACTCCAATAAATAATTTTATTCTTTTCTAATTCGAGTGCTGCTTAAGGAAAAAGAATAAAAAGAACATGAAATTGCCCGTTTAGAGAAGGTAATTACCGACGTTGGTTCATTTCACTTTTGGTTGCTTCCCTCTCTAACTTTCTTTGCTGGGCATTTAGTTTACTGGTTGACATTCCTGAATTCAGTACTCTCATCGTGGTTGTGAATCAAGTGAAAGTGAAGTGTGTGAACCACACAACCATGGTCCGAAAAAAAACGTTGCCTTAACCTTGAAAAAAACAAAACGAATAAACGTTTCTTTTATTTCTCAGCCAATTGTGTGATATGGACGACCATGAAGAGAATCCCTTCTGAACTATTTCCTATCGAAAATGTTAAAACATGATTTTTTATTAACAAAAATTGTGCTGTTGTTGGTGATTTGTCGTGTCTGCGTGGACGGCCGTATTCACAATCAAACTCTTCAGGTAAATTAAAAATTTTATTTTGACTTATTACAAAAATTATTATTTGCCAAAAGATATATGGAGTTAGTTATCATGACCACGAACAGATTGTTTTTCTATAAATAATTTATATAAACTGAAGCGTTTTAGGTGAACAAAGGAATAATAAATACTACAATAGACGTGTTTAGGAAAACAAAATCACTTTCTTTTGATAAAAGTAAAGTGTGATGTCATCAAGTTCATTACCTCATCGGTCCTGTCTTCGAGCCTTAACGTGATATTCATTTTTTATGTTAAAAAACACCAAGGATTCGAACCTTACGACTAATTTTTTAAAATTATTTATTATAGAATCGACAGCGGAGCAACAGCGGTCGTTTGCTTTTTAAGGAATTGTTGAATCTTATTTCGGGGGATGAAGATGAGGAAACTGACACACGACTGAAAAACTGTACCTGTAGTAAGTAGCCATTTTGCTTTGATTCTATTTAATTGAAAAGGCGGTGACTTTTCCCTCGTTAGTGGATGAATAAAAATGGCTTCAATTCTCCATCAAATTTAAAATGAATTAAGAGATTATGAGGGCTGAGATAAAGTTTTTTAAATTTGTTTTTTAAAATTCAGATTGTGGCTTGGCTAATCAAGAGATACGAATAGTTGGAGGTAGACCAACAGGAGTAAACCGTTATCCTTGGGTTGCGAGGTTGGTGTACGATGGTCAGTTTCATTGCGGAGCTTCTTTAATCAATGAAGAATTTGTTTTGACGGCCGCACATTGCGTCAGAAGGTAGCTCCCAACCTTTTGTTTTCTTCTTTTCTAATATTTATCTCTCTAAAATGGATTTATAATTAAACCTGATACTTATGAATTCCGCTTTCAGGCTTAAGAAATCGAAAATTAGAATCATTCTAGGAGATCATGACCAGTTTGTAACGTCGGACTCGCCTGCTATTATGAGGGCGGTCTCTACCATCATCAGACATCGGAACTTCGACATAAATTCTTATAACCATGATATTGCTTTACTCAAACTTCGTAAATCAGTCACTTTTTCGAAGCATGTTCGACCCGTCTGTTTACCTACTTCCAGTAAGTTCTCATGCTACCGTTTGCTCCCTTTTTCTTCTTTTACTTTAACTTTCATATGCTTTGAATAGTTTTGTTCATTGCTTTGACATATACACACCACCTTCATTCACTCCCACTGTTGATTCTTAACCAGTAGATTCAATGATCTGTTTTATAACATTAAAAGATTCTCATGTTTAAATTACAGGTTATGGAGATTTAGCTGGAAAGAATGCAACAGTTGTTGGTTGGGGTAGAACATCAGAAGGAGGTATGCTTCCAGGTATACTGCAGGAAGTACAAGTTCCTATTCTTAGCTTATCTCAGTGTAGAACAATGAAATACAAAGCTTCTAGGATAACTTCTAATATGATGTGTGCGGGAAAAGGCTATGAAGATTCTTGTCAGGCAAGTTAACGTTTTGCTTCATGACAAATCAAGTTTGAAAAAACTTTTTTTGGAGAGACTTTCAAGGAACCTTATTTTTAATTTCAGGGCGATAGTGGAGGTCCACTCCTACTAAACACAGGCGGTGACAAGCATACAGTTGTCGGTAAATATTCAAAAAAAAATTATTTAAGTACAAACGTCTTTTAAGAATGAATCATGACTACAGAAATATAAAATTTTCAGGTATTGTGTCCTGGGGTGTTGGCTGTGGAAGACCTGGATATCCTGGAGTGTATACAAGGGTCACAAGGTATCTGGACTGGGTGCAAAGAAATATTCAGGATACCTGTTACTGTGTAGAGTAATTGTTTAAGAACCAAATAAGATTTAAAATTGTTTAATTAAAAAGTTCATTTTATTCATCACAAAAAGATGAAGAGCCACAATTATAGTTTCAAATGGTATTGATGAGTACGAAGAATCGAAATTGAGTCATCAAGGCGAACAAAATTATTTTACTTGTAACAGAATAACTTAAAAAGCTTTAATTTATTTGTGTGATGAATTATTTATTGTTAATACTTATTTGTTTATTAAAAATTATTAGTGACAATAACTTTTTATTGTATGAACATGATGTAATGATATTGTTATTATTGTTTTTATATTAAACCCTTTTTTATTTTATGTTTTTCAAATCCGAGGTATATTTTATTCATATAGTGTTTTAGAATTCATGAATATTACACTCAGGCGTTTTCATAGATCAAAAGCAACAGTTCTTTTGACGTCTTACATTCGCTTGCAAGTCATGCTTCACTTCCTCACATGATAAAACCACTTAAAGGAATCCCATTTTTGGCATGACAAGTTCCCCGTCATTTTATTTATTTACCTGATTGATATCCTATAAAATAATTGTGTGGCCGAAAGTGCTCAAGCTCTGATTTGATTTGAAGTGATTTAAAACTCATTATTTGTTATTTCCAGAGGACTCTTACCGGAAAGTCAAATGTTAACAGGTTAGCAAGTCAAATTTATAAATTCGAAATGAGATAAGACTTGAATGCTGAATCACGCACCGGATCCTTGCAAGGATAGGGAAAATGGCCAACTTCTCATTCCCTATCATTAATTAAAAAAGCATAACCCTGATCTATTATTAAAGCAAACTAACGGTAAAAATCTAATTTGGCCTAGTCGACAAAAACTAATAAAAATTCATAGTATCCCGTGCGATTGGTGTCAACATCCTATGGCCTTCACAATATTGTTCTTTAGGTTTTGGACGTTCAACTAACTCTCACAATTCATGCCTACTTTGAAATCTATAAATGAAAAAAAGTTAATTAAAACTAAAGAAAGGATAATCGGAACTAATTTTGTTTTTATGTATGCGCTGAACCGCTCCTTTTTACAAAAGCCATAAATTTAATAAAATAATTTATATTCTCAAGAAGACAAAACGAGTATTATACCCCTCAGGCGTTCGAATCCCTAAATTAACCTTCACATAACCTAACCTTGTCAAAATTTCATATTTTCAATTTTTAATTTTTACATATTAACAGTTCATTTCTTTTAACTACTGCCTTTTAACTAATAGATTTAAACGCTTAATCCAAATTATGTTGATAATTAAGTTCAGAGTATCTTAAATTTTGAAAAATTGAGTCTTTAAGAAAAACAAAATGAGTTCCTTCCTCCATATTAACCAGCAGATTCTTAGTTTTGTATAAATATTGTTATTTCTTGTATTAAAGACTATCCACTGTTATTATAACCTAATTATGACTAATTATGACTTAAAATTTTTATTTTATAATTTAGTGTTGGGTTTAGAAAACATTTTTGTCTCCACATGAAAGTTTTTTTTAAAAACTCATCAGTACATAAACAATATCCTGATGAAAGCTCTGACATCTTCTTTCACCTTGAGATAGTCACGGAATTATTTCTTAATTACAAGACGGGGAAATAAAAGGTAAGAAAAGAATTATATAATTCCGAGTGAGTTCAAAATTGGGCCGGATTTAAAAAACCACTGGTCAAGTTGAAGAAGAATTCGATGTAAAACTCATCAGTGATTCAGAAGCGGTGAAAGGAGAGAGTATTTTAATTTTGAATTAAATTTTAAAAGAAACCCGTGAATGAAAAGAAAAAATATAACTTCGACTTTTTTTTTAAGTATTATAATTATTATTTTAGACAAATAAAATCAGTGCGTCAGACAAAAATCAGTAGAGTTAAAACGGAAGTGAAATCATTGAGGGTAAACGTTGGTAATTATTATGTCTCCTTCTGGAAGACAAAGAAGTTTTCAGGTCAAAAAAGTTTGACGGACTAGGAGAACTATCAAAAGAAAGAGCATAATTGAAGGTGATCATAATTAATATCTCGTCAAGTAAAACGGAAAAGTGAAAATGGGATGGCATAGTGAATAATTTATCCTAAATTAAGATGCGTTCCTCTTGTGTTTTTCTACTAACTGGTTTCATCTTTCTGACGCTGATAGGCCGCGGTAAAGCTGTTGAGGTACGTACCTGAAGGATTTTTAATTCATTTTATTAATGTTACTTTTAAAACTTATTTTAAAAAATGTTAACTGATAAAAAGAAACTTGTTTTTGAAATAAAAGCAGTTTGGTTGCCGGTTGTAAGAAAGGACACTCCATTTTGGATTGTCTGTGTACCTGTTAAATTATAATTTTTGGCTTAAAAAAATTTTTTAATAAATTTTGTTCCCTTGACTTTTTATATTCAAATTTTCAAATTCAAGAGGTGTCAGAAAAGGGCAACAATTTTTTTTGGATTTGTTGAGTGTAAAGTACATAAATAAAAACTTTCATTCCAGGTAGGAAGTGGAA
This sequence comes from Columbicola columbae, assembly GCA_016920875.1. NCBI lineage: Eukaryota > Metazoa > Arthropoda > Insecta > Psocodea > Philopteridae > Columbicola > Columbicola columbae. The sequence goes on along the minus strand of JADMLL010000009.1, from coordinate 5,677,207 downwards.
GACTACTCCAGAATAGTTATATACAGTTACAGTTATAAAAATGTTCATAAAAATTGTTTTGTTCTTTTGCTTTTGTTCACTTAGTTAAAGTTAAAACTCCTAGTTTTAAGGATTTACATAGAAATTTATAGATATCTATAATTTTTCTATGATTTTTAAATACAGACCAAAACTTGACCTCCAAACTATCTTCTTCATACTGATAGAGGTCTAAAAAGTGCTGTCTAAGTGGCTTGTATTGTGAGCTTTGCTTCTAAATTATTTAATAGCATCTTGAACTATTTGCTAACCCCAAATCAATGGAAGCCATGAGTTAAAGTTTTGCCTTAAAAATAATATTGATGGGGGTTGATTAAAACATATTGATTTTGTTTCAGCCAATCAGGTTTCAGAATGGTCAACTGAAACCCTGGTTGGTCACTTGAACACCAATCACCTCTTAGGAAGTTCAAATTTCCTTTTGGCGGTTACTTTGGTATTATTCATGTTTTTAAACATGTTTCCCAAAATAACTTTTAGGAAAAGCTCAAATTTTCTGCTAGCACCAAGCCGGTAGAATCCAGTACCCCACATATCCACTGGAAACACATGAAACCTAAACTGTGTAACAGTCAAAGATTATTTTTTGTGATTATCATTTTTGTTGTTATTATTATTAAAGTAACATGATTCAATTTTAGGAACTGACTTTATTTTTAATGAAAGTTTTTTTTTTAATGACTATTTGGACTTGGACCAAATAGGAATGTTGCTGACACACTTTGCTGTTTCTTAACCAAAAAATTTAAATCTATTGGTTTTCAAAGTGGAGTTTCTTCTGATTTCGTTTTCTTTTTGGAAATTACCTCCTTTCAACGTTTTCATCAAAACATACTGTATGTATGGATAAAAAAAATCTATTTTAGGAACCTATTAACGGAAACAAAAGTTTTTATATTAATAGCGAGAACTAAAATCAATTTAGACCAAGTTTGACATTGGTTACTACACCCAAAAATTCAAAAGAAGATTCGCAATTATCAAAACAGATTTTATTATTCGACATTTAAAACTTTTAAGTTTAAATAGTTTTAACCAAAATTCTAGGACCAAGATTATGGAAATAGTTGTACTGAAAGACTGACTGGATTAAAAATTCTTTGCACTATTAATGTCTAGTCAAAAGATTTCCTTTTTCAGTCTATCATACTTTTTATTTTCTCTTTAACGGTTTTCATGTTGATTTCGTGAGGTAGCATTTGGCTCAGTTACGGATTTTTAAGGTAACAGTTAGAATATTGGTGTAGTGATAGTTTGATAACTATACTATTTATGTATTTGTCGAATTATTATTATGTATATTTATATATCAAATAGCATCAGTTAATTTGGTATTAACCTGTTTATTTAACTACAGTTTTATGAGATTATTTATATTTTGTTTTTTAATTGTTTATTTATATGTTTTAATGTTTTAAAATGTATTTAGTGTTATAAACTATATTGTGGGTTTGTACAAATACTACAACCCACAAGGAAGAGATACAGTTAACTGTAACCTACAAAGAAGACTACAAACAGCAGAAATGTCTCACCATGTTTGTGAAAACATGAAAATTTTCAAACAATTTTCACCATGTCTTGTGGTTTTTATAATTTTTTCTGTTTTGATTTCATTTTCAGACTTTAAATAAAAACAGCTCAAAATTATTTTTTAACTGGTTTCAAAGATCCAGTACCCAGCCACCCTCAGTTCTGGAGTATTATAGAACATGCAGTTGTAGTGAGTAATTGATCATCAGAAATAGTTTAGCTAATCCTGTCATTTGTTTTGATTATAAAACATACTAATTAGTCATTAAATTACTAACCAAATGTAACGTTCAGTGGTTTTTCTAAAAATTTTTCTTGTTTAGGTTGTGGTGATCGAAATGATGAAACTCGAATTGTGGGAGGTGTGGAAGCGGAGAAGAATGAATACCCATGGATGGCCCGGTTATCATACTTGAACCGTTTTTATTGTGGAGGAATGCTCATCAATGACCGTTATGTCCTTACAGCTGCTCATTGTGTTAGAGGGTGAGTTTTCCCTTGTGAAAGAATATTTAACTAAGCAATGATTTACTTTGTCACCACTTTCAAACCCAAATTTGGTGAAACAAAGGCTAAACTTTGGTTTTGATTTTTTTATAAATTTTCAGACACATGTGGTTTCTGATAAAAGTGACCTTAGGAGAACACGACAGATGTAATTCGACATTAAAACCAGAAGCCAGATTTGTTTTAAGAGCGTTTCAGGGTCACTTTAGTTTTTTGAATTTCGAAAACGATATCGCTTTGCTGAGACTGAATGATCGAGTGCCCATGACTGAACACATCAGACCAATATGTCTGCCCAAAGCCATGAGTAAGTTTTACAGATAATTTTCCTAAGGTTTTGTCTTTGTTTTGGGAATTCTGTCTTTTTACATGTGGATTCTACCCAAAAACGAGATGGACGTTTGAAGTGTAAAGAATTTTTAATTTCTTTTACTCTTCTTTTTCTTAAAGATAATCTTTATGTAAACAAGATGGCGGTTGCGACTGGATGGGGAACTTTGCATGAAGATGGGGCACCGTCTTGTACGTTGAGGAAAGTTGACTTAAGAGTGATGTCAAACAAAGAATGTAGAAGTTTGAATTATGATAAAAGCTTAATTTCTGACAAAATGATGTGCGCTGGAGAAGTTATTGGTGGGAAAGACACCTGTCAGGTAGATGTTAACCCCCAAATTGTAACCAAAAATTAATCTCAGTTGGTAATGAAAAACTTTTTTAGACACAAAAATTATTTTTATTCAGTTAGTTTTGGTTTCCTTTGCTTTTGCAAAGATGTAACCGAGCTGTTATTTCACTAACTTCATATTTAAATACTTGGATTAGTGCCTCTTCCTTAATTTCTAATTTTTGTAGCAACAAATATGATGAAAATTTGATGGAAGTGACTTTTTGTTCACAATTCAATTCATTTTTCAGGGTGACAGTGGAGGACCATTAGCTTATCAAAGAGAGGACAAGAAATTTGAGCTTATTGGTAGGTATTCATCAAAAATATCACAATCAGCCTTACTTTAGAAAGGAAACTTAGTAATAAATAATTTCAATTGGCTTTCAGGTATTGTGTCTTGGGGCTCAGGCTGCGGTAGACAAGGATTCCCAGGAGTGTACACAAGAGTTACAGATTATCTTAATTGGATCATTGAGAATTCCAAAGATGCTTGCTACTGCCATAATTAAACAATACATACCTAGTCGCTAAAGATCAATTCTTTCTAACAGTCTTTTGTAATTCTAAAAAGGAAATTTGTATTAGACTTCTCTCAATGGAACTAGAATTAAGTTTTAAAGGATCTATTTATTTAAAATTTTATTATTTATGAATTTATTTATTTATTTATTTAACAGAAAATAGAAAAATGTATTTTCAGTATAGAACTCTTTAGTTGTTATAAATTCCTAGTATACCTAGGGCTTGTCTTAATAAACTTTTTTTATATAATAGACAAACTGACTAATTAATAATTTATTTCCTTAAAATAATTTGGAGAGTGTTAATAATGCAAATACAATACTTAATACTGAAAGTAAAAGGCTAAATACTACGTTCATATTATGTAATTAGTCAGTGTCATTGATTGAAAATATGAATTTATTCATGGGGTTTTGTGTGTTTATGTCTTTGCATTTATCTACAGACAAACAGCTTAGACACAAAAAGTTATTCAAAACAATTTTTTTTTTAAAGGAATTTATTTATTTATGAATCACATAAAACCATAATTTGTATAAACATTTGAAGGAATTTCGATTATTTTTGGCCCTCATAGTCAAAAAGGAAACGCAGAACTTGTGAATTACACAATTTAATGAATAATTAATCTGGATTATTGTTCTTGTAAGGCAAGGAAGTTCTACTTGCAACTAAATTTACATATTGCATTGTGTTAAATAATAACCTTAAAATAATTAAAGGCACCTGTTTGGTAAAATATTTTTTTCCGACTTAAGGTTTTAGCATAATAAAAAGCTTTTTAGAAAGGGAAGGAAGGAAATGGCCTTGAAAACTTTATTCAAAATTTTCTTCAAAGGACCTCCAAATTGAATAACAAAAAAAAACCAAAATCCAAAGTGTGGTTTTGAACTGTTTTTGTTTTTTTACTTTTTCTTGAAAAATAAACAACCTATTTGAATTTGAACACTGAGAGTTAAAATAGATTTTAGAATTTGATCTGAATTTTGTCCCATTGTGATAAAAAATGTTCTTATGTTAATTCCCTTAAGGCTAATTAATTAGCAGCTATATAGAAAATTGTTTCCAAAAGAGGGAGAAGAATCTGAGTCAAAATAATTTTTCTTTTTGTTATCCATAAAACTGAAATATTTATTACTCCTCCACAAATTTTGTCTTTGATTATACCTGTTAACTCACTCTTTTGATTATTTAGCAAAGAAGCCCTAAACACTTTCAAATTTTTCTTCACCACAAAGGGTTTGTCTAAATTCACGAGACGCCACTTCAAACAACCTACTTGAGTTGCTAGTCTAAAATTCCGAGCGAGTTTTGGTGGTAAAAAAAAATGGAGAAATGCTGTCGGAAAGAATAAGATTATGCAAAGTAACCAATGGTAGGGATAACATTTCATTACTTTGACCTATAAAAGCTTTCGACACACTTGGGTTGACTATTGCAAGCACAAACTCTTCGGTAAGACATTTCTCTTACAACCGCAGGAGGTTTTGGTAAGTTGCTTTTACTTTGGGACTCCAATTTTGGACCTCTGTTCTAAAATTTGATTTTGATAGAAGACAAAAGTAGGCTACTTTACAAGATGAATGTTTAAGCTCTAAAGAAATTAATTTTTGAGAAGAATATTTGTAAATTATTAAATTAATAATTTTTTTATTTAATTGATCTTTGTTATTTACTTCCTCTAAATTGAGAAAGGGTTTGTAATTTAAAATTTTTCTTTGAACAGAATTTCAAAATGACTTCTGCCATGGGGGAGAATCTTGTCTATTGTCCAGGTTTAGAATTGTCATTTACAAAATCATCCATATACTTTGAGCCATTGAATTCAAAAAGTATGACCAAATCCAAAAGTGATTCAGTCGAAAAAAGTCAAACAAAAGCTTTGGAAGAAAAGAAATTGGGAATGTTTGAATTTCGAACGAAAATCGTTTGGTTCAATGCCATCGGATTTTTGCTCATGCACTTAGCTGGTGTATATGGAATTGGCCTGGGTTTGAAGGATGTCTTCACCGGCCATTTAGCCACACCTACTTGGAGTAAGTGAAAATCCAAAGATTTGAAATAAACTTTGTAAAAATAGTTTTCTCAAACTGTAGTTCTAAAAATTTGCTTTCAGTGATATTACTGGTGTTCCTGGGTGGAGAAGGCATAACAATAGGAGCTCACAGGCTTTGGACTCATAGGTCATTCAAAGCAAATTTACCACTTCAATTGCTTTTAATCACCTTTCAAACATTAGCTGGTCAGGTTGGTGATGAATAGAACTCAAGGGGTCTGCTAATTTATTTTGGAAAAAGGAGAAAATTTCATGGAGTAACTTTGATTCCAGAATTGCTGTTATATCTGGGCTAGAGATCACAGACAACATCACAAATACAGCGACACTGATGCGGATCCTCATAATGCCAGCAGAGGCTTTTTCTTTTCTCACATAGGTTGGCTTATGATGAAAAAACATCCTGATGTCATTAACAAAGGAAAAGGAGTTGACATGTCTGATTTAGAAGCAAATCCAGTGGTTATGTTTCAGAAAAAGTAAGTAAAACCAAATCATTGATGAATTCTCATCCTGAGCATCCATCTTTTTTCTACTCTTTCAGATAACATTATTTTATTCACAGATTTTTAAAACATACTTAAGGCCATCTTTATATAAAACTACAATAAATGAATGAGAACCGTCACCTCTAATCAGTGAAGCTAAATCCTTATCAAATTTTGCATGACTTAGTAATGTTTTGTAGTTACTGATGTATTTTTTGTAATATTTGTAGATACTACAAGCCCCTGTATGTTTTGATTGCAATGATTGTTCCGGTGTTGACGCCTGTCTATCTTTGGAATGAACCTTTTTGGAGGTCTGTTTTCATAAATTTCTTTGGTAGATACATTCTACTGTTAAACATCACATGGTGTGTTAACAGCGTTGCTCACATGTATGGAACAAAGCCATATGACAAGTAAGTGTCATCTGTTTAAAATTGACTTAATGGTTAGGCTGTAGATGTGTGGAGCTATCTTTACCAGAAGAATGGTTGGTAATGTCATTTCTGCTACTTTCAGAAATATTCTACCTGTGGAAAGCTATTTCGTATCATTCATCGGATTGGGAGAAGGCTGGCACAACTACCACCACGTTTTCCCCTGGGATTATAAAGCCTCTGAATTTGGAATGAATTTAAACCTGACAACTAGAATCATCGAATGGTTTGCTAAAATCGGCTGGGCCTACGACTTGAGGGAAGTCAGTCACAACGTCATGGAAAACAGGATAAAAAGATGCGGAGATGGAAGTCATCCGGTGTACTCTGCTGATAATTATTCGGAAGAGAAAAATAAAAAGGTGTTAGAAGAATACAAATCGAAACACATGGGAAAGGAATTTGACACCGAGGAAGAAACTCTTCGGGAAACTGAGAATTCGTATGAAGGAAGCGACAAAAAATTCGAAGAAGGTGTTACTACTCAATTACCTGAAGAGACTGATATTAAATCGGGCGAGAAAGTGAGGAATAGAGGTGAAGTTATTAATAAAAGACATGGTTGAATGAAATATTTTGTATTTTCGGAACTCTGTGATAGGCCAATGAAACGGTCATTTTTAAATATTGTAAAATAAACAACTTTTTTAATTAATTAGTTTTATTTAAATAAAAAACATATCAAAAACCCCAAATTGGGTTTGTGTCTAGTACCCAAGTCCAGTTGACAAGTTGGGATCTGCATCTGTCTAATTGGGTGGATTATCCCAAAAATTTAAAACAAAACTGAATTTTTGTAGTTAGTTCTTGAATGTAAATGATTTTTTTAACCGGAAACTTGTGTCCTGCCATGTAACGGAGAAAGTTTTGACTGACCACTTGATTCTTCTGACCTCAATTATTTTTCTCCAAAAAAATGACCACCGACCAACGGATCTCCGATGACCTGATTTTGCAAATAAAATGGGTAAAATCCTTCCGGTAATTAGGTATTCCCCTAATTATGCATCTCCCAGAGTCACGCACTATCATTTCAAATCATTCCATGGTGCAGTACGCTATTTCAAAATGGGCTATTTCCAATTTTTTGTTTTGACTCTCTTCACCAATTTAATTCACAGTCTTCGAGGTATGTAAATCAAAATATCGCCAATTTCGGATAGTGGTTAAGCCCCAAAAATAGATTTCCTCTTAAAAAGTCGAAAAATTTTAATTTTTTAGATGTACGAGAATGTGGTGTTCCAATCCCTGGAGGGAAGATCGTTGGAGGTGTTGACTCAGGTGGCTACCACTATCCTTGGTTTGCTTTATTGCTTCTTAGAAAATCTTCAGACATTCCGATTCCTGTTTGTGCTGGTTCTTTAATAACCAAAACTCATGTCTTGACGGCCGCTCATTGCTTTACCATGTGAGTGTTTAAGAGGATGGAAGAATTAATATAAAACTAAGACAAAGCTTTAATGTCTCCTCTTAAATTTGCTTGGGTTGAGCACTCTTCAAGATATCTCGCATTAAAATTTTTCTAAATTCTTTATTTTTGTTTTGAGTCAAATAGACTCATTTAGGTTTATAATCAACATTGTTATTCAGCAGTATTAATACAGTTACACTCGGGCAAAAATTTGTAAACATTTTTTTTATTTTGATAGTAGCCAGTCTGTTCCGAATGAAAATCTGTTCAACGTCGCTCTTGGCGTATATGATATTTGCGATGATAAAGAAGACACAAGAGAAATTTTTAGTGTGGTCGATGTCGCGGTTCATGAAAGGTACCGAAAAAGAGGGAAATTCTATGATATAGCATTAATTAAACTCAACAGACCAGCAGAATTCACTCTCATATGCCTTCCACTTTCAGGTACCAAAAATTTCACACAAATATTATTTGAGCTTGAATAACTCAAATAACGGTCGTTTCTATTTTTGTCGTTTTTAGGTGTACCTGATGTAACGGAAACAGGTCTTCTAATTGGATTTGGCGTGACTGATGAAAATTCAGATTTCACCCGTGTCACATGATGGAAGTCAACGTGACCAAATATTCCAAAATGGACTGCTTGCATACTAATTTACCTTTGGAAGATAGAAAAGAACCGAGCGTGATCTGTGCTGGTTCTCTCACCGGAGATGTAGATTCATGTTATGTAAGAGTAATAAATAAATAAGAACTTGGGAAAAATTTTTGGTGCATTTTAATTAATTAATTATTCTTGCAGGGAGATAGTGGTGGGCCTCTTCAAACCAGAACTTCTGATGGAAGATTCGTTATTGCTGGTTAGTTCAAAATCAGAAATTAAGTGCTAACACCCCTTGGGGATAACTTTTAGTAAAATTTATTTATTTTTAGGAATAGTTTCTTATGGTTATGGATGTGGAACTCCAGAAATCCTTGGGATTTACACTAATGTTGGAAGCTATATTAAGTGGATTGAAGACCATCTAAACCGAGCTAACAAACCATCAGTCGATTCTATGAAAAAAATTAATCTAAATTCATCCTCTCAAAGACATATTGGAAACAATAGAAAGGCGAATCCGAAAATAATTTTTCCTGAATATAGACGGAATTCTAATTTATCTCATTCAGTAAATGGACATTTAAATTTCAACAAGACAATCAAAATCAATAGAAAACTTAGCCCCAGTAGGAAAGACACTTCTCAACAAAAAATAAATCAGAAAAGCTTTTTTCCAAACACACAATCAAAAGTAAACTCCACAGTCACTTTCCCAAGCAATTAGAAGTATAACAAGTTGTATACCTCTTTCTTGTCCTTTTAAACAGTACATATCTTCATCAAAGAAGCTTTGTTTAGTCTAAAGAAGGTTTTGTTTCTTGGAAAAGAAAATTGTATCCAATATGAAAATTAATAAATAAAATTTCTCTGAGGTTTTAATTTTGTAATTAAATTAACAATTCATAAATCCTTAAATAAATTGAAGCAAGAATTTTATAAGACAATAAAAGGATGTTAAAAATAGTTTAGCCTGTTTCTATTTTGGCTGATACCTTTTGAAAAAGGAAATAACGGTTTTTGGTTTGTGAACAACAAAAACACCTCATTTTCAAAAATTGTCTTGTAGAAGACATTTGAGTGTGTGTTTGAGTATAGGCAGAATGATTTTAAGGGATTTTCTGTTCATTTTCATAGCAATTAACTTTGTTGAAGGAGATGAGAAACTGAAGCATGTGAGTATTCTTCATCTTTTCCTTCTCTTTCTTTTGATTTTCACTCACATGCTTGAGCTGACTTATGCCTTTTTATTTTCAAAATTTGGCTGGGAGGTTAATTTTTGAAAACAATTTCAGGATCATTCGGACTATGACATAGAATACATTTTCCAACCCATAACAATTGGGAAACTGACAGGGCTCACCACCAATAAGTGCAAACGATGCAGTAAGTATTACTAAGATTGAATGATTACTATACACCATATCCCTCAATCTCTCATTGGGTAGACTCATAAATAACTTCCGATGACGTTTCAAGAATTAAAATACACATTTGAGAAATTAATTTTATAAGTAATGCACACTTTTAATATAAAAATAATCATTTCATAAGTAGTGCACAAGTTACATGCATTTCATAAATAACATATACTTGAAGAATTCATGAGGGATTAATTTATGGCAAATTTATTTCATAAATATTGCACACTTTTAGGAGGACTGTTTCATTTGAGTCAGTTTAAATTTTGTAATAAGTAAGAGTTCTTTAAAATGAATGATTTATAGAAGTGTATATTACTTTTACTAACAAATTTATCTATTTTAATAAAGGTTGTGGTGTCTCCCGTCGCTGGACCCGAATAGTCGGAGGATGGATGACAGAAATAAATGAATATCCTTGGATGGTTGCCTTAACCAAAAAAAATCAATTTTTCTGCGGAGGGACTTTGATAAATGACCGTTACATAACCACAGCTGCCCACTGTCTTGCCAAGAAAAACGGAAATAAGTAAAAATTTTTAAATATTCTTAACTGAATGAGATAGTTTCTGTGAGGAGTAAATCAAGCACTCTTTACCATTTTCAGCGACTGGATAACCAAGGAAGTCAAAGTTATCCTCTCAGAGCATAACAGAATTCTTACAAATGAAACGATGAATGAAGTGAGGAAAGTGTCTAAAGCAATAATCCATCCAAAATTCTCAAAGGAAACACTAGACAGTGATATAGCTTTGCTCAAATTGGATAAACCGGTTACCTATAGACAGGGGATAAGTCCTGCTTGCCTACCACCTCCAAGTAAGTTTTATTTTATTACAGTGACAATTCAACTCAGTTACTATGTATTTAGACCAAAAACTGAGAACCATAAGTTGTAAATTTGGATGTTGAAAATTTGGTTTCAAATTTGACAGATAAAAAATTTGAGGGAGAATGGGCCACCGTAACCGGTTGGGGTTCGACCAAGGAAGGCGGGTTACCATCAGTCTACCTTCAAGAAGCTGTTGTACCAATTTTATCTAACAAACAGTGTGTAAGAAAAGGTTACAAATCATCTAAAATAACAGAAAATATGCTTTGCGCAGGTGATTACAAAGGAATGGACTCGTGTCAGGTACGGTTTGGGCCAAATACTTGAAATTTTTACTTTCTTCTCTGACTAATAACAATGTTTGAGTGAGTCATCAACCTGAACCTTTGTTTTGATTCTTCAAAGTCAAAATAACTGACATTTAAAACTCTTTTTGATGTCTCATCTTTGCCTTGGACAATTCTGTTTTTCAGGGAGACAGTGGCGGACCTCTACTGCTTTCCACATCCTATGGTCAGATGTTTACTGCAGGTACAATTTTTGTTCCTTTTTCTTGACAGTGAAAGTTGACAGTTGTCAGAGGTCAATATAAGCAATTTAATTATTTTTAGGTGTGGTTTCCTGGGGTGAAGGATGTGCCAGACCCAACAAACCAGGAGTTTACACGAGAGTAAATCAGTTTCTTGACTGGATAGTTGAAAACACAAGGGATGCGTGCTATTGTTATTAATTTTAATATTAATAAATAAAAAAGGACTGATTAACTTCTGCACACAGCAGAAAATTTATTAATTTATGTAACTTTAATTTATTGAAATCACAACCCGCTTACCATACAATGAAGTGCTGATAATATAATTGGTATTTATTTATGGTTTTGTATAGATAATTTTTTAACTGGTTTTCACCCTCTGATTTTCATTTTGACTCTGTTAAGGGAGAGTGGTTCATAAAATAAATATAATTTGATAACATCAGTCTTGAGTATGAGATGAAAACTAATCCATGTTCCTCTGAAAGAACTGGAAGATTACTTATAAGAGACTGAAGAACTTCAAGGAAGCTGTTCTTCATTCCTCACCCCAATGGAAATGTGATGTATATAGTTTCACACAAAATTGTTTTCCTACAAATATCATATGAATCTCATTCTTTATAATGAAAAAGTGAAGTTTTTCCCACCCCTGTGAAAAATAACCTAATCGCGATTTAATTCTCGTGATATCACATAATTAACAAAATGTTTTTGTAACTTCAATCTGTCGTTTCCCTCTTGAAGTCCATTACCAACGCGAAAGGAGGAAAACCGTTTTTCCCATTTTTCGGATCAAAACACAGGGAAGTTGAAAACAAAAATTTGTCATGGCAATTAATTCTCAAGTAGGTAATCAAACGTGAAAAACATTTCATTTACCTCTCGGTGGCAATTAAAAAAAGTGATTAAATTTTTGTGTGTGTAGTCGATAAGATACGTAAATTAAAAATCAAAAACCAAACGTTCTCCTTTAAGAATCAACACCATCGAGGAAAATGTCCTGACAAGGTTTTCTTTTTTTTAAGTATTCGAAGAGAGAGAGGGTGAAAATACCTGGAAATGACTTCTTTGGATTACGTTTTCATCGTCACAATTGTATTTACCGTTTTGGAGGTGAGTTTCCAAATTATGTATGAATAAAAATATTTTGTGGAGTTTGGAAATTAATGGTTTGTTTGAATTTTTGTTTCTCCATTATCAGAACAGTCTATCACACGCGAAACCCACGGTGACATTTAACGAAGTTGATACCTGCGGTAAGTTTAATCAAATCCCTTTCCTTAATGTTTTCCCTGGTTTTCTGACTAAAATAAAAATTTAAGGTGATTTGTCCCACTGTTTTTCTTCAGCCTTCCATTTTTCTTGTTTGAATTTTCAAATTGACCCACCCAACCCAGAAACTCTATGCTCTGACTTTTTTGACAGAGAATTAGAGAAGCAATTAAGGATTTATCATTTAATGATATATTTTGTTAAATTATGTAGCTTAAATTCCCCTTACAGTGTACCTAAAATAGCTTGTCAAATTGGCCCAAAAAATTATGACAGGAATGGTCCATTTAAAATTTCCATTCCACTCCTTTGCCTCATCTTACAGCACTGTTATTGACATGGTAATAAATATTTATTAATTAATATTAATATATTATTGGTTCATACCTCTAAAAAAACATTTTTATCCAGTGTGTGGTAATGATGATGTCCTGACACCCAGAATTGTAAACGGGGAAGAAGCCAAACCTCATGAGTACCCATGGATGGTCGCCATCTTGAGTAAGGGAAAGATGCATTGCGGTGGCTCTTTAATAAATGATAGATATGTTCTAACTGCCGGTCATTGCCTTAACTGGTAACGTACTTTTTGGCACCATTTTATCGTCTTTTATGACAGACACTGGCATGACGAAAGGTTTCTCGTCTAGGTCTAAAAAAGAGGACCTTACTGTTGTCCTTGGACTGCATGACCGATTGCGGATGGAAACCGAAAAGAAAGGAGGAGTAATTGCGGAAATAGAAAAAATAATGGTTCACGAAGACTTTTCGAGCGATTACCTTCACGATTCAGAAGATATCGGTCTAATAAAATTAAAAAATCCCGTAGAATACACGTCCGATATAAGACCCGTATGCTTGCCCCTGAAAGGTGAGATAAATGTTTTGGAATTATTATTTTTTGTTGGGAAATTAAGTATACTTATGTAGGTTAATTGTTTTACGTTTCAGATTACGATTACGCGAAGAAAACTGCTGTGGTCACAGGTTGGGGAAAAACTTCTCAAAATGGTGAACCGGCAAATATTCTCAGTAAGACCAGTGTTAAAGTAATATCAAACGAGGAATGTAAGAATATTTCGAGCATCGGCGAACACATAATGGATTCCATGTTGTGTGCCTACGAATCCGATACAGATGCGTGTCAAGGAGACAGCGGTGGACCTATAATATACGAATCGGATTCTGGAAAAACGGAGCAAATCGGAGTCGTTTCCTGGGGAATCGGATGCGCACAACCGGGGGTACCCGGAATTTATACAAGAATGACTTCATACATGGAATGGCTTGCACTCCACACGAGTGATGCTAACTATTGCAAAAATCCCGAGTAAAATTTAAAAAGCCATCTCTCAAGCGATAAAACCATTATCATCAAGAGATCTACCGTTAATACAATCCACCGCCATCTTGTCAAAAAATTTTTCGTTTGAGTTGATTACAATAGAGAATTTAACTTGATATAAATGAAAAAGTCAATTATTTACTTTCGAAAAGTCAAGACTTGTTGATTCTTAAACTTAAAGCAATGACTTATATGCTTGGTTCCCGGTTTAATTAATTATTTGATTGAGTTCTTGACTTTTGCAAAACACAAAGGCATTTTTAATTAAGTCAACTTTTATTTAATTATTACTCTATATCATGATATTGGGAATTAATAAGCAACTTTCAGAAGGCCGAAACCATCAATTAAAACTACTTAAAATAAATAATAAAAATGAAGCTTCAATTTTTCAAAATCTTTTACTATCCTTTGCTGAGAATCATTTGAGAAATGTAACTTTATTTTATTTATTTTTTGTTATTCAAGAGACCAGAACACTTTTTAAAATCAATTTTCGAATGGCACATTATTTTTCTCATCTTGAACTGATTTCCTATTTTTGCCCTAAATCCTTTTCCCCCAGTTTTCAAAATGGCCTAAGAACAAAACAAAAAAATGAAACTCAAATGGAACTCCTGTTTAAAGAACCAAACGCATATGTCAGCTTTTTTCCTCAATATTTTAGGATGTTTACATTCTAATAATAAGCAAGATATTTCGCTTTATTCATCAAATAAATATATTTACGCCAAAAAAATTCTAAATAGGCGTTAACTTATTAAAAATTTAGTTTTATTTTTTCTAATTAACCAACTAAAAAATGCATTTTACAAATTTTATTTTTGTTTTCAAAATAGTTGGGAGTTATCATCAGTTCCGTAATAAAACAATAAATACGGGGAATTGAGAAAAATTTTAATTAAACGTTAAATTAACTAATACAAAATAGGAATGGGTTTTGTTTCATTCAACTGAGGCCTTTTACCTTAAGAAACGCCTGAAAATTTTTTACTGGCTACAAGCACACATGTTTCCTTCCCCTCAGAAACAAATTTCATATTTATAAGTGATTGATAATATCCCATGTAGAGAGAATCGATTTTCTCTGATGTTTCTGTTTAAACATAAAATCAAGAAGGTAATTTGTTTTTATGGACTCGTTAAAAAAAATTTTTATTTTACTAATATTGAAACATTTATTGGTTGAGTAAATAAGAACAATGAACCATAAAAATTGCAAAAAAGGGGCGCTGATGATGTGTTTTATTAGGAGGGTTTATTGCTATTAATCAATAGGATTGGCATTAGAAAAAAGGTGTAGGCCATAAATCATTTGGTATGAGGTAAAAAAAAAATTCTTTCAAATAAAATTTAATTAAACGTTTTAAAAGTTCAATATGGCGGCCTTTACTATGCTAGTCAATTCAATGGAGGAGATTTCCGGTGATTCATGTACTCCCGGAGTTTTTGAGATACTTTAAAACAAGCGTCAGATCATCAGTCAACAAAGCCTACAATTTTGGTATGAATAATTCGGTTGCTTTGTCCTTGTTAATTGATCTTATCATCAATTGAGCTTATCTACATAAACATTTGGTATGTAGGCTTTTATTTCTTCAATTTTTATAAATTTCTTATCTGTAACATGTCAATGAACAGTCAAAACAATTTGTTTCTTGTTGGCACTTGTCTTTCAAATTAAAACCGTACCATAGGAACGATAAAAAATCTTGACAGGACACGACGTCAGTTTTATAAAATCTTTGTTTTTTTTCGATAAAAATTTTTTATTACATTTTTTTAACTCTCTGTAATAATTAAATCGCCGAATAAATTGAAAAAATATAATTTGCGTTATTTTAGTGTTTTAAGTTAAAATGTTTTCTGTCAAGTAGTCGGGGTAAATGAACTGTACATTCAGTAGTGGAAGTGCACAATCAAATGTCACTGCTTATTCAAATATTTCAATTATTAAATATTGCTGATATGTTGAAATGTGATCGAATTTATGCAGTCTCAGCTTGACAGGTTGACAGTGTTTATGTGGCACCTCAAGTAAACTGTTCAGTGCGGCAGTGTCTTTTCACGAATTTATCTGTTTTTAAAAAGTTTGTTAAAAATGAGTAATATGAATCATTATCAGAATTATGACTATGTTTTTCAGATGAATAGTGCACAATTTCCTGTAATAAAAATGGAAGATCCATATTGTGATGTTGAAGTTGAAAGAAATGAGGGAGAACAGGGCTCATCATCATCTGGTGGAACATTGCCTTATATGAGTACATTTAGTGGTAAACATGGAGGACCTGCATCACTTACAATGTTTTATCCACAATTGTCAGGATATGACATCCACCCTGTTCTTATTAATCAACGTCGGCGATCAGCTCAAAATGATAAATTAATAGAACCCCAAGATTCATTAGAGGATTCACCTCCACTAAATCCAAATCTTACTAACAATCAGATAAAAGATGCTAGATTTAAACAAAAAATTAAAACTCCTAAAAGAAGACCGAATGATCTACAAGAAGAAAGTTTTGTGCTTCCAGAAAATCCAACAGGATTAGATAATGAAGCTTCAGATTATTCTGCGAAAAATCGAAAATCCTTTTATTGCAGAGCATGTGGTAAAGCATTTAAATTCCAGACTTCTTTGCTGCGTCATAATAATAAAGTTCACATCAGCAAATACCAGTGTCCAACATGCAGTCGAGTGTTCTCAAGACAAGCATATCTTGATGTCCACACTTCAAAACAAGGAAGCTCATGTTATTTAGGTAAATATTGGATCTTTATGTTTGCTTTAGGATAATTAACAGCATATTTTCATTATCAGTTCTTCAAAGCAAAGGCCATTGTCATGTTGAAACTGATCATTTACCCTGCTTTGGTTTTGTTTCAAATCTATGTAATGAACATAAATGGGCACATGTTGGTTTGGGTGCAAAGGAAAACATTATCATGAGTAAAATTTTATATCATGCATTCTAAAAATGTCAAAATGATTAAGATCCAAAGATCTTTTAAAGTAAAAAAATTTTTGTAATGAAAGTTCCAATACAAGATATCAGCAGCAAGCAATGTTTAGTGAACTAATTATACAATTTAGTTTAGTTGTTTATAAATAAGCTGAAGTTTTTCTGAAATTTATAATTTCAGAACTTCCTTTTTTAGTTTTTAAACATATTATCGATTTTACTTCTACATTATGGTCATACACACCTGTGGGGCTCTGAATAAATTGAAAATATTTCCAAATTAATATTGTCGTGAAAATGTTAACATAACAGTGTACCAGACCACTGACCAGAGCTAATTTTGTCATAATGATATGTCAAGGGCTCTTTGATTGTTGATTACTAAGTGCATCACAGTCTAGCTAAAGTTGGAAGAAATTATAATTTAGATAAATTTAGACAATTACATTTCACAAATTTATTTGCCTTTGGGTCATAAATGTGAAGAATTTTTAAAATTCTTTTCTATTAGCTTCGAATGTAAACATAAATATTGCTTTAAGTAACATATTAAAAATCATACTAATTAGTTTATTTTTGTTGAATCTCATTTGGTTGAGGTTAATTCTTTTAAACGAAAATTCCACTTGTGTCAAATTTTTCGTTAATTCGTTAGTTAGACCTGATGTGTGTGATCTCTCTGCTCTTTTGCATGGCATCTTAATTTCCTGTAAAAGATAACTGTCAATACCCTTAAATTAAATTTGATGTTTATGCAATGGTCAACAGAGCAGTTTGATAACGGTCATCGACCTCGTGGTTATTTAAAAGTGATCGAAGTCATTGTTTTCCCGAAAGCGTGGTGGTTTTGATAAAGATGAAAATGGGATGTCTTGTAATTGTTATCCTGTTGTTTTTGTTTTTTAAAGATCCAGCTTTGAGAATGTCTCGTGGTCGCCCTCAACTCCAACCCCTTACGGCTTCAACTGAATGACCTTTAAATCCAACGGATACGTCAGACAAGGAATCATGTCAACTCGTATATACCATCGTGTCTTCGGATACCATCAACACAAATTGAACATAAACGTTCGTTGCATTTGCATTTAAAGGATCAAGTGTTTTAGTTATAAATATTTTTTTAATGTAATGTTACCTGAAAGTTGATACAGAAGTGGGGATTGAAATAATAGTTTGGGTTTTGTTTTTGGATTGGTTCATTTTTTACTCAAAATTTATTTACAAGCACCCTAAGGGAGAATTTATATTTTGGAAGGGGGTTTAAAAAATTATCAAAAAACTAATCGCCCGTTTCTGATAGAACTTGTACTGATGGCAATTTCAGGTTACATTTTTATTATTATTTAATACTAATACCAGATTTATTTTCATTTAAAAATCACTTTTGTACAAAAAGATATTGTTGCTCAATTGATTAAACTAAATAAAATTTGGCAATAGTATTTAGTTTTGCCAGTCATGGGATAGCAAATGCGAAAAGCAACGACTTATTTGTAAAATATTCAAACAATTCGAGAAAAATAAATATTTTTTTGACGTTTAAAGGAAAAGAAAAAGACAGAGAATCAGTTAGTGCACTTTTTTTAGATATCTTTATATTTACGGCAAAATGTTTTATTATTTTCATAGAATATAGGAATTTTTAATTAACTCTTAATTACTTAGTAATAATAACTGTAAGTAATTATCGACTTTAATGAGCTTCACATGTAGTGCATTATATCAAATATTGACAAATGACTGTTATTAACAGATTCAGATTTGTGATAACTTGTTAGAAGGGTATTTTGTTTTATTATTTTTTTTTTATTTACTTAGTAAGCAGAATTAAACGAAAGGTTTTAAACTAGGTTCGATCAGCCTAATACAAATTCGAGGTCACGTAGCTCTTGACAGAGAAAAGATTATTGACTTTAACGTTGTCAAAACATGTGTGGAAATGTAAGTCTTAACATGTAATCAGTGCGATGAATTATTTGAACCGTTGACCTATAGGCATGGGTAGGAGGTGTGTAAGCCTTTTCCATTGTGTTTTGAAAAACCGTCCGATATTCATGGGGAAAATGTGAGTTCAGCAAGATAGGTTGACCGGTCCTGTTTTGGATCTTAACAGTGAATGATTCAGTTCTGAGTATCATTATCAATCTGGATCTGAATGTAATAATGCAATAGTCAATTCTGGGAACATTTTTCAATAGGTGCCATAAAAGGAAATTTTAAACTTAAAGTTTCCTTTTTGATTGAAATATACATTTAAGGCATTTTTTCTTATACGTTTTGAATCTGCTTTTTTTTGTTTCAATTTTTATTATTATTGAATGAAACGTTTGAATTTATAAAGTTTTAAACATCATCCCCCCATTCTTCAAAGGATAAAATCTTTTCAAATTTTGGGGATTTAAGAAGAAGGGCGTTTGTGCAATTTTCTGATTTCTTGCAATGGTTGGTTTTGTTTGGAGTAACTGAGTTTGTTTCGTTTTTGTTTCCCTTTTTATCAGCTGATCGTTTTTCGTTTTCTATTAGTAGCATTGTCAATTTTTTTTTTATTTGATTATGCCCTTAAATGCCTATAATGTTCAGTATAAATAGGGTAAAAATTTTTTTGTATTTATCAAGAGTTATAAAAAATTTGTATTTTTCTTTGTATTGTAGAAAAATTACAAAATTTACATAAAATGAATGGATGGTAGTTGTTTACAGCAGTATTCGGTGAATATGGCCTCGTTGCCCAACAATTGCTCTGACCAACCGTAAAACTTTGCTTGTTCATTTCAGAAAATGGTTTTCGAGGGAGAAATATTCTTATTAATAATTTGTTAAATACAGCATAGAATACAATTTATATTTTTTACTGAGATACATATTTACATATATGTAAACTGTACTGAAGTTTTTTAATAATATTCTTATACGTCGTTTTTAAAAGAGGACCTTGACTTCACCATCAGATGTCTTTTAATATTTGACCGATGATCGTTTTTCAATTGTGTATTTCATTATGTCACGTAATTGGTATATTGCATCATTAATTTTTTAATTGATTTGATTTTACCACTGTCATTAAAATAGTGTTAGAAATATTTTCTTAGTTCTTGAAGATAAATATTTTTTTATTATATAAAAGAATATTAATGCTTAACAGCGGGGAAAGTGAGTTTTTCTTTTTGTGTTAAAGATGTTTGAAATTGAATTCAAATCTTCTTCATGTCATTGTATAAGAAATATAATGTAAATGAAACAGTTTTTCATTATTATTATTATTATCATTATAATTATAGTAATTATTTAGCAATTAATTTACATATCTATATTTGACCAATTGAAATAATGCTTAAGGAATGGTACATATAAAAAGTAATTTTATTTTTGCCACTTGGAGGTCCTAAAATGGTACTAAATGTTATTCAAAAAGTTTCTACTTTGTTTTGTATTTTTTTAAATTTAAATTTAACGGCCAGATTAAAAGTGAGCGAGTTACTTTATGCATTTCTTTTGTCTAGTAATAAAGACTTTTAAAAAATTTTATTTTGGCATTCCATTGTATTTTATAAGGGGGTTTTAAAACTGGTGTTAAGAAAAATATTGTTTTGTTTCTTTTCTTTCTATTCTTAACGTGAAAAGATTTTTTTTTTGTTTTAATTTTTTAATTATCGTAACGGCAAAACTGTCGCCAACGTGCGATCACTTGCTTCAAAAGTTCACAAGACAATAGCTTATATAGAAGGCAGTGGGACTTTGATGAAGAAATGAAATTCTGGATATTGGTCTAAAATTCGTATTTGTTTGCGACTTTATATATTTATATTTTTTTTTCTGACTTTTAGTGTTAAAAATTATATTTTATGTTCTTATTTGTCATTGTTTTTTAGAATTTAGAAATCTATTTGTTATAATATTTTCAGCAAAACTTGATGTTAAAAAAAAATGAAGGAAAAAATAAAGTCGAAAAGGTGTCCTTTTTTAAATTATGGATTCATACAAAGAATTGTGCTTTAACAGAAGAGGTACCGTTGAGTTTTTTTCTTTTGTCAAAAATAATTTCTGCTTGGATTTTAATGACGCACAGGACTCTTAACAAAAGACGCAAGCAATCAGTAGATTTATCTAGTCAAATGATGCGTCTGATCGATGCTGATTTTTTTGATTTGAGAAATGTCAACTCCATTGAATTGTTTCCAACTCTTTTTAAAGGACATCTTTGGTAATTATTTTTTTTTAAAGGGAATAAAATCATACTGAACATATTTTTTCATGTTGTTTATACAGATCTTAGTTTAAGGGGATATATAAATAATATATATATAAATATATTACAGTAGAATATTTGAAGTGTTTTTTTTTATACCTCAGTTTTTAGTTAGTTTTGTCTTATTCATTGAGGCTAAATCATAAATTCTGAAAGGTCAAAAGTTTAACATGACTTGATTGTGACCAACGTCCTGTACCACACCTTTTTGTAAGAAATTATTTTTAATTATGGTATAATAGGTTATAAAAACACTTTCACTCGGTTGTCATATGTGTTAGGAATTAAAATCATTTTGATCCATAATTTTTCAGTTATACGTGGCTTTTAGGCAATATTGGGTTTTTAGTTTACATTTCTGTTGTTTCAGGACTCTCACCTCACAGTAGTCATCATAAGGCCCTAATTTTTGAAAGAATGAAGGACTACTCTAATCCAAAGAGTTGCAGACTGTAGAGTGCTTTTATCCTTGGGAGACTATGTTTTGCTCTTTGATCCTATCATTAATAAATAATACGTAGAAGTCAAAGTTCATTTCCAGAAACGTGTTTTAAAGAATTTTTTTAATAATGGTATGACTTCTAAAATAACTTTTTGTATTTTGTGGCTAGGCAGAAGAGTCATTACATGTAAGTCTTTTTCAAAACCCTCACATATCCTCAAAAATCGATGAATCCCTAGTGCGGAAGTATTTGCAATTATGAAGGCTGATAATTCCTATGAGTCCTCATTTCCGGTCATTCGATACTCGAGTTATCGATACACAGTTTAGAGAAGTTATAAATTCATTTGTGTTATTGAAGTATTTTATTTTCATGTTTTTCCTCCCCTTTTTTTAAAACAATTTTCGTAATCAAAGTGCAACTATTAAATAAAAACACTTGGAAGTTGGTGAATTTAATTGTTTCGATTAGTTTTGATCTGGCATGATTAGGTACTGATATTAAAAAGGTCAAGTCATTCCAGCCATGGCTGATTACTTTGAAGAAATGGGATGGAGACCTCTGGAAAATGGGGAGGCTCCCAATCATTTTCTGCATATTGCCAGATTACTCAGAGACTTTGGAATGTTTGAAGAATTGGGAGATGATAAAAGACTGCCACCCCCTGCTTCCAAAGAATTTGTTAAAAATTTGAGAAGGCAAACAGTGGAGGAAACAGAAACAGGTAATTTCATTACTCATAAAATTCATTTTTGTTTAAAACTATTTGGATTTGAACAAAATCATTTTTTCTGTTTATCGTTAACCTTAACATTATTCAACATTAAAATGATTGTACTATCACTAAGAAATTAGCTGTTAACATTCTATCTTTTACAGAATCGAAGTGTCCTATTTGTTTGAAGACCAGCAAAAAGGGAGAAATCATAATATTATTGACATGCAATCACGGTTTTCACCCAGAATGTATATTACCTTGGCTGGAGAAAGTTAGTAAAATTAATGTTTATAATTTTTCTTAATAATAAATTGGGTAATTAATAAGAGTATTAATTGTTTTCTACATTTTTTTGCAGACTAGTACTTGTCCACTGTGCAGGCTTGAAATGCCTACAGATGATGAAGATTATGAAATGTATAAGAAACAGAAACTTAGTGCAAAAGAAAGAGAAAGAGATTTAGAAACATTGCATGGTTCAATGTTTTCATAATTTTTAAGATA
The DNA here is from genome assembly GCA_016920875.1 of Columbicola columbae. Lineage (NCBI taxonomy): Eukaryota > Metazoa > Arthropoda > Insecta > Psocodea > Philopteridae > Columbicola > Columbicola columbae. The sequence goes on along the minus strand of JADMLL010000009.1, from coordinate 5,654,661 downwards.
AATTAATTAAACTAGAATGATTTTATTATATTGATATTCAAATTATTAATATATGAATTTAAATTAAAAGCTATTTTATCCAAAGCATGAGTTTTAAAGTTGTAATTTTTATAAAATTTATTTTCCTGTCCCCTTTATTAATACTAAAAAGATAATCGTTGAGTACTAGAGAATTATTGGAGGAATGTACTCAGAAAAAGTAATGTTGCAATATAGGGCAATGATATATAGGTAATTTGTATGATGCAATCATTTTTAAGGTATAAGGAAGTATTTATTACGCTCAGTTTTTTAATTGAGATGAATTGACAGGAGTACAACAACTTCAATACCAACCTAACAGTAATTTTCAAAGGAGTAGAATGGCCAACTTTAATTCATTTCTGGGCTTTAGGAAGAATGCCGAAAAAACTAAAGCCCTTTTCAAATTTTACTTTGATTGCAATTCAACAACCAAAATAACTAAAAAGAAAACTCTCTAATTCACAGTTTTGAAAAATTCTTGGCTCGTTCCTTCTGTTACCACTCTAAAATATTTGAGTTATTGCAATAGACAATTCAATATATAAATTCCATTCATTTACATTATCATTTTCAAAAATATATAAAAAGAGGTATACATGAAGCCAATTGTTTTATGTAAGAAATTTAAACAATAAAAAATAAATGTTGGAATTTATTGATGGATTTGAAAAGAAAATAGCAAATGGCGACTTCCGTTTCCGGTCTCGTGTTGAGATAAATTTTGGTTGGCAGCAAGAGCCTTGCTATACGTGTATCATGGCAGATAAGTAAGTATTTCATTATTTTATTTTATCCGTAGGAATCTGAAGAGAATTAGTATTAAAATTTAAATTAATTGATAGTTTATTGAAACAGAAGTCTTGAGGTTTTAATTTATTGCAATTTCACCGAATTGGGGCTGCCAAGTGTTTGTTGACAGTATGCGTTGGAAAATGGAAGTGCTTACAATTGACCAAAATTTATTTTTTAAAGAGCGAAAAAGGATCCGAAACCTCCTTCTGCCGCTGCTGGAGCAGTTGGAGCCACAAAGGCTCCCAAGACTACAGCTTCACCTTCCAAAAAAGCATCTAAGGTCAAGAGCGGAGATGCAGCTGGTGCTAAGAGTAAACCTGCCGAGAAGAAGAAGAAACGTTATTACATGAAGGGGTTGCCGGCTGTACCAGAGTCGGTTTTAAAAAGACGTAAGAAGAGGGATTTGGCCAAGAAATCTGCCATCCAGAAAGCTCTTAAGGTTAGTTTTGTTTCTAAGGGAAATTTTTTTTTATTTGTTTTTTTTGAGGTTAATTATTCATTGAAAGATATTCTTTCCTGACATTCAAAGAATGTGGTTTGTTATGGTCTAAGAAAGAAGAAAATAATTCTTTAAATTATAATTAATATTCAATAAGATAAATTGTGTGGCTTTTTTTTGTAGAAAAAAGCAGTTGAACGAAGGAAGAGGAAAGTAATCTTCAAGAGGGCAGAGAAATATGTCAAGGAGTATAGGCAAAAAGAGAGGGATGAAATTAGATTAAAGAGACAAGCCAGAAATAAAGGAAACTACTACATCCCAGCCGAAGCTAAGTTGGCTTTTGTCATTCGTATTCGTGGTATAAATCAGGTCTCTCCCAAAGTTAGGAAAGTCCTTCAACTGTTTCGACTTAAACAGATCAACAATGGAGTTTTTATGAAGTTGAACAAAGCCACAATCAACATGTTAAGAATTTGTGAACCCTATGTAACATGGGGTTATCCAAATTTGAAGAGTGTGAGGGAACTTATTTACAAAAGAGGATTTGCCAAAGTTAAAAGGCAAAGAATTCCCATCACATCGAATTCAATAATTGAAAATGCTTTGGCTAAAAAATGCAACATAATTTGTATAGAAGACCTTATTCATGAAATATTCACAGTTGGAAAGAACTTTAAATATGCTTCAAACTTCTTATGGCCCTTCAAGGTAAGAACAACATTCTTTGTAGTCCTAACTGCTCAACAATTCCATGGTTCCTAAAGATTTATCTTTTCGAACCTTCCATATTGTTGTATAGTAAAATACTGCAAAGAATTTGATTTTTATTGATTATTTTAATAAAGCTGGTTTTTTGTAGTGACAAACTAAGTATTTTTCTTGTCAATTAGATGTTATCAATAACTAACTCTTTCATTATGTAGTAAGTTAATTTGTGTAAATTTTTTATCATTTTCAGTTGAACACTCCAACTGGTGGATGGCGTAAGAAGACAAATCATTATGTTGAGGGTGGAGACTTTGGATGTAGGGAAGATAAAATTAATGAACTGTTGAGAAGAATGGTATAATTTTTAAATTTTACCATACAAAACTTAAAATTAAAATACTTTACAAGAATACTGTTTTGTTTTATTGTTTATTTCAATATTTTAGTCCTAGTCACAAATTCATGAAGAAATTTTTATTTAAAATCCAGCCCATTGTATGGATTGATAACAAACATTGCCATTGGTCAGATAAGCTAAAACCACTGTCTTTTTAACAGATTGACCTAATCTTCCATAAGTTATAATTTCATTTGCTCCTAATTTTTTCTCTTTTCCAAGACAGATTATTATAAAGAATGCATGAAAGTTGATTGGATCACCGCCATATGCAAGATAATCTCCTCCAAACTTCCCTCCTGTTGTTATGTAGTAACCTCTCTCCCACAAATCTTTGAAGATTGAGTAGTGATGATTTTCTTCAAGGTCTCTTGGGTAATCCCAGATGCAGTCTTCGTAATCATTGTCTTGAATCCAAGGATCAGCTTTAAAAACCGTAAAATTAGATTTTAGGGTGAAATTCTTAAATCTGCAGGAGAAGTGAACAGACTCAATGGTAGAAATGGTCTTTCAGTAGTTTGGTACTGTTGCCTTGATAAAAATTTTTGGTAAATTTGATCTTTAATGCGATGTAATAAACCGGAAGTGTGGAATAGAAGGTTCGTGAACGTAAAAAATGATTTTTACCCGTAAATATCTGAATAGCTAGAGATGATTTTTTAGGCGGTTGAATTTTATTTATCTCTTCTTCTAAAACCACGTCCTTTTCAATTTCTCCTGAGGTTCCCTCACTGTCTAGCATACATTTTCTTTTAAACCTTTTACCCTCTAAAATAATATCTATTTTTGATTCAATTTCTCGTTGCCTTTTACTCTTCAGTATTTCACCCTGCAAGAAATTAGTTAATAATTATTTCAATAAAGTTAATAAAACAGAAATTGTAGTTTAACTAAATCTTAAAACTCTAAAAGTCACAAAATTCTAAGGCCCTCATAATTATTGATGTTTCTGTTCGGCTCCATTTTTTTAAACTCTGTGTTAACTACCACCTGTATTTAAATTGAGCTCCCACCAAGTTTTGGTAGTGAAAGAACGGTTTTATTTGAAGTACAAACCATCGTTGTAAAGCTGGAGTAGGAAACGAGGAATGGGAGAACCAGAGAAAGAAGACCAAGGAAAAAGAGCAGAAGAGTTTAGTGGTGACAGTTACTTTTTTTTTAACCATCAATCAACCGCCTTTTGCTCCTAACGGAGGGGAAGTAGAGTTGATAGGGCTAGAAAAATGAGGACTGGGAGTGTGTGAAGTCTGGGAAGAACATCAAAATTTAGGTATCAGGAACACACCGGCAGATTTGAGTTTGGGGAAGGGAAGCCGGTAAAAAAACAGTCAAAATGAGATTAATTCAAGGTATTAAATTAACCTGTTCGGAGAGAAGTTTATCTCGATATAAAGTACTTTTTTCCTTTATGTCTGCGCTAGGTGGGTTTGAAAAGTTTGGAACTTTAACAGTTGCGAATCCTTTTTCTAATAGAAGGGTAGTTTCTTCCTTAAGAAGAGCCAATGGGAGCCCTGCTATTTGATCTTGCCTGGGCAGTGCTGCCAAAGTTCCAATAAAATTTCCCAATATTCTTAGTTTACGAATCTTGAGCCAGTCTAAAAAAAATTATTAAAAAAATCTATCAAATAGCTCAAACAAAAACGAAAAATCTATTAATTTTAAAAAGATAAATTAACAAACCATCGCTAGTCCATACATAAGTAACGCCATTCATTAAAATTAAATTAATTTTTTCATCACTATTCACATCTCCCATTTTAAATTTTTCTTTACTTATTAGGTTGGTACTTGTTTCAAATGTAGCAGAAGATATGATAAAAAGACTTGGTACTGCAAGCTTGTCAATTATGTAAATAAAAGTACAACTATAAAATAGAGAAAAGGAGTCAATGTGGATTTAAGCGATCTGCAAATATTTCAAATTAAATTCAGTCAAAATGACTTCACACAAAAGCGGAGGACAAAACGGTAGAAAGAAAGTTCAGGTAAAGTATGTTTATTGTTAGTGTTATTTGATAAAGTTGGAAAAATTTGTTTATCATTTTCTTTTCACTTATTAGAGAAACATATTAAAGTAAGTTTTTGGTTGTTAAATAATTAATTTGGCATCGATTTTTAATAACAATTAAGAAAAGTGCGGCTGTAAATTTAAAGCCTATTGATTGTTTAGGGTGACTGCATAATAGTGTTCCCTTTTTCCAAAGGTTTCTTTTGTAATCAGAGATGAAATTGAAAGGAGGCATAGAGCTGGAGTCAGCTCGTTACAATATGATCCAAACTTTCACAGACTTTATTCTGCTGGTCATGATAGTATAATAAGAATATGGAATTGTAAGAATATGAATGAACCATACATACAGTCAATGGAGCATCACACTGATTGGGTTAATGATATTGTACTCTGCTGCAATGGCAAAAATTGTAAGTGTCAAGTTCAACTTTGTCAAATGGAAATGTTTTATTTCGTTATAACACATATTTGTTATTGATACATTGCAGTAATATCAGCAAGTTCTGACACAACAGTTAAAGTATGGAATGCTCCAAAAGGTTTCTGCATGTCTACTTTAAGAACCCATAAGGATTATGTGAAAGCTTTGGCATATGCAAAAGACAGAGAACAAGTAGCATCTGCTGGTTTAGATAGAGCCATATTTTTGTGGGATGTTAATACTCTTACAGCATTGACAGCTAGTAACAACACTGTTACAAGTAAGTAGTTTTATTTTATTGTTAACTGTATGAGACTTAAATTTACTTGGACTTATCTCATGATTTGTCTCATAGTAAACCTTTAAAGTGAATTGTAGAGCGAGTCTTACTTAAACCTATTAACACACTTTACATGGGATAACTAAACCATTTTAGTAGCCTTTGTATAAATATTCATAAATTTTTTCTCAGCTTCTTCACTTCCTGGAAACAAAGATTCAATATACAGTTTAGCAATGAATCCATCAGGATCAATTATTTTAAGTGGTAGCACAGAAAAAGTAATCAGAGTCTGGGATCCCAGAAGTTGTGCTAAGCAAATGAAGTTAAAAGGTCATGTTGACAATGTGAAGGCTCTTGTAGTTAACAGAGATGGTACTCAGTGCTTATCAGGCAGTTCAGATGGCACAATCAAATTATGGAATCTGGGACAGCAAAGATGTATTCAAACATTCCAGTTTCATGATAAAGGAGTGTGGGCTTTATTAGTAAGTTTTTGTGTCCTATTTTCTAGTGTCAGTAATTCAATGAGTTCTTAAGTAATTGCTTGTTCAAGTAAAAGTAATAAAATTTATCTACAAAGGTATAATTTATTTATTTATTATAATTATATTATTCTGTATATTTTTAAACAGGCTACAGAGAACTTTACTCATGTTATATCTGGTGGACGAGATAGGAAAATTTTCATGACTGATTTGCGAAATCCTGAAAGAAGGGTTTTAATCTGTGAGGAATCTGATCCAGTTCTAAAAATGGTGATGACACCTGATCAAAACTCCCTTTGGGTTGCAACTTCAAGTTCGTCTATTAAAAACTGGGTGAGAAGATTTTTCCAGTATCAAAATCTAAACAATTGAAATTTTGTCGTCTAATCTGCTACATTTATTTCTAGTCAGCCTATTTAACACTTTGGTTTTTATTGTTGCAGGCCATTCCAAAAAGAGAGTCTCAACTCAATGACTGCGGTGATAACGAAATTTTACGGCCACTCAACGAACGACCCGAACATATTATTAAAGGTGGTGCAGCTGTTCGTCGATATGAAGTCCTCAATGACAAGAGACATATTTTAACGAAAGACTCAGATGGAAATGTCACACTCTTTGATGTTCTGAAGGTTTTTGGAGTTTTATGTTTGGTTTGGGTCATGATGATTTGGTTAGATGGTTATTCAAGTCAATTTTGTTGATTTCAGGCTCGAAAGGTAGAAGAACTTGGCAATGTTGATTTCGATGAAGAACTCAAGAAAAGAACTAAAATGGTTTATGTTCCCAATTGGTTTAATGTTGACTTAAAAACGGGGGTAATTGAAATGAGAGTTATTTTTTAATTATTTAAACTTTTTGAATTCCTGGACTAAAGTGAGATGATTTTGTTCTCAGATGTTGACTATTCACTTGGGTCAGGACGAAAGCGACTGTTTTTCGGCGTGGGTCTCAGCTAAAGAAGCGGGTCTTGCACCAGATGATTCGGTAGATCAGAAAGTCAACTACGGGAATCTACTTCTTCAAGCGTTATTAGAAAAATGGTGGCGGACACTTCGACAAGAAGACGAAGATAACGTTGAGGAACCTGGGAATTCCGGACAACTGTTAGGAGGCAACGAGTATTTTTCAGTCCCTGGTCATACTCCTGTAATTTTTAGGTTTGTTGAGTGTTTTGTACGGTAGCGTTTGATGTGTTAGAGCAAGTCAAACAAACTTAGGGTAGATGGAAGTTGTTAAATCAATATTTATTTTTGTTTTTAGTGAAGTAAATGGTCGAACTTTGTACCGGCTATTAGTTAAAGATGCCGGTGGGGATACAGAAGGAGGACTTCTCAACGAAACCGTACCACCTTGGGTCGTCGATATCGTCGTAGAAAAAAATCTTCCAAAATTTATAAAAATACCTTTTTATTTATTGCCTCATTCCTCCTACGTCATCAATAAAGGCTTTAAAAAGTAAGTAATCTGTTGGTTATTAGATGAGTCAGAAAATACCTCTTTGCCTTAAATAAATATTATTCTCGCTCATTTAAGGGATAGGCTTGTAGCAAATGACTTCATTCAAGTTAGAAAAGTAGCCGAACACGTTTACGAAAAAGTTCTGAACGCAGGCTCGGATTCTGGAACCGTTGCAGGACCTAGTTCTCCCGGATCGGAAAGAACCGATGCCGAGAGACAGGAAACCGGATCCCTGGCAGAAGACAAGGTGGAACTAATTTGTAATGATAAAGTGTTAGAACCTAACATGGATCTTAGGACAGTTAAACATTTCATTTGGAAATCATCAACAGACTTAATGCTTTACTATAGACCGATAGTTAAGTGAAATTCAAATGATTCGAGTGACTTTGTTTCTTGTTTGTTTGGTTGGTTAAACGGTTTTCCCTTTCAAAATTCTATTTATTAGTGAATTTGATACTTTAGATCATACCGTTGAAGGTGGTAAAGCATGCAGAATCGCTTTAATTGTAAAGGATGGTGACCTACTTGATAGTGATTTTTAATTAGGTGTTAAAGTATGTGCCAGTTGAGTTATGATAAATGAACTTGGGAATAGACAACAACCACCGGCACGTGAACATTTTGAATTCCTTTAAAAATTTACAAAATGTTTTTGTTTTGAAATAAACCGGTTGTAAACTTTTTTTTGTATTGTTTTAAAAGAATCTCTTACAACAGCTGAGAATATAAAACAAAATCCCATTGTCTTTGTACTACTTACCATAAATGTCTCTTTGCTTAAAACTTCCGTAGAGGTTTTACATTCTTCATTTTTTATTTTTAATAACAGTAAAATGTCAAACATTTATTTTGGATCTTTTTTAAAATGGTAAATTTTTATATCATAAATAATAATATCAAATTACCTTAAGACGTAAAACTGAATTTAGTATATATATTTATGTGTGTAAGTATATATAATAAAATGTAAAAAGTTGCCCTTTTTGAGAATTTAAAAAGAAAATGGCGAATGTTATAAATCATATCGACTTTCACACTATCTTTAAATCCCTTTTTATATTTACGTCTTTTTACAAAATAGTTTCCTGTCTATTGATGTTTTGTGCTTTCTCATGCTTTTGTAAGTTAACTTGTTGAAGAAAAAAAAATTTCCGGGTAGTGTCTGTCAGGTATTTTTCATGTGAGTTGTTTATAAATTTTCAAATCTACTGCTGTTACTGTTAATAAGATTATTTCGTTCTCCATCAGTCGTGAGAGAACACTTGTGCCAAAGGCAAGGTTGAAAGAAACTAGTCTCACACAAAGCTTGATTGTGAGTAGTAGCCAACAAAATAATCTTATTAACAACCGTTTTTCATGTTTCTCGGATTTCTGTATTTGTAATTTAAGAACGCTTTTTGAAAAAGGTCGGTGTTTTAGCTGTATATAAATTTTTACAGATTTATTAACTAGTTGAGTACCTACAGATAAATTTCTTATGGAACAGGGGTGTCATGGTAGAGATGATATGAGTTCAAATAAAAACGAGATAAATCTTGTTACCAAGTAGGACTTAAGGGACATTCAGACAATGCATACAGTGGACAACGATGTGTGAATCTCTTCTAAATCATTCTGTATTTTTAGTTTTAAGAATTTCCGTTTCCCCTTCTGACACCCCTGATACTAAAAATAAATTTCTCTTATATTTAAAGCTTTTCTCTCAGTATTTGTTCTTAACAGGTCTATAATTATCTTTGAGAAATGTAAGAAAAAGAAAAGGTTTGTCAAAATCAAATAGAAACAATAAATTTAGTAACAGTTGTATATTTATCAAGGTGCACAAATATTTTGATATGAGAAACTGCTATTTTTATGAATGTGGTTTGTTTAAGAAAATTGTTGTGTTCACAAAATAGCGGTCGGCCTCTTAAACTGATATAGTTCCATAGCCAGCTCGTGAAGGATTTGCTTTGCGTTTGATGACTTAAAACCGACGCTCGAAGGTCGAACGATTTGAACGCATTCGTGAATGAAAAAGTTTAGATTGGCTTCTTCATTATCTTCCGGTTCTCCCGGTTTGGGCAAGCATTTATTCGTGATCTGTGCCAGTCGAGTTTTTTCTGAACTGAAGGCTTCTTCTAAATCGAATAATTCCAAGGGCGGCGGCGGTAATTCTCTCAATACAGGTGGAAATACCTAAACCAAGTTTTTATTTTAATGAAAAGCAGTCACTTCCAAAATGTGTAATAATAACGACTTAAATCCTTACAGCTGGTTGCAAGGGTGGTAGTGGAGTTTCAAATTCTGGCGTGATAAGTCGTAAGGGTTCATGCTTCAATCCCAAAGCATCATAGCCTTCTAGAACTAGAGCGACTTTATCCAAGTTAACAGAAAACATTTTTTCTTTAAATACTGACAAACTATTGAACTCAGAATCCTGAAACATGATGTTTAGTTAGATAAAATAACTTATGTATGTTTCAACTCCAAGACAAAAATTAATTTAGCAGTTCTATTTTGCTTACCACTGAAGGTCTTTGAAGGCACACTAGAGGTTTTTCCACCATGTCAGAAAAACTAGGCACAAATGAATAATCTGCTATATCTGGATCGTCAGCATCAATTTGGTTTAGGTAAATCTCATTTTTAAGTAAGAATGATGTGATAAATTTAATGATTTCAGCATTGGTTTCCTTATCGATGTAGGAATCAGCCATTAACAGAGATGAACCAATCACAACAAGCTTGCCTAAAATACAAGGAAATAGTCGTTAATAAAATTTATTTTTAGATTTGGGAATAAATGCTTGACACAGACAAGTGAAAACCTTTTGTGTATAATTCAAAGGAAAAAATTTCAGTGTATATGTCCAAGGCTATAACCCTTGTAAACGTTTTGTTCTACATCCAAATAAAACAAATCGAGTGCAACTGCTTGGTCTAAAACTAAACCTAAACTTACTAAATTAGTGTGTTTAAGTTGTTAAACAATGTTTGTAATTAAGTTATTTACAGTGTCAGTGATGAAAAGCAACAAGAATAACAACACAGCTTGAAAACGTGATGGTTTAATTTTTGTTTAAAATGATGGACATGTGCAAGACTCATTTCTTCTCATACCCAACATACACACAATATTAAAGAGGTCTCAAGGAGTTAAAGAGTTTCATTTGAAAAGATTTGCAAGCACCTTCTTGCTTATAAAAAGCACAAACAGGACGTTGCAATGGAATTGCTGTACTCCCACTTGATAGCACAGCAACTGCAGGTTTAACCACATTTAAAGTAGCTCCAAATGGATATAAAAAACTTAGTGATCTGAAATTAATTTTTCAAATGTACAAACTATTACCACTTATTAGTATGGGTTAATCTAAAACTGACATATTTTATATAAAAGCCATACTCATTCTTATTGATTTCTGAATCATCCATGTTGTACTTCTCAGCTGCTTTTAGAAGAGCTCTGTTTAAGATCCCGTTAGAAATCAGACATTCCTTCGGATGGAAATATTTATAGTAATGGGTGCGGAGTACACAATCTGAAAGATATAATTGTTTCTTTGAACCATTCTTAGACTTAATAATAAAAGGATTATTTAATATTATACATAAACATACCACTATTCACCATGATTCCAAATTCTTCCAGTAAAAAATTAATGTTGGTTTGAAAAGACTTTTCACCTCCTTCCCCCAAAGTCACCAATACACTACCACCCTGTTCTATGAATGTCTTCAAGGATGATACTTCATTTTCGGTGAAGTTTTCATTCGGTCCAGGAAAAATTATAAGCTTAACATTCTTTAAGGTAGAACTCGAAATCTCCTCTTTATTCCTAGATTGTTAAAGAAGATTATTATTTAATATATTTTATTCTACATATAAAATTAAAGAACTTTCTCCTAACTAATTAATGTGTAACCTACACAAGAACGTTCCAGTCATCTTTTAATTTTCTATGAAGAGTTTTAAAATGAGTATTTAACTTAAAGTTTTCTCTTTTAGACAGATCAAAGAGAATTATGTCTTTATTGAGCATGACGAACCTTCTCAACCTCAATCAATACAGGAAAATTGAATGAGGAAGGTTCTACATTTAACTCGAGATCTACGAATAACAATCGGTAACCCTCTGATAAGAGGTGGTGCCAACTTTGAAATGTCAAATCCCTATATACCAGTTGAGAATATCGGAGGCATTTATGTAAGCCAATCAAGGTGGCATTGGATTTTGCTTGAATGAAAATCTAACTTCCTTTCTAACGATTTTATTGTTTTGTAGTATGCTCCATTTAAAAGTGTACTTCTTTTCATTATAACTACCCAAGCTTCTTTTGTTTTTATTTAATGTTTAGAAAACCGACAAAAGGCAAAAATTCACAGTCTGTGTAAAATTAATTTTAATAATTGCATGGATTCTTTCAGGGATATTTACTAAATTGCAATGACCGCGATCGCACCATCATTCCATCAAAATTTTCCTCCAGAAAAAAAACCAGTAAGAATAAGTTTTTCTTGTCTAAATCTTCTTTTTTTCCTGACCAAGTGAGCTATCAACACGTCAAGTTATGTTTTTAATATAATTAACTCTTGTTTTCCAACAGAACGAAGTAATAGAAAAAGATATAAGGAAATGGGTTGAGTCTGTTGTTGAATTTAAAGCGAATCTCGATAAGCAAAAGAGTGAACCACCTCTCGAAAAGCATTTAAAAAAAATGAAAAAATTCAAAATGAAGAAAAAGACGAGTTTGAACGGAGTTCCAGCCGACGGCTTCACGAATGTAGTTTCCGTAAGTAGTAAAAGATTTTTGTAATTTTGGTTTCCAAAAGTTTACGGTGCAGTTCTGAACGAGATTTTGACCAACGTTAACCCTTTGAATAGACCGATTTTTTTTTGAAAGGGACAACGGAAACAATTAAAAGGAAAGAAAGGAGTCCTTAAGCCAGCAATTTCAAACGTGGAAAGTCCACAGAAAAAAGAATCCGGCCAGGCTCCCGCACCGTTTGATCAAATAAAGGAATCCTACAGGGATTTGAAGCTACCTCAAAACTGGACTTCGGGCATATCAAGCGGAAGGGTCGTATTTAACCGAATCAAAGTAACGACGCAAAATTCTCGACAAAAGGTCGCCGTCGAAAGAAGCTTGGTCATCACAAAAGACCGTAACGTCCACGTTCTTATAAACGGATCAGAAGTCGTTCTTAATAATTGGGAAATGCAAAAAGTTGATAACATGGACGACATCAAGAAAGCAATTAAAGACATCGACTCGTTAAAGATCTGTGATGGACCGACGGACGGACCGAAAAGTCCGCAGTGTTCCATGCTGGTTAATGGAAAGTTAAAAACTTGTCAGGCGTGTAAATCAGAGACGACAAATCCGCCAAAGCAGGTTATTAAAAAGCCAAAAATAAAGAAACAAGGAGGTTCTAAAACCGTTTCAAAACCAAAGTAATTTCAAAAACCAGGTCAAATGATTACCACGACACGAAACAACAGCACTCTGTGAAGTAATAAAACCACCATTTTGAGGAAATCATCTCAAAACTAGTCAAAAACTGAATACAAAACCTCGAAAATTATTATTTTAAATGAGTTATTAAATATTTATAAAAAAACTGCATATATTGCCAATCATACAACGCTTAGTGATTATATTTTTTAAAAAAATTTCCACTCCTAGCAAAATTCACCTTTTCACTTGTGCATTGAAAAATACAAAATGTATATTAACAAGAAAAACGATGCCAGATAATATTCCTAACAAAAAGAAAGAAGTAACTATCTAACCTTTCAAAAGCCAAAGTTTTCACTTAAAACGAGCCTATCATCATAAAAACAGGCAAAACGTTCCAGACGTTTAGCTTAAAAACACAGAGGTTAAGATGATCAAATACGAGATCACCTATTAATACAAGAGAAATGCAAAAGGTTTCCAACTATCCACGAATAAAAAGTTTTTCCAACATGCCTGAAAATTTCACTTCAACGGGTGATTTAACCTACCAAAAAAATTGTTTAATTATAATATTAATAATACTTCGACGGTTATAAATATTCATAAATATTCAAACTGAAGATTTCATATTATTTTTTGCTTAATTTTAACTTAATACTGTTTTTGTTTAAAGGTAGAAACAGAGATTCAGGAAATATTGTTTTTTCTACAAATGGCTCTCAACATTTTTTTGTAAAATAAAAGCTTCGCTTTCTCCTTTCGAAGCGAAATTCCTCGAGTAATTAGTCACCGCAATCAATGGCACGTAAACAAACAAACCCCCTTAAACTCTTTACGTGGAACTCTGACTGAGATTTTTGTTCTGGCCTACTTGGCATCGATGTAACAGAGCTTCTTGATATGCTTTCCTTACAGCTTTCCGATCGGTCGGCTTTCTCGACTCTGTTAGTTTAAGCTCATCCACTTCCGAAGACACTCCTAACAATTCCAATTTATTTCTAGGAAGCCACTGCCTGAAAATTTTTGTTTTTATTTATTGTTAACAAAACAGAAAACAGTTTTTCTGCTTTTTAAATAGCCACTAGCTAGACTTACCATGTGCGTTTTGTATCAAAGAAAAGAACCAAATAGACCGGTTCTTGATAGCTATTGGCCAAAGCCAAAACATCAGCAGGCGGGGCAGGAATGGGAACTCCGTTATGAACGTAATTACGGGGCATTTTTGGATTGATTATCTGCAATTAAAGGCAATAACCTTTTACTATCCACCCCCAAAAATGTAACCTGATTAATTATAAACAGAATTGAGATAAGAAACTTACTAAAGCCGGATACCAAGGATAACCTCTACATTTGGCCCACACCAAATCAAGTGGTTCTAACGCGGGTTCGGGTGGAGAATCACCTTCGTTTGTAGTCTCGTCGTCCTCATACGAAGAAGAACCTCCGTCTCCACCTAAATCTACCTCACTTGAGCTACAACTACTGCTACCTTCGGATCCCGATGAACAACTTGAGCAAGATGATTCCGATTGAGTTTCTTCGTCGGTTTCTTGAGGTATGTCTGAAAAGAAAATTGACATTCAATCACTGTCTCTCTAAATTTAATTTTTATTTATATTTAGATTTCGTTTGGTTTTAATTACCTCCGCCTGAGCGGTACACTCGAAAACTATCTGAGCAAGGTAAGGATAATTCTTTGTCCCTGCCGGAGACAGTTTCGAGACTTTGACAACTTGTTAAAGCTGAATCTAAATTCTTTTAGGGTCTGCCCTGTCTTCCTCTTCTTTTTTTACCGGGACTACCAGGACTCCTACAAAATAAAATGGAATATTTGTATTTCCTCTCAACACTAACATCACTTTTGATTCCTCCAAACCATAACACTTACATCAACCCTGATGAGATATCGGGTTTCTTGAAGGCAGAAGCAGCAGCCTGTGCCTTTCTAGTGAATAATACTGCTGTTCGTCTATTAACACCTGAAGGTGACACGGTAGCTGTGTCTCCATTAATTACAGCTGATTTGACCGGAGTCACCGGGTCAGATTTAAAAGCCGAACTTTTCGAATCCCCTGTCAAACCACCACTTTCAACACTCTCATCCCTCTTCCTCGTCTTCACATCCAGTTCACAACTGGAAGAATCTTTTCGCGATCTCTTTTTCAGATTCTTTTTGTTAGATTTTCTCTTTGTTGGTGGGACCAAAGGTTTATTTTCGCTACTAGAACTGTCACTGTCAGTACTGGTTCCGTAACTTTCACTTTTCTTCTCCTCTGGTTCTTGTTGCGAAGATTTCAGAGACGCTTCTTGCTTTTTAGACGCGTTTAACATAGCAACTTGCCGTTTTAACTTGGTCATTTCCATTTTTATCAACCGGCAACGTTTATTTCTGGCAGGACCTTGTTTGAGCTGTTGGGCCTGATCTGCGAGATCCATTAACTTGATCATTCGTTCTTCTAGAGCCTGAAAAGAAAACCGAAAAGAGTTAGAAACGTTTCAACAGAGAAACAGGTGAATAAAATTTGATTAAATAATTTTTCTAACCAAATCGTCTGCTTTAAGACTGTCTAAATGTGCGTCTATTTCTTTGACCAATTTCTCTTCCGATGATTTGGATGATTTTATCATTCCAGGCTCTAACAGAAGACCAGTTTCATCATCCAGGCCGGCTATTTCCGCATCTTTCCTGGCTGCCCTAATTATCGAACCTCCCAGATCCCGCATTCGTATTCCCGCTCGATAGAATATCGTGTCCTTTGCGTTATAAGCCAAACAATTAGATATCATTAAATTAAAATCCGATTCCAAATCGTCGAGACAGGAGTATTCCAGATTATCTATTTTTAATTTTATTGTCGATAGATCCATGGGCTGTTTAACAACTTCCGTGTAATCGGGAACTTCCTTCAAGTCGACGGGTTCCATGAAAATGGCGTTCGTGTCTTTGGCTGAGATCAATTCCCAAACTCGCGTTAAAAAGTATTTCATAGGACAGAGCTCGACCATGGCACAAGCTTCCTTCGCCTTGGTATATTCGTTTTTTTTCTTCTCCCGTTTCCTCACTAATTCGCATAGCAAACGAGCTTTTTCCAAATCCTGACGAAGGCACTGAAGGTACTTGATTTGACTGTAAAATTCTCCCTGCAACAAAAAATTTATTTTGACCAATAAAATTACTTCAGTTGAACATAGTGTGCCACTATGGGTCGGAGAAATTTCACTTCAAACTTTACCAATTCAGTAATTAGTTTTCCATCTTCCCTTCGAGACAAATGAGTACTCTGAAGTCTTCTTAACAGGGGCACGCCATTCCTAAACTGTCTTTTGAGCGTCCAGTAAGCAATTAATCTTTGAATAAATTGAGATTTCTTAGCTAAAGTCACCAAAGACCCTATTTCTTGAATTCTAAAAAGAAAATTTGCAATTCATTAACGTCCAAAAAAATATCTTTGTATTCCAATGATCAAAAAATCTATTTTACCGATCAGGTGGTATGGTCGGGATTGAAATTACAGGAACAGCTGATCTTTTTTTGGCTAAAATCCTTCTAGCTTTCTTCATCTTTTGCTTTGACTCATCCTTCTCTTTCGGTGATGGCGGTAAAACTGGGGTTTGTGGAAGCCGAGGACGATGTTCTGCATCAGCTGGAGTGTGAGCATCGCAATAAGCTGTTTTCTGAACCATTACAGGACCGTGATCTCCGTTGGCTGCCATCATACATTAAATTGAAATTTTCACAACCAAACAATAAAACAAATCAATTAATAAATAAATTCTTATATCTCACAATTAAAGTTTTCTTTGACGGTGTCCATTTTCATGTATAGTCCTGTATGTTGAGCACAAGTCACGTGAAAAGCAGCGTAACAATTTGTTTTGTGACACTGAATGCAAGCCCCAACTCCCCTTTGCTTACAAATGTAGCAAGTAAGTTTCCAACGAGCCGGAGGAATGGTTTCGATCGAATCTATTGGCTCCAGAAACACCTTTAAAAAGAGTTTTTGTTTACTCAAAAAAAATCACAGAGAGTGAATAATGGAGAGGATTTAAGGAAACTTACAGTATTAGCAAAGCGAACTTCAGGGATCCATAAGGCACAAACAACATGAGCCCAGTGTCCACGATCTGTTTGTTTAAAAGCACCTCCATTATTCGGACACAAGACACAATCCACTGCTCTGGAAGGTGATTGTAGACACCGCCTTGTTTAAAAGAAAGAGTAAATAATCATTAATATGAAATTCATTGACAGTATTCTTGACATTGCCTTAACTGCTAATATAAACTAAAAATAATCCATACCGACATAGCCATTGTCCTTCAGGTATGTATGGCACTCCATAACAATCTTGGTGAACTGCCAAATTACACATGTCACAAAATAAAATGACATTGGTATTTTGACATTCTCCATCCATACATATACAACAAACTGCATCATCATCAGCCATTCCACATTCGGTGCTTTTGCTATTTGCCATCTATAAATGAAAAATGTGTTTGGTAATTAAAACCCTCACTCATTGAATAAACATTTTTGATGTGATTTTCAGAGTTCATACCTGAAAGTAAGATTCCTTTTCTAATCTATCCATTAATAATTCAAATGTATCAACAGGTACTGGTGGCAACCCTGCTTCAGCTCTTTTTTCATTGATTATCCCAAGCCAAGCACAATCTTCCTCATCTAAATCGTATTCAACTTCACCATCTAACTCATCAGGTGATCGTTCAATAAATCTAAACACAACAATCACTTAAAATGAAACATAACAGCAGACTTAGTCAAAAACAGTTTCAAACAAAAAATTTTACCTGATATATGAGTTTGGTCTTGGTGGTGCATCAGGAATATTATACGACTCTAATATTGTAAAAGATGGTTCAGGTAACTTTAATTTGGCATCTTCAGACTTTGAAATTAAATCATTCCTATTAGCACCTCTGCTGCTTCTGTTTTCATTTGTTGAGTACAATTTATCATAATCTTGCTTTGCAATGATTGGAATGGGCTCATTAATTTCTACCCTAATGGGTCTACCATCAATATCGAATTCGACAATTTTCTGAGCTTCAGCATAAGTCAAAACCTCTCTGATCACAGGTGTTAGTAATTCTGCTGTGTTGGTTGGAGTTTTCTGGCTTAAACGACCCTTTTTCTTATGTTTAACAGGAGTGACAATTGGAGCAGGATTGTTGTGATCATAATTCGTTAAATGATATTGCATTCCACACAGACTACGATATGTACGTCCACATTCAGCCACTGGACACTGATATGGCGGTGCTTTTGAATTTTTTAACTTTTTACAAAATTCCATCACATCGAAATCCACACCCATGATGAAAGACTGAAAGGAAGCAATACTCTTTTAAATACTTTAAACATCTATTCCCTTAGCATAAAACACTGTTTAACCTGCAAGAATTGGAATAAACTAAGCGGTTATAGAAAATACACTTTTCAGTATATATATACTCAAAATTCTACGAGGACTGAGTGGATTACAAAAGTAAAACTATTTTCTGTACAAAATACCTGCACACGACTTACCTTTTCAAAAGAATATCTAAATTAACTAAACTAACATAAAAATCAGTTTCAAAGTATTTGGGGAAAATACCTTGTTATTAGTTTGTCGTGGCAGTAGAAAAGCCAAAAATGGCGTAATTTTTTAGTCACATTAATTGTAAACAAAACACGTTGCTGTTATCAAGTTCAATGTATTTATTTAAATTTATTTTTAATTTTTTATAATGAAAAATGAAAAGGTTTTGGAACATGACAACTTAAATAATTTTTGTTAAAAACACATAGGCCTTCTAAATAGGTTAGAAATGGTTTTTTAAAATTTTATTTTAGTTTTTAAGACTTATAATCTTGAAGTACATTTGTAAGGCAATGAATGTTCTAAAGTATTAAATGGTTTAGATAAATTTCACACCCTAAATATTAATATGAAAGAACTCCTTTCAATGAAATTATTAAGCTTCAAGCGAGTCGAATCTAAGACGTCATTGTCAATGATGTGTTTAATTTTTTTCTAGCTTAAATGAACCTTCATTTATTTATTTATTTATTTCTAGGTTGAATACTTAAAGTATTTTGAGGGCAGATTGTAATAAAAACACCAAAATGAATGTATCAACAATTGAAGAAATAGAAAAGATGTTTGAGAAGTTAAACGAAGAGGAGGAGATTATCAGTAAGCAACTAGATAGTTATGTCTCAAGGCAGTACAATATAGAAGCAAAGCTAAAAAGTATAACAAAAGCCATTCCAAAGTTACATGAAATTTATGACAATGCACAGGAACTGGCTCAGAAAGTACAGCACACAGCTGCAATCGCTGAAAATGTCAGTGAAAAAGTTAGAAAATTAGATGTGACAAGGTCTCGGGTGTCTGAATGTCAACAAAGAGTACATGATCTCTTGGATCTTCAGTTATGTAGTGAAGGAGTTCAGGCTGCTCTGAAAAATGAGGATTATGAAAAAGCAGCAGCTCATGTTCATAGATTCCTTTCTATTGATCAAAGTGTTTTGAAACAAACAGCTGATGATGTGGCCCAAGATCACACGACTGTTAATAATTCGTTTAGCTTACTGGAAGAAGTTGCTGAGAGACTAAGAGTTGTTGTAGCGAAAAAGTTTAAAGAAGCAGTTGCTGATGAAGATCTTGCCTCTGTAGAAAGATTTTTTAAAATATATCCGTTATTAAATATGCACGAGGAAGGATTAAGGGAATACTCATTGTATATATCATCTAAATTGAGGCAGTCATCTGATAAAAATTTGAAAATGGCTCTTGATGCAGCTCACTCTGATAAAAAGCCAAATATTATTTTTGCTGACACAATCACACTGCTGTTGGAAGGAACTGCAAGAGTGATTGAAACTCATCAACCCTTAGTCGATACTTACTATGGCCATGAAAAAATGTTTATATTCTTTTCTTATTTGCAACGTGAATGTGATTATCAAGCTAACAGAATTGTTAAGGAATTTATCAATGTTAGGAATTTAAAAGGTAAAGTCAAGCAAGTTAATGAGCATCAGAGTGTTACTAAACATTCAGACAAGATAGATCCCAAGTCTTTGGATATCCTTTTGGGAGAATTAACAGTGATGCAGTATAAAGTAGACTTGTATTTTAAATTTGTCAGGAGAAAACTGGGAACAGGTTTAGAAAGTGGTTCTCAAGAAATGAATGAAATTGAAAAATTAATCAAGGGTTGTGAGTTAAATCACAGAATGCAAGAGATTTTGGATTATTATGTTCAGCTTGAGAGATACTTTACTGAAGAGAGTGTTGTCAAAGCCATCACAATGGACACTCTTCTCGAAGAAAGCAATGTATCAAGCATAATCGATGATGTTTTCTTCATTTTAAGAAAATCTATTCGAAGAGCTTCTACCAGTGGCAGTGTGGAAGCTGTTTGTTCAGTTATTAACAATGTGAGAACTTTGTTGGAAACTAGATATTGTCCCACCTTAAAAAGACAACTCGAGCAGGGGTATTCAACTGGATATCTGGATGTGGCTCAAGCTTACACATCAGTTCGGCTACAGGTAGCAGATCCAGAGGTGAAGACTAAAATGTTTCTAGCATATTTGAACAATGCGGATGTCACCCTGGAATACCTTCAAACGTTAAAAGCAAACGTCAGCGAAGACATTATCCGTACGTTTCCTCTTCTGAACGAGAAGGATAAAGAGAAAGTAAGCATTTGTTTGGCTGAACTAGTGTCGACCACGACGAATTTAACAACATCGATTATCGAGTACGGAATGAAACAGTTAAAGGAGAGCGCAATCAAGCCAAGGATAAGTTCGTGGTTCGCTCCATTTTTAGAAATAAGTCACGAGTTGTCCGACGACGATTTCAACAGTTACGAAGCAAACGAACCTTTCATCCGGAAGTTAATCGCCAAGATCGACGAGTTTTTAAGCTCTTTTAAGGAGATGCTGACTCCCTCCAATTACGATTCTCTAGTAAATTTGCTGACTTTAGAAATAACGAGATATTTCGAGAAAGTAGTTTTGAAATCTCGATTCAATAGACTAGGGGGACTTGTTTTCGATAAGGAAGTCCGAGCACTGGTCAGTTTCTTGACTAGCACCACGTCGTGGTCGGTGAGAGACAAATTCGCCAGATTGACTCAAATCTCGACGCTTTTGAATTTGGAACGTTTGTCCGAATTATCAGAGTGGGGTGGAACGGCCGGCATAGACACACTTAACGTGTCCGAGGTTAAGAAGATCTTATCGTTAAGAACTGATTTTAGTAGGGAAGAAATAGAAAGCATTAAATTGAAGTAGGATGTCAAGTTGTTGATGTTTTGTTTCTAGTTTCAATCTTTGAATTTATTTTAAACCTACTAGCACAAGAGGATATAAGGATAGAGGAAGACGTATTCATTTAGAATTAGTAGAATGATTGCTAATTTCTATTTGAGTCGAGTCAAGTAAAGTTGAAGTGATCAAATCAACTACTGGCGAAGTAATTATTGAGAGTTCAAGCTCCCTCTTACAATCAAAATTTGTTGTTTGTGCCAAAGAGAAATGAGAAGATCAAGAAAGTTTATGAATATTCAGTGCCTTCTCACAATTTGAAGCACAGAGATTTTCACTCGTTCATTCAACTTCAGTAATTATGTTTAAAATTTTATAGATAAAGATGTTCAAATTACTTTTTAAAAAATTAAATAGACTTATTTAAAAAATTTTTGTTTTTATGTTTCATGTTAATATTACTATTTCAGAAGGTAGTTAGTCTGCAGATTACCTATCTCCAAAGTTGTGCCATTTCTCGAATTATCAAAATAATGAGCACATAAAACATTTAAAACTTTTCAACCGAATGTAAAATTTTTAATAAAACTTTCAGGAAAGCTTCATATTGGATGGAATCACCTATTTGTGTTGGTACCCCTGAGTTATCAAAATGGCGTAATGTAACGGTTGGACGTTTCATGGTGTGATAGATGATTATGTGTCCATCAAACTAATCCATGCATTGACACTCCATCCCCACAATAATCCTAACACTTCATTCCATAAATAATGCACACTTCAGTTAGAAATCCATTTTATAGGCGATCGCCCATTTTTAACAAGACTAATTAGCCTGGAAATCGGTTAAGTAGAATGGCAGGCATTAACGGATTTCGAGATTTTGTGGGAGGATTAATAAAGGTATGTTCCACAAAAAAATCATTTAAAGTAATAACATGATAAATTTTTATTACATATATTCGTATTCTGAACTTTTTTTTAATATTAATTTTCGTGTAAACCATGAACAAACATAAAACGTTGACACCATTTATCAATATTTAAAAAATTGTTGCATTTTCTTTTTATTTGACTTCAGTAAGCACATGTTCACATCTAACCTACATAACTTTTCAAAATAATTTAAATAACCATTAGTGATTAATAATTAAATTTGCTTTTAACAAAAAGTAAAAAACAGAAAAAGGAATTTGTTTAAAACAAAAATTGTTTAACAATATCAAGAGTAAATGTGATGACTCTAAGTGACAAAAGTGTAAAATTATTTATTTATTTATTTATCTTCTTTAAATCGTTAACAAACTTTTGGCAGTTATTCGTTCTAATACAAAAAAAAATGTTAGAAAACACATTTTTAATTCAGTGAAAACGTAAATCGTTAGACAAAATTTATTTACCATGTCTGGTGGGGGGAATGTCAGTCACATTTCTCCCAATTCAATTGATTAATTAAATTTATTTTTTGCAAAGCATTGCTTTCAAAGCAAATCATTATTTATTTTGATAATATGACTAGTTTATTTATTTATTTAATTTAAACAGAAGTGAAAATGCATTTGCTTTCGTTTTGAAAAATAATTAATTACTTAGAAATTAAAAATAAAAAAATAATTTAAAATTAAATCACAATTTAAATTGATGAATTGCAAAAGGGGGGTGACGTTCACGTTGGTTGGATTTTAACTGCAGCAACTTGGATTATCTATTCGGGTGATGTTTGGTCATCCTGAAAGAGAAAGAAAGGCAGAAGGTTGAGTTTATTAAGTCAAGTTTAAGTAGAATCATAAATAACTTCCGTTTGTATGGGTTAAGAAATTTGATTAACATTATGACATCCTCAAGTCTCATGCAAATTGGATCTGACTCGTGCTGCCTGAGAACCATAATTTTAAATTCACAACACATGAACTTCAGTGGCAATCGTCCACATGTGTAAATGACTATAAGATCGCCAGCGACGCATGCGCAGTAATTTCCGAATGTGACGTCACCGGCGCTCAGCCAATAGTGTTTGCGAAATTTTTCATGGCAACACGGTGGGGTCACCGGCGATCAACGGATACTGTTTTCATGACCCCACAGGACGTCATAGTGTTAATTTCAAAAGTAATGCACACTTTCACTAAAGAATTAATTAAATGGATAATTAACACCTGTGATAAAAATTGATCTCATAACTAACTCGTGCTTTTAGTAGGATTCCTTTGTATTTTGAGTATTGTGCAGAATTTATGAAATAAGTCCTTTTGTGTGAGTGTGCAGTATTAATGAAACGTCATCAGTTTATGTTTTTGAGTTAACTGTTAGGTTTAAGACAACCATACCTGAGATATAAGACTGCTTCGGTTGCTGTCTACGTCTAAATCCATCGCAAAAGGTTTCATGTGAATGAAATCAGTCGTGGAATTTTCTAATCCACTTGCGTTTTCTTGACTTCCGCATTCGTACGATGAGTCACTACAAAAAAAATTATTTATATTATATATTATTAAAAATATTTAAATGAAACATGTCAACGTTTCGTTAAAAATTTTCATACACTCAGCAATGTCCTCGGTACTTACCTTAAACGCGAATTTTTATCGATTTCAAGTCTTATTTCCGGTTTCGTCAAGTCCCAATCACCCTTTGTCGATGAGGAATCGTCATTCTCTCCGTCGGAATTGCCATCTAATAGAGGTCTGTTCTCAATGTCTCTCTCAGCATTTCCGTATCTTCCAAGTTCACAATCTTTACATTCACTTCTTTCACCGTCTCCCTGAGTCTCGTTCTTCAATTGTCTATCAACATAACTTTTTCCTAGTTGTTCATTATCTAGTTCCACGTCTACTTCTAACTGAGTCCTCGTTCCTGCAGGTCATTTTCTGGATTTAGAAACTGTGATACTGAGGCAGTCACACGTGACGGTTACAAGCGGATACTAATAAAACGTTTTAAGAAAATAACAAAAGACAACCGGTTTCCGTCCGTATCTTTCGAAAGAAAGGAAAAACTGTCACCATTTTGTTTTGTCTACATGCAGGTTGATTTACAAACATTCGACACGCATTGCTTCTTCATTTATCAATCTCCACACTTTTGTTACAATTCACTACAGACGTGACAATTTTTTTTTTTACATGTTTTGGTTTACTAAATACATAAAATGACAATCTTGAAGAAGGAAAGCAGAAGTTTAAATCCAACATTAAAATTTTACAGAAATTAAGATTTCAAGCAATGAAGCATGAGAACTGATTGTTGTGGCGGCTACGGGTTTTAACAAAATTTGGGGAGAGTAGGACAAATAATTTTTTTTTACTTCTCACAAAGTCATTCCATCTCAGCAATCTAAGGTAACCATTACATAACCACGAATTATTCTTTTGCGTCATGCAGAGGTAAAAGCATAAAAGTATTTAAATGATTTCGGGCTTATTGCTTTGCTTCTCGGATTATTAGAGGTGACGCGCACGTTTTCAAACGTGGCTGCAGCCTTGTTTCCGGTTCCTCTACCAGGTCCCCATTGACGTTATTTACTCTATGACTCTCGAACGAATAATAAATTTTTCTTTCACTTTCTTCGGATTTAGAATTTAAGGCTGCATACAGAGAGGTGAACCACATTTAATAACACGCGTTTCGTTTTCATAATAATCACTAAAAACTTCTCGATTAGTTCGAATACGTCAATAGTCTATGAGTAAAATTTTTTTAGATTGTTTGAAATTATTGCTACCAGTTCCTTAATGTGAACACGTCACCTTATTATTTAACCACTTTTAGTTTCACCGGAAGTCACAAGCCTGGATACGGCAGTTATCAGAAGGGACCGGATTTCCATTTTGAGTGTGAAGAAAACCCGAACACTTTCATAGTTAGACTTGCGACACCTTTCAAGCACTTTTATTATTATTATGATTTAAGATACATTTAACATTGACTTCTACCTTGAGAACTATCACAACAAAGAGGGACTACCTCAGTATCAAGATTTTCCATTCGTACCTCTCTTGGACTCATTTTCCTTTGAGTGCGAAGGTTTGTGATCGTGACATTCGCATTGACAGTTTTCGGGACTGACGTAACTGTAAACCACACTTCCGGAGGGAATGGATCTGTCAGTTGATCCGCCGTCTGAAACGTTTTGGTCAATTTGTTCTACGAATCTTATTACTGGCTTAGAACAATTCGGGTAAAAGGTGATGACGTACGTACCATCGCCCGAGTCTCGTAGGATTGGTATGGTCGTTATTTTTTTAGGATGTTTCTTTTTTTCCGGCAAATTCTCAAAATCGATCCAAGATGTAGTAGGCGGTGGAGCGCTGGTCGAAAGCACGGATGGTGGTGAAGAGCGAGGAGGAAGGGGTGGTGGTGAGGGTGTTGTCCTGAGCGAACCCTTCCTGCAATCCCTTGGGCTCTGTAAACCCGCTTCCGCGAATTCGAACCAAGTTTTCCCTTTGGCACTGAATCTTCTAGGACTCTTCGATTTAGATGTTATAGAATCCTCTCTTGGCAACGAAATCTTCATTTTCTCTTCTTCACTAACGGACACAACTTCCTTCGAAGCGACAAAGTCTTCCAGTGTTGTGGGATTTATGGGCGTCGTACTCCTAGGTCGGTCGATCGGACAGGTTTTTATTTCAGCAACTCGGTGTTTGACAGGCAGGATTTTCACGCCTACAGACCTGATGTGGAAGAATTTATGTGTTTATATCTTCTAGCGGAGGAATACAGTCAACTCTAAGTATAAAACAAACCTTTCGAGGGGCAGAGTGGTTGGAACGTAAGGCAATTCGTCTTCGAAAGAGTCCTGGTACACAAGGCCCTTTCTTTCGTGATCTTCCTCCAGATCTTCTGATTCGGGTGGTAGTTTCAACTTTTTAACACCATCATCGAGTACTCCGATCAGTCCTTCCGGCGTACTTTTTTCATCAAGATCTAAGCTGCTCTCATTCTGCAAGTTATACTTGTCGTCTCTTTGTTCTTGTTCTTCGGCCAGAGGTGAAGTTTTTTCGAAACTCGTCGACTCTTTTACTTCGTCTTGGAAAAGGAAAACAAAAAGAACGAAATGTTAGTCTATTGACCGGAAATTTGGTTTTCTAAAGTTTGACTCGAGCCGGATTACCAAACTCACTTTGAGAAGAAGACACCGAAAGCGACTCTTCGTACTTAAGCCTTTCTTTCTCTAAGTTTCCCTCTAAACTCGCCTCCGACGATCGTTTCTCCGATTTTCTACTCTCCGATGAAGATCTTCGACCTTTTTTCGCGATCCCCTCCACGGACTCAGTTTTCTTCTTAATTCCACTCATGGATTCCTTGCTAGAAGACTTTTTAGCTTTTGTTCCTGTTGCTTCTTGAACAACTTCGCTTTCAACAACTTCCTTACTTCTCGCGGCCATCTTTGGAGATTCTGACCTTTCCAATATGACCAAAGGCGAAGGAGGTCTCTCAACCACTTCTTTCTCTATCGTGATTGGTTGTTCTTCGGTGTCTGGAAAAGACAAAAAGCTTTGTTTTATGTCGCTGTTTAGTATGATCAGAGCAACCACATCAAAAGTAATAAAATCGAAATTGTATGTTAGGCCGTGTCATGAATAAAAGCTTTCCTCTTTCGCCATTTTGAATTCGACAAGTGTGCGATATTTATGAAAGAGTTCCTCATCCTAAGTATTTACGAAATGAAATTTTCACCGCGTTTAAATCTTCACCGGCAGTTATTTATGACTCGACCTAATAAATAACCGGAAGAAGAACCAGATTATTTATTACCGGAAATACGATAAGCGGAGTGTGTAAGTGAATTTCCTCTTTCATTGTTCCCGCCCCAAATAAACATACCAGAACCAATTTAGTGATTAACCAGTCCTTAAAGGTCCTTTCACCCCCGCCATGTTGGCAACAAAAAACCCTGTTTCACACAATTATCAACTACAACACACAATAGAACACACTTAATATAATTATATACTATACGTATATATTTTAAAGAGAAACAAGCATACCTAGACTAACAGGAGGATCTGATGGGTCCCTAAGAGGAATGATGATGTAGTCTCCTGCGAAGCGAAAGCAAAGCGAATTAGCAGAATAGATTGCTGATTTATATTAATATTAGTATTATTGTTAATGTTACTAGGCAGATAATAAAAATATGAAAAGAAAGACGTGTGAGAGCATGCGAGAATCTTGTTTCTTTCTGGTTTGGTTTAAATGTTCAATTCTATTCTCATCGGACTTACCTTCGTCGTCAGCTTTCTTGCTCTCTCCTTCCGGATTGAATGTAAAACGCAAATCAAACTGTGGAGAAAGTTTTGCGTTTTCCTTACCGGATACCTTTTTCACTTCCGCCTTTTTTTTCGTAAACAAATTCGTGAAAACATTCTTTTTACTCAACGGAGAAGGAGTAATCGAAGCATCACCTTGACGTTCTCTACTTTTACTGCGGGAACGACTTCTTTCCCGCAAACCTGATCAATTAAAAATTTATCTCTTTTAAATTGTTTTTTTTTGTGTGTGATTAGAATTAATCTTCTCTGATAGTGGAAGAGTTGCGACAGGAAATTGAAAAAAGAAATTTGAGGCATAGAAGAGAAATATCGCCGCCCGTCTATGTGCCTGATGTTAAGTCTACTCGAAAGCGGCTTTTGCGTAGGTACAAGCCGTGCAGGTATGTCAAAAAAGCTGTTCAAATGTTCCGAATTGAGATACATGCTTAAGTGGGATGGCCGGGTGGGGGTGTGCTATCGATACTGAAGATCTATTATGATAATGAAAAATGAATTATCGATGTGATGTTAACGCTCAGTTTCACCGAAATCTCTATTTTTAGAAATTAAATGGAATTGGTGAATCAGATGCCGCCATATTGGATTGTCACAGCCTTCTCTGAAAATATTTGCTGTTAGATGTATTGGTAGTAAGAAAGACTTTCGTACAACATTAAAAAGGTAAACAGATCCTTTCCGATTCCAGATTTTATAAAAATATTTCTTGACACTGTTTTGCTCCATTCTTGAAAGAAAGCAGAAGATATTTAAACAGTAAAAATGATGAACGATCAGATGAGTCCTTCTCTAATTGAAGGCGTTCAAGCAAAGACCTAAGCAACTCTAAAAAAATTTTTTTGTAAATCAAAAAAGTAACTCAAGTGACTGCTAAAGAGATTACCAACCATCACTAGCTTCCTTTAACATGGTTGTAAGAGTTCCAGATTTGCGACGAGTTGTTGATCCACCTTGTGACGAATCGGGGCTACCATGAGCTTCGGATTTTCTAAACAAACTTGCAAAGGAACTTTTCCTCGAGAGTGACGATCCCGGCGACGGCGTTCTCGAACCTCCCGAAGTTGCTTCTGAAAAGAGTCAGTCTTTACTTACGGAAAATTTTTGTTGTTTTGTTTCGGCAACTTTCTCAAGGAAGACATTGTTGATGATTTACACCAACGCTCTAATTGTTTTGTGTTGTTGTTGTTGTTAAAATTGGTAACAGAGGGTTTTGTGTCGATCAACCTCATCGTATCTCATTTGATTTTCGTTCTAAAAGGCTTTCTTATCCAGACATTTTGTTTTTGGGGTGTCCCAATCAACCAACCCTTGTTTCCAAATTAACTTGAGGTGGTGTGTTTAGTATTCAGGTATTGAAAGTGTTTTTAAAAGTAAACACCAACCAAACTAATCATCCAAATGCGCTTACTAAAATTATGACATCAAAACAATTACTGTATAAATGAAAAGTATTTGAAATAAAAATATTTATACGATCAGATCTCGTTTAGTGCGTATTTAAAGTTATACTGTTTCATATATTATTCAAAAGTTAAATCAAAGGAAGAGGTGTTAGTTCATTTGCAATTACTTAAAATATGTTCATATCTGATTTATTTGGTGAATATAATAAGAATGAGATACTATTCAAATAAGTAAATGTGTCAGTATAATATATAATATAATTTATTTATTTGTTGTGATATGTATGTGCACCGCTAGTGTACAGAGGTAAGTAATGTGCCCGTTCCATAGATGATATGCAAACCAACTAGAACAATTAAAATGCTTCATTCCTCCCATTATCTAGATAATTTGAACATTATCTACAAGGTAAAGTGAAAAATATCTTTGTGATAAAGTGAAACAACAGCAAAATCTTTTTAATTTTAAATTGAAACAGTGCTTTAATAATACTCATTTATGGATATTTAAAGAATCAAAGGATATGTGAGAAACAAACTTTTCGACTTATGGGAAATGGAGGCCGTTAATATGCACATCGCCTAAATAAAAAGCAGAATAGTCTCATTTCTTCATATTAACGAAGACAATTAATTTGCGGATTAGCTAAATCTTAAAATCTTTTGATCTTTGACGATGCCACAACTATTCATCTTTTCTAAAACTTTTCACGTTCTTTTTTTTAAATTGTTTTCTCAAATATAATTTATTTTATAAAATACAATTTATAATTTGATTTAGTTTCGAATTCCAATTCGTTTCGATATCAATTTATCAACAATTTTTTAAAAATCGCCAATAAAACTTACGTTTAACAAGTAACGGAGTCAACTCTCAAACTTTATTTCATTCAAAATGGACGCCACGGAAGGGGAACCCCACCGCCTTCTTTGAAAAATATCTGGGGGTTCGCGGCCATTTTGAAAATGGCGGAAAACCACTATCATGAAGCAGTAATGATTAATTAAGGTCTAAAATGGCTACGTTTTATTGATTTTCGATAAATAAAAGGAATTTATTTCAAATAAATGTTTATTTCAAATAGTTGCCTTTCAAATTTTGCTCTTTTGATGAATTTACAGAGAGTGCTGCCATCTTTTCAATCTAAAGTTCTTTCACATGAACGCGTAAAACGAAACCTGACTGTTTATATCAAACTTAAAATGAACGTTATTGGGTCATAAGCTTCTCCGTAGTACCCCTCACTATTTTACGGAATATTTACCTGTTTTCCCAACAGAAAAAGTCTGAGAAAGTCTCGATTTGTGACTTCCGCTATCCGATAAATCCGTCGCTCCTTGTTTTGATTTATTTTCTTCCTCCCTAGCTCTTCTCTCAGACTTTTCTCGAGCTTTTTGTAACTCCATATCAACTCTTTTAATTTCTTCCTCAAATTTCCTCGCAGTTCTTTCTTCTTCCGGTGAATGTAGGGGAATGATTATGGAACCATCTTCACACACCTCATATTTTGGTTTCTTGTATACTTCTTTGCCCTTTGCGACTTTGTCTTCACTCGTTTTCTTGCTCACTGACTCGGAAGTTTTCTGCCCTACGGATTTCTTAGCAGGGATTGCTTTGGAAGTTTTAGGTGGACTGTGAAGGGGGATGTAAATTGCGTTTTCGTCGGAATCGCGAGATGTTCGTGGTTTCCTTTCTTCTTCTCTTGGTTTTGATGTGCCTTTGGGAGGACTGTGCAAAGGAATGTAGATTTCATCCGCCTTTTCTTTGACATCGGTGGATTTGACAGTTTCTTTCTTCTGTACATTGGGAGAGGCTTTTCTGATAATTTCCTCAAAGTCGATTTCCGGTCCTTTTAACGGAATGTAAATTTCATCTCCGGGTAGATCTCTTATCGATATCACTTTCTTCGGTTTGGAAGGAATCTTCTTAGGCTGGGCGATCGGTTTCGTTTTCTTAGCTACTCCAACTGACTCTATAGCGTTTTCATTCCTCTTTTCTTTTTCTCTATCTTTAGCCGATGTTGAAGGTTTTGGTTTGTCAACTTTTGATACTTTTTCACTTCTGGTTTTCTCCCTTTCTGACTTCACCTTCACTTCTGCAGCTTTAGGCGCTGTGTCTAGTTTTTGAGCTGTTTGACTAACTATTTCCGCTTCAATCACAGTAACAGGCTTCGGTCTAGCTTTCTTAGGTGTTCTAGTCGGAGTTTCACTAATTGCCTGTAATATCAAGTTTAATGTTAATATCTCTAAGAAGACCATAAAGCAAATTAATATTTAAAACATCAGCGCTACTCACTTTGGCTTCTGCGCTGGGCAAAGGCTTAGTGCCACAAAAGGAAGTTTCTAAGAGCATTTTATGAGGTGATGGACTACGTGAGCTCAGCCTAGACGGCGGCCTAGATGCCTGTGGTGAACAAAACGAGTCAGAGGTGTTTTGTGACACTACAGTGACAAAAGCTAAGTCGAAAGTCTTTTTACTAATCTTACCGATCTTTCTACGGGAGTGACGAGGGAGGGTGAAGCTTCTGGCTCTGCGCTACGACACTGCGGCGGTTGGTTTCCACAAAAAGAAGTTTCAAGCAACATTTTATGTGGGGATGGACTCCTCGAGCTCCTTGCAGATCCAACTGATAAATTAGATGTACCTTAAAAGATAGTATCATCCACTTTGAATTTGTGTGTTTTATGATATTATAGTAACTCGAGCTTTATCAAGTACTTACCAGAAGCAGCAGAACCACCAGACGCCGCCGAACCAATAGAAGATAGCCTACTTGTCCTTCCACTTATACACAGCAATCCTGTATCGCTCATAACACTGCAGCTGGAATCCTTCCGCTGTACAAACTCATGTTGGCTTTGAGTATCCCCGAAATCTCTAACCTATAATAAAATTATCAAAGAGTTATAGAACCTCTATATTATAGACTAAAAATAGAACAAATCACATTTCAAACAAACCTGTTGCTGTCTCTTCATCATCCTTTCTCGTCTCCTTTTTTCTTCAGATTCTTCAACCGTTCCCGGCTCTTGAATGTAGTCCAATTCTTCTGTACTCGAACGCAGATCGACAGTGCCTGTAACACGGCGACACACTGAACTGAAAAAGGGGATAAATATAAACCGGAAACCAAAAGGTCTCCAAGGGAAACCGAATCTCCTTTTCACCGTCCTTTACCCGAGGATAATTATAATCGACTGGTTTTGAACTCTATTAATAAACGAAATTAGCGCCGGCTTATTGGTTCGAAAGTTATCTTTAGCTTTTGTGTCTTTTCCTTTAAGTGAGTAAACTTGTTTCTGCACGAATTCATTATCGGTTTAGTTCTCTCCTGGTTGAAGCCAGATGGAGGTTAGATTTTGCAGAGGAAAGATGTGGGGAGTGATTTTCTACTAGGTAAGATTCGATATTGTTAGTCGGTTGTTTGTTTATCTATACTATAAGTAGATTATTTATCTATTGATGGTGTGGTGGTCAAAATGAGAGAATAGACAAACAAAGACTCACCATCTTCCTTGTATCCTAGATTATGAGACCCGTTTTCACGTTCGGGAGAACTAGTTATACTGTCTTCATGTTGGGACGAACTGCTGGCCCTCGAAATATCGATTCGAGGGGGGGCAGGAGCATCCAACGAACTCGTCAAGGCATCCTTCAAACCCTGCTCTTCTTTCTCGGTTAAGCTAACGCTTGTCATCTGGTGGAGCGAAGGGCTGGTTGGAGATTGTACCTGACTAGAGGAATCTTCTTTGATTCCCGGTAAGGGGATCCGTGCTGTTTCTGGCGGGCTGTCCAACTGGTGGAAGAGACAAAAAAAAATTTCGGCGTAATGAGCTTGTAATAAGTTTCAGACTTATTTTTGGGGTGAAGAAGTGGTTTACCTCATCGCTAAGATCTTCAAAAGAAGCGAACGGAGCTGGTCCTAATGGTCTTTGCCTGTATCTCTTACCCTTGATGATAACCGTTTGTGAGGAGGTTGTTGCCGAAAAGTTGACGGCGTCAGGTGTTGCGGGAGAAGGGGGCGGAGTCCTCGCCAACTGAGTCCCGTTCGAAGTCATATCATTTTGTGTTTCTGCGGTTCTGCGTCAGACAAAAATTTATAAAATGGCGATAACCAAAACAAAGACATAAATTTCGAGGTTGAGGGATATTTGGT
This sequence comes from Columbicola columbae, assembly GCA_016920875.1. Classification (NCBI taxonomy): domain Eukaryota; kingdom Metazoa; phylum Arthropoda; class Insecta; order Psocodea; family Philopteridae; genus Columbicola; species Columbicola columbae. The sequence continues at coordinate 5,622,067 of JADMLL010000009.1, read as the reverse complement.
TTCACCTAAACGAAGAAAAAAATTTTTTAGTACAGTCAAATCTCTACAAACTAATACACACTTTCATCTTAATTCTAGCTCACCCAAATCAGATTACAGCACTAAATCTTCAAAGGGGGGATGTGAATTCACTCTAAAAGAACTTTGACCAACAGAAAATAAAAATTCACAAAGCTGGAAAAATCAGTTCGGGTCAAATAACGAGAACGACCTTGACCTGCCGCCAGTTGCTATAACCTCACAAGGGTGATGAGGTTACACGACTCTTTATCGTAAAATTTTCACCAAAAAAATATTTTCCATGCGTTCATCATCTAAATAAATGATTTCCCCTTGAAAACAGTTACGTCCAGTGCTAAGCAGAAAAGTGTGAAAGGCTCAAAATGAAAATGGAAACGGGAATTTCATACCTAAGTACTTGAAGCGAAGATGTCCCTGCATCTAAACTCCACAATTATTGAAGCACCTGAATTGGGACCCATCGTTTCTTTATTTGACGGCATCAATTCTCAGAGATCTCTCCAACATGAGTATATCGTTTGTATAATAAATTTTCTTCTCGATATAAAAGTCGGTTGAGAGAAAAGAAATTATTTATATAACCAACACCGAGAACCGCAAAAGCTTCGCGAATCAATATTTGGTTCGAATGCGCACTATCGCCAAGAGGGCGACTCCGTCTATTTAGAAGTTAAATTCGATTCACTTCCTTTTCTAACGGTTTTAACCTAAAAGCTATTTTCAAGAATGAGGGGGACAACAAAAATTTTTTTAGAATTTAGCTCACGGATGCGAATCAACTTTCTAAAAATCTGTGAAATATTGTTATTATCACTTGTCACACTTCTGGTGAATATTTGATTTGTGGTCTACCGAACTAGTGACAGAACAGAACATTGTAGTTGTATGAAGAATCACCTACCTGACCATATTGAACATGTACTTGATGAAAGTAACACTCAAACAATAAGACCGAACTAGCTTAAAACGGGGTGTCAAGATTGTGGACACCACTCCCTGTCATTATACAAGTTAATGCCTGTCATGGAAGCAATCATACTCTTATAACTGTTCTTATTAATACGATCTGGCGATAGATTACTGTTCTTGGATGGATTTGAGATGAATCTTTGGACGTGCACAAATGGACTTACTACAGCCTTAACAAGATAGCTGATAAGAGTGAAGACTCCCCTACACCCACAAGAGGTATAGCAATACCATCGTTCATCTAACAGGAGATGAGGGGTGGGAATAAGCTACCACCAAATTTCTTGCTGTATTTCCCTTCATCATTCAAGTGTTCTAATAAGTTCTGCTATGAAAATCATTTCTTTCCTACCAAAAAAAGGTTTAACACAAAACATTCAAATATTTACGCCCTCAACAATTCGCAACCTCATCAAAAATGTATTTTCAGTGACAGTATTGAAGGATCGCAGGTTATGAGACTTATAATAGCGAACAAACACCCAGAGACTTGATGTATTTTATTAAAATTATAGAAATAAATTAATTATAAAAACACATAATTACATTATCAATAATACTATTGATCACAATTGGCAACAAAATCCTCCATAATGGAAACACACTCCCAGAAACGAATTAAAACAGTGACTCGACGCCCATTTGCTGTAAAGACAATTTAACACAAATTAATAAAGAGAGGGGGTCAAAACTGAAGAATAATTAACACAAAAGGGCCTCACCTCAGCTCTAAGATCGCCCAAGTTATCATCGTCGGGTTCAAAATCAGATTTCTTCTGTTTTGGTGAAAGGCACTGTAAAGACTCCGTCACGTCCTTATACACAAACTCTTCTCCCTCTTCCTCCGTCACTCGAGATAGTTCATTTTCCTTGATTGTTACTAAACCCAAATTTCCTGTCGAATCAAATAAAGCTTAGTCTTTCAGCAATTTTGTGAAGTGGGTTCATCAAAAGCGACCAGTGTTTACCATTCAAAATGACGTTCCACATCTCGAGTTCTAATCCTGTTCTCGTGTGTGTGTACGCTTTAAACTTTTCCATCCACCAATTGAACACATCTGGATTTAGTCTAAGATACTTCTTACGAACTACGGTTAGAACTTGTTGAAAGGATTTTAACAGGTCAGCTTTATCGTCTTCATTTTCTTTTTCCTTCAAACTTTCTAACAACTTATCGAATTCTAATGAAGAAAAGTAGAAATTAGTCGTTTAAACTAAAAACCAGAAACTAAAACAACTAAGACACTGTCTAATTACCGTTATCAGAGGGAAAGTCTTTACTGAAAAGTTCCATCAAACCGCGTTTAATCGAATTCGTCTCTTTTGAATGAGAGACTCTTCAAAATGTCTAAAACCTGGGCTTCCAATTCCGCCTAACTCCTTTTCTCCAACGGAAACCACCGAGCTCGAACTGGTGTTCATGAGCGCATCTTTCTCGTTTTCATTTTCCCCATTTTTCTCCTCCGCCATTTTCTTTTTGTCGATTTCTATTTTAAACTGTTCTTTGATTTCCTTGACGAGGAATTTAATCTTAGATTCTAATGTTACAGGTGTTCTGTAATTTGATACAAATTTAATTAAAATTAGTCTGGTGATTGTGTTTAGTGAAAGATTTGTGTCATGTTTCTCAGTCACCAACGGGAGGGTCAAGATGGCTGCTCCATAACCCAAATCATTGCTTACAGGGTGGATTCAAACTCAGAATCATTGCGTCCAAGCCAGGAACTTAACTACACTACTCCTACCACGCTAAGACGGACCCTAGTTTCGCCTAGACAGCTCTTGCGGAAGGCCAAGCCCCATACATGGCTGTTGAGCTAATGATGATGAGTTAACTGCTACTTGTCTTCAGGTGCTTGACACTTAGCTTGTTGGGGTTTTATCAGAGGAACAGACCAGTGACTAAGACCCAAGATTAGGTAGTGGATGGGTCATAAAATCGAAATGACTGAGAAGAAAATAGAAGACAGTAAAAAAACAGAGGAAGTCAGTGTTAAAACCAGCAAAAGCAATTTTCGAAATTATTCATAGCTGTTGTGTTGAGGAATCTGCCTTCTCAAATTAATCAAGGTCACTACACAACACAAAGACGAATACACATTTCAATCTATTTCAAGTCAGCACATCCCTTTACCCCAAATTCCAAGAATAGTCTTTGGGTTTTGGTTCAGCCTTCCCTTTTAGACAAAGACAAATAAAAATTTACTTTATGTAATCTTCTATGTAGGAAGGAAGTGAAGTAGGCAATGGTTTCTCCGGATAAAGACCTCTTTGAACTTGGCAGTAGTGGAAAAATTGTTCTTTGAAGTCGTGCAACTTGTTTATTTCGAATGCTTCACACGGTTCCCCTCGAAATCCCCTGTAAAAATTGATTTCCATCGTGAATCGTTATTCAATCGATACTAAACCATCTAGTCTTAAAAATTAGATATCTCACTTGTCTGCTTTCATCAAATCCATTCCTTCGATTAGGTTATCGATCGCTTCTAACTGTTTTTCTGATAAATTCTTAGCTATGGGTTCCAGTGATGGGAAAGTGACGGCTTTGATTTCTTCCTCAAATGCTAATTCGACGAAAAGAAGATACTGAAACAAAAGAATATCAAAATATGTCTCATATTATAGTTTCAAAGTGTTTACTACTAACAGATATTGTACCCTCAAATGTTTTATTCAGTTTTGCAGGACAAGCCAGAGATACTCATTTCTAGTTTCTGGGCTACCATAACCTGGTAGCATCTCTAAATGTAACACAGGAACTTCGATTTTAAGCAAATTTTTACCTCCTTATACAAGACCTCCTCGTTGGATTCTTCGCTAATAATTTCTTCAATAACCGGATACAGAATACCTAAAGACAAACCACTGTCATTGCTATAAACTCGTCTAACAACCGCGAGGACTTCCATTTCTTTCATCGCTTGAATGAAAGCAGAGAGAGCAACTTCAGCATACTGTAACACATGATATTGAAATTGTATAACTCGTTCGCATAAAAAGGAACTTACAAACGGTATGATAGTATATACTCAACCAAACATCACCTCATCGCTATCTTTAGCTATGACGAAATATGATTTTTCACCAGATAACAGATAATAAGGAACGGATGAAATGCTTGTGAATCCAATCACGCTAAAAGATTTGGGTCCGGATTTGAACTGCAAAATTTTCTTGTCCTGCTCTGAAATATTCAAAAAACAAAACTTTAGTCAAGTCACAGAGACATCAGAACTGTTTGTCAACAATTCCTTCTCACCTGCAAACGGGATGATGGTTGCTCCATATCGGAATCCTTCAACAGTGTCCTCTGGTTGGACTTGAACATCAACAAATCCACTATCTTGACCCATTTCATGTTTGTAAGACATGACTTTGTCTCGAATAGTTGAAGCTACCTCATCAGGTGTGAAGTTAACACTTTGCTGACTAAAAGTTGGTCTGTGTGTGTCTGATTCATCCTCAGTTAAATCCCTTAAACATTTTGTGATGAACTTTTTTGCAGGTTTTGGATCAGTCTGAAAGATTTTTTTATGTGTGACCTTTCCAAAAAAAATTTATCAAATGATTTAGAGAGAAAATGCAATTACAAGACTACATACCTTTTTAAACATTGAAATATTTATCTTAACTTCTCCGATATCCAAGAGGCAGTTCCAGGGAGTTTTTCGAACTGGTTTTCGAATGTAAGCACACAACTGCTTCAAAGCAGTTTCAAAACTACAGATACCAATGTTATATGGTAGCTGCAATGAACAACAACTACATTATATAACCATACTGATGTTTACAAAAATAAGTCAAATCAACCCCACAATTTGGTTGTAAAATCCTTCAAAGAAGTTTACCTTACTCCATAACTCGGAAACTAATTTTTCTCCTCTACTCCTACTATCATTTTCAAGTCTTGGTCTTTTCTCAGGTGGCATTTGTACTTCCTCATCATCTACAGTCAGAGGAATATAAGTGGGACCTCTACAAAATAAATTGAAGATATTTTGACAATTGGCTTTACAAATTTTAATGAAATTACTCAAATTGCCTCAGATTGTATATCTAGTAATAAATCTAAATAATTTCTGATCATGATAAGATAACTGACTCACATTATAGTTATTTCGATGTTAAACGATTGTATCTTTTTAGCTATTATGTCCAAATCATCAGAAGCTGGATGTGTGAAATCCGAGAAAAACTATTTTCTTATTTTGTATGTTTTCCAACCTAAAACAAAATATTCATAACAAATGTCAAAGTAATTTGATACAAATCACTTCCAGTCCAATACTTCAAATCCAAACCTTATTAGTGACCTGTCTAATCAGTGTCGAATAGATTATATAAAACAACTGCGACTTACTTTTCACATTCTTTTAGCATCTCCATTGCGACAACCAATCCACCAATCCAATCTGAATCATGAGTAGTTGCCTCGACTTCATTTTTAATAAATTTTAACATATCCCAAGATGCCAGTTGGAAATCATATTTACAGCTAATATTACTATACCCAGGATGAGTTACAGAATTATTCGAGATGTCAGAACCAATTAATAAAAGACTCAGTAAATCTTTACTTTGTGATATCAGCTGCAAAGGAAAAATTATTTATAAATCCTAACACTGACGTTTGGGAATTTTTTACAAACTCAAACCCACCTTTCTTTGAATTATCCATGATGTGCATTCTCTTGACTGTTCAAAAAATGTCTTGTCTTCCCAGTAGTTTAAATTTGAAACTGATTTCCCGACATCCAAGACAATGACTATAGCGTCCTGTAAATTGTGAGGTATTTGTTTTAAATATGAACTAAATCCCGCCAAGGAGATAAATTAGATACTTACACGAAGGAGTTGAGGTGGCATCTTCTTTTCAGGAGATAAGCGACCGATCTTAAAATTGTTTCCAAACGAGGAAGAAATATGAGCCTGACTTTAATTCATTAAAAGTGCATAGCTTCTTCAACAACCTTATCAACTGTCACAACTAACTGCTTTTTAAAAAATGTTGCCAACCTAACAAAACAAAAAACCACAACAGAAGCCAAACTACTCAAAATTCATCTTCTAAACCTAGCAAAAATCACTTTCAAACCCAATCTGCAAACTGAAATAAAACAATTTCTCATTCCCAAAACCTAAAAACTGTTATTTAGAGGCAAGGAAGTCAAAATCAAAAATCAAATCAATAAAATATCAAATACTGTATTCTTTATAAATACATTTTTATTAATCAAATTTTTATACAATTATTTTGATTTTCTTTACAGTATATCATTAAATTATCTCTTGAGTAAAGTAGAAAGAGCTTGAACGGTGATTCATTTAGAAACTGAGCACCCATCACGTTCAAGCCTTTAGTAACAAATTTTAGAAAACTACTTTCAACAATAAACGCATTTCACCTTATTTGAAATAAAAATTATTACAAACTTCAATCACAACTGAATGTTTTTTATAAAATATTTTTCAAAAATCAAGAGCTGCCTAAGCTACATTTAATTAAACTTAGCTTGCAACCATATAATATAAGAAGACTTACAGAAAAAAAAATTTTGTATTAAGTAACAAAACTGAATTTTTCTCATCCAGAGAAGATTCAATATCTCATGATATCATTTAACCCTGGACTTCAAGAGTGATTGACATTCCCTTCACATTCATTTATAAGTTCAAACACTTCATCCCCTTCCTCCCAAACATAAACATAAAATAAATTAAAAGAAAATTAAATAAAGGACCGAAAGGTGTTCAATCTTCGGATGTAATTGAGTACTAAAACCACTATCCATCCTGTCTTGGCCGATACCATACATATACACGATCGTTTTGCCTTTAACAACTTAAAAACAAAATTCTTTTGGATATCAATTTAACAAATAATAAAAACGATAAATTCAGTCTTAACTCCCATTTCAATGCAGAATTTCGTGATGTCACATTGGAATGTCTGACGATTGCTAAAAATTCCTCAGGTATAAGAGGGACTTAATACTAGTAAGGCATAAGAATTCTAGATTTGTAGACTCCTCTAAAAACCGCAGCCAACTAAATTCTCAATAATCTAACACAAATCATGCTCACAAAATATAAAATTAACAAAATTACTATTTAAAAAAAAGGTGCCGAGTTGATAGAGTAAAATAAACAAAAATGAAAACAATCTAAATTTACTAAATAAATAACAATAATAAAACAAAAAGCAAAAATTGGGCATCGGTGACTGCAGCAAAAGCTCACCTCACCCAAACCAGTAAATAAAAATTTATTTTAATAAAAATAATTAATTTCAAATAATAATAATTATCTAATAAATTACATGTCAAATAACTTGAGTATTCTGCTTTGAATTTCTCTCTCAAAAAAATTTTTTTATTCAAGTCCAGAGTTAAATAAAATCAACAAGACAAAAATTCACGTTTTTTAGTAAAACAACGTCGATTGTTAAAGCGACCACAAATCCTCAGTCATTATAAACCTCTGAGTGGATTATTATCCTTGAATATGTGACTAGCAACGGCTACGGCACCACCTTGTAAAAACCTAACGAAATTATCGCCCACTAAAGGTCCGAGAGCGAACAGTCCCGGAGGAGCTCTCGTGCATTTATAACTGAAAGGATCTATTTGAATGGGGTTCACTTTACAGTCGACGGGTTTGTTAACATCGATCCCTAAATTTTTAAGACTTTTTGGCAAAAAGAATAAATCCGGTTGAGAACCGATGAGAATGGCCACTGAAAATACTTTCAACGTTTTCTTACTCCCAGATGAATCCGTGAGCTGGACTGAATTGTCTTTGTGGATTTCTATTACTTGGTGTCCGGGGAGAGGTTGATAATTGCTTCGGGTGGTTGTGCCTTGCATCAGTTTGTATAACTGAAAATTCACAGGATGATTAATTATTTATATAATTAATTTTGGTATCAGAACCAAAAAATGACTTCGACTCACCTCATGGTACTCGGGATACATCACAGAGGGTAACTGAGCTGTTGTCAACGGACTCCGAAAAGCGTGAACAACTGAATAATCCTTATTCCAGGCAGCGAGTATGGCATCAGCCGCGCTCAATCCGGCTCCAACGACTAGAACTGTCCTCCTTTCGTCTTCTTTCAGCTCATCATTGTAAGTCTTCTCGTTTTTAACGATTAATTTCTGGTTAAGATCGAGGTCCCTTAGAGACACGTCTATTTCCGTTTCGCCAGGAATGTCGCTGATAAACCAAACTTTGTCATCTTTTTTAAAATCCATTTCCGTTGTCTTCACCTCACCGACAAGCTTTTCACCGTCTACGACTTCTCTAGATTGGTCCTCTCCTTGATTATCACCCAGAATTCTCACTTGTTCGAATTGATTGTTCGCGTCTTGTGATTCCACCAAATCCGAACCTCCGTTTCGAAACCTTTTCAAATTCGTTTTCCCCAAATCGGCTCCGGAGTAATGTTTCGGAATGTTATCGCTTGATCTGAGAACGTTTGAATAGTAAAGAGATCCACCTGCTGGCGAATAACCGTTCGATCGTGGCCTGAACGACGTCTTTCCCTTTCGTAAGCTGGCCAGAGGTACATTTTCGGCTCGTTCGATTGAAGGCAATGTGACTGTTTCCGGCTTATAAACCTGAGCTACCTTTTCACTTTTCTGTGACAAATACTCTTCGAAACTTCTCAAATCGTGATTGACGAACGCAAGTGATTCACCAGGTATTCCTAAACACCCCGCTTTGTCCGAAGCACCCGTTGCCAAAACAAGATGGCGACACTCATAACTGATCGTGCTGCCGTTTGAGTTGTTCACCCATACCTTCCAACGCGCTCTTCTTCTTGACTGAAGACAACAAAACCAAAATAATTAATTTAATTAAAAAAACAAAGACAACATCCTCAAATACAAACTAAATCACCTTGCAAGTTAAGGGTTGAATCATGGTGACCGTTGAATGAGACACCATATTGGTCGTGAGATCATGTTTTTTGACGTAGTCCACATAATACTTAGCGACTGCTGAGGCAGGAGCACGTTTGTCGTGGTATTCTTTGAATTCGAATCCGGGAAGAGCCATCCAACGACCAGGACTGATAGTCAAAACATGTTCGGCGATTCCCTAAAATTATAAAAATTCAAATCTCGATCAGGAAGTCAATTTGACTCTGAAAGCAGTTACATAATCATCATCATCGCCTCTAAATAAATTTTTAACCACATAAACACCATCATTGTGGTGATAAAGGGAAACGGCGCTTAATGAAAGAAAATCGGAGAAACTCTTTCTAAGCTCATTCAAAGTGTATTCACCTAATTTTCTATTCCGCACACTCGATCCGGGCTCTTATGCAATCAGATAAATCACAAATTAACCTTTACACATCATAATCTCGAGTACTAGTTTTTCTTTTTTGTATTTATTTTAGATTTGAAGATCGAAAACAAAAATCTTGATCGATGTTTCGAAAAGGAAAAATTTCGAAGGTAAAAATCCGTCTCTGAAGGACAATCGGGGGTTACCTTAAAAACAGTTTGATGTGTCAGGTCTTATCTCTTCCAAAAATATTTTTGTTTGGGTAACATCATCGAACGGTTCACTAACACTAATCCAGTGATTCGGATACCAGATAACAAAAGTTCAACTTATTTTGCTTATGTTACGACTACAGCTCAAAACCCATCAGTCATTCTGCAGATTATCAGGAGACTGTCAAGACTGATAACGCTAAGGAGCCGAAAACGTTTCGTGTATCAAGTTAACTAAATTATGAAGTTGTTATAGTGAGACTAAGAACTGGAACAACAGCAGAGATTGTCGACAACTTTGAGAAAGGATTCGTTTCATAAATAATGCACAATGTCATGGGGATGTCGGTCAATAAATATTTCCCCTTAGAAACTCATTTCTAAAATATTGCACACTTTCCTGGGGTACTCCTTTCAAAAGTCATAACCTAGATGAGTGGTACCCAAACTGGTCTTCCTCCTCACTTCTTCTTCGCTTACAGAACCAATTTCGCTCCCTTCTATCATACTAATACCGCCCTCCAAATTCATCTGTGGACATCACGACCCCCTGAATCGCTGCAGCTCCCACTTTGAGAAGCACTAACCTAGGCAATCTGCAAATTAACTACTAGGAAACGCAGTAAAGTATCAATAAGCTTAAATTAACATAATATTCCCTATCATTTTTCAGTATATATGGAGTCAAGATTATACAATTAAGCAAATGAGAGACGCAAACTTTTAACAACAAACTCTAACAAGCTGCTAATGAGGTCATTGTCTCAGTAAAACGCAGAAAGCTCTTACGGGAAGAAAATCAGTCAATCTAGACATCATTAAACATAAAAGGTGAATGCTAATAAGCACCGACTCAGACACCACAAAAGCAAAACTACAAAACTAATTGGTTGAGGTGTCCAAAAAAAACCTGACAACGTCTACTGTGTGCAAAAATCGAGTCGGACTCAGAAACCCATGTGATTACCATGACCCAATTAATAAACGATGACGACTGCGAAATCAGCTTAACGAGGAAAGCGGTGCGTTTCCGGCTTTAGGTATTCACCGAAAAATTTATTAATAAAACAAGTTCGAGTTCGACACTCACGGGCCAAGTTCCGCCAGGCTCTCCTTTCCCTAACACTACGTGATCTAAGCTCTTTGTCGTTTTCTTCCAGGTGAGAAGAGACGGCCATTCCAAACCCATATCGGCTCCTGGATGAGTCATGGCATCTATGAGAAGGAAATCGGGTTTTTCGATCTTCCCTCGATTCCCTAAAACAAACAGAAGGAATTATGTAGAAAGGAGAAATTGACATCGAAAAGGACTCCCGAACAAGATGTTGGGATAACTGCCCCCCCCGCGAGATAATATTCAAGGTCATCAAAACATTTTTTTCTTTAAATTTTTGATCAAACATGATAACGGCCACTTAAAATTGTTAGGATAACACTTGCGGTTTCTGATCCGATGTGGGATTTTGACAGAAACCGAGACGCAATTTCCGTCACCTTATCTACTTGAAGGCAAAAACTCGAAACACCCAGCTTCGCCAAAACTAAAATAAATGGCCGTCGCCGATTCTAGTCGTCATTTGAAGTCTTCCACCCGGTCACAAGGACATTCCACACGACCCACCTGAGACAAAAATGAAAGATCCTGATGCAGCAAAGACTTCTGCGTACATTCTATGAGTCTGGCACTTAACATAGGATCCGGATGTGGTATCCTATTGTAATACGGCCGGTGTCCGCTAAGTATATAAGACAACGTGATACCACTTGGTCCATTTCCTGCAACAAACAAAAAAAAAGGCTGACGTATAAGAAAGGAATGAGCAACGAGATGACATAATAAAGACCGGTTCGGCCTTCGTGCAAGTAAAAAAAAATTTAACGCCGATGGCGATATCGGTCTTAATTGGTCGCAGGTAGAAGCAAAAAAAAATTTTTTTACAAAATACGTCCAGAGAACTAGATTATCTAGTCACAGACAGACGGACTTCATCATAATATCGAATTTCTTTAAAAAAACCAAACCAAACGAATCCTCACCAATCCGGAAAAGGCAATCACACCAGTACTTCTGGCTAACTTTTTACTTCCAAAGGTCATCGAGGTCAAGACGGAATTCCCTCCCCTCCCCCCCTCCTCCCCACTCCATGTTCAGATGCCTTCCTAATTGCACATAATGGGAATACCGACTACCTCGATGAAATTCCCGACAAGCCTGAGACGTTCTTTTACGTCGAATTCAACCGAATTGATTACCAAACAAATCAGCAATCAAGCCTGACCTACACAACAACAACAAATTTGAGTTATGTGTTCATGGTTTGAGTGTCTTCTTACTCCTGAAAGAAACACATCCTGGCAGGAACTCTTACACAGAGACACTGTTTTAACTTGTCCCAAATATTTCAAGACAGCAAATTGCTTTCTAATTAGTCCCACAACTCTAAATTCGTCTAAAGTCATTGATTTCGTGAAAAACGCAACAGATACCGTGCTATCCCACATAACTTCTGTTGGTAAGTAACAATTCAAAAATTCTTTTCAAGGTGTCCCCTGATGAATATCGATTCCTACAGGAAATTGCACGCCAACCTATCATTACCCTGCATTCACTATCACATTAATTATTCAAAACAGCCTTCGCAAAAGCTCTTTACCAAACCCAAAACATCTAAATTATTCGGTTTTTAAGAAAAACGCGACATTCAAACAAACTGAACAAGACACGGAGAAACAACATCTCTGTCGACCCAAATCATGTCATAATCAAAAAAGGTCCAGAGATCTATGAAGCAAACTACTCCAAAAACAAATCCTCATCCAGCATCTCCTCATCAAATCAGAACCCAAATCCTCTTAATTAAAGACACATTAACGGAAATCGATTCAGCTATTCTTACTGAGTCCTTTTGACTCTTAACAACTTAATCTGTTGGTCCCTTATTCAAACAAAACATTTTCCCTAACGATTTTTAAAGAGAGATGGATGTCAGCGATAGAATCTAACTTCTCGCATAAGTTTGAGCCGGTCCTGATATTCTGCGAGAGACCAAACCCTCAAATTCATTGACGAAGATGTAAACGAACCTTAAGAACATGGCGCCTGTCTGGCAAATAACTCGATCAAAATTTTGCAAAAATAGATTTCTGGCCAAATTTCAAATCCGCGTTACATCACTGACAGAAACACGTTCACTTCCCAGTCCGTTTACACAAGGAAGATGAACATGTCACTATAATTAAATAGTAACGTAGTAGGGTGTCCAAAATCGTAGTCTCGTGTCGAGAATCCCCCGTCCCACATCTCGTTCCAAACGGATACGGTTCGAATGCCAAATTTTGAAAAGACACGCGCCTTAACCGTGACCAATGTTTTCCTTCGCAAATGATTTCCTGAGAACTTTCTATGTAATTCGAAAATCGCCTTTGGCAAATTGGCGCCTTTCCTTCCCAACTCTTCCCCACAATTATCTATTCCAGGTAACTTATTATTACAGCAAAACTGTGTTTTCATAAACATGTGAATTACAGACTTCTTTCTCCTTCTATGTCAACACTTCTTCAAGTTTATTATGCTTTTCACTAGTAGATAACAACCCCCTGTACCGCTGTTCTTTGATTTAATCAGCTCCTTTCTTCACGGTCCCGTATAGCCTGTATATACATTCTTTGGTTACTGTATATAAATCCGGTATCAAGACCCAAAAAGGTGGAAATAAATCAGGGAAGAAAAGACATCTATCTACCTATCAGACAGTAGGATGTCTCTCATCAATATTTGTGTTAACACTCCAGATTTCCAGACGCTTCCTTCTTATTTGCACACAAATTCAACGAGACTCCGTTTTGTAAACAATCCACACTATCGCTAATAATTCATTTCATAAATGATGAACACTACACTGCAACTCTACTTCATGTCTACAACACATTTCAAAAATTTTGCACACTTTTATCAAAATCTCACTTCAGAAATAATCCTCGCTTACCAATAACTCATTTTCAAAATACTCAACACTACTTTGTATTATCTTATTCCAAAAATATTGCACACCTTCTTTCACATCTTATTTCAAAATATTGCACACCTTTCATCATCTTATTTCAAAATATTGCATCACATCTTATTTATTGCACACTTTCACCATCTTATTTCAAAAATATTGCACACCGCACATCATCTTATTTCAAAAACATCTCACCTTTCACCATCTTATTTCAAAATATTGCACATTTCATCTTATTTCTATTGCACACCTTTCACCATCTTATTTCATTGTTCACCATCTTATTTCAAAATATTGCATTTCATCATCTTATTTCAAAATATTGCACACCCATCATCTTTCTTCATCATCTCAAAATAAAAAATACTGCATCTCCTTTCACCATCTTATTCCAAAAATATTGCACACCTTTCATCATCTTATTTCAAAAATGCATCATAAATTCCTTTCACCATCTTATTTCAAAATGCTGCACACCTTTCACCATCTTATTTCAAAATACTGCACATCTCCTTTCACCATCTTATTTCAAAAATATTGCACACCCTTCACCATCTTATTTCAAAAATGTTGCACAGCTATTCACATATTCATCACAAAATTTGCAACTCTGCTTCCATAACACATCACTTCAATTTGATAATATCATATTATTTTCAGTACAAAAGTAACTCAAAACTAGACAGTGCTCATCGTCTAACAGTACCTAAAGTCTGTGTAAAAATTCGATCCAAATCGAATTAAACGTTCCGGAGTTATGCGAGCACATACAAACAAACAAACCCACCTACACCCCGTTTTAAAGCGAAAACATGATAACACCGATTTCAAACAAAAACAAATCTCTCAAACAGAAGACTAATTCACAATAAAAAAAAATGAGATAAAAGTCCCAAATAAAAATTCACAAACCAGGAACCGAAAGTCCGAGTTAATTAGTCAACTCGTCTGCTAATTAGACTTAATCATGGCGGCATTAACCTTTTTCCGTTTCTATTCTGGTCCGTTATGGTTGATTGTGTTCTTTGACCCACGAGCATTTTTAGAGACTTGTTAAAAAACATGACCGGGTTTAAGATCGAATCATTCAGATAACAAAGGAAGACATGTCACAACATTAATAATAGTAACGTCGAAGTAGACTACACAAAACAGTAGTCCATTAAAACAATATCAAATCGAAACACTTTGTCGTGATTTGTTCATTTCAACCGCAGCGCATTTTTATTCAGTTATGTCTTTGAACTTTGTGTGAGAATTAATAAATAAAAATAAAATAAAGGCGGTTGGCAAATAAATAAGGACAATAAGCGGAAAGAGATAAAAAGTTCATTTCCATTGATTTTCAAGATGTAGAGCAAGTAATGACCACCAAACCCTAACAAAACGACCTCTTTTTATAGTAGTTAGTAAAAACAAAATGGAGGAACTGTTTTTAGTATCTTAAGACCGAAAACTAAAATCTAGACAATTTTCCAACCCAAAGGTCAATTAACGATCACTTAATCATGAATGAGAGTCGTGCAGAGTGATTTCATCCCCTCCATGGGAGGAGTAGTGTAGTGGTTAAGTTCCTGACTTGGATGCAAACGGTCGTGAGTTCGAATCCTCCTCCCGGATCCTGTTATACCCCAAAATTAAGGGTCAACCACCACCAAATTTCACCCCCTCCACTGGAGGCCCCCAAAAATGTCCTACCCAAATCGGTTCTTAATTAAACCAAAAACCATTTACCGAAGAGTAACAACCCAAAATCCGACTCTCACCAAACTCCCGGCACAGGGTCAACAAGGCGGTAAAGAACAAAATGTTAAGTCATCAACCATGAAAGACAAATGATTTGTTTGTAACATTAACTTTCAAGGACAATTATCCTTTCCTCAACTCTATCCCCCTTCTAACAGAAAAGTCTGTAACATCTCAACTAACACATCCACCAGTCATTTTGATTGTGTAAGGCTTTGGCTTAATAACAGTTTACCCTCCAGGGTGGGGGGGTAGCATACAACTTACCTATAATCACAACTTCCTTGTAAATGCATTTGACGTCGTTGTCTGGCGTTTCATCTTCTAATCCGTTAGTGATGACATTGCAGTCCCTCATGTTAGAACTCAGCCTGAAATGAAATATCGTCGTCGGAAAATGGAAAAACGATTTTAAAATCAAAGATGACTCGACAAGTATCTCCGCACAACTGATTCCTAACCGCAGTTTGCGTTTGATATTAAAAATTACAGAAACTTGATAAGAATAATCAGCGGAATAAAATTTTTTTCGATGATAATATTCCCCGCTCTCACTTTTCCGCATCTACTACCAACAAACTCTATAGTGACAGTGGTAGTGGAGTTGGTCACGAACTGTCTCATAATTTTTTTTGGTCAATTAGATAAATAATTTTAATACCAATCCATAACACCAGAAATTTGGTCACAACAATTTTTAAACTTTGCAAATTATTAATTTCAGTAATAATATCTTTCGACCACTTTTTAAATTTTTGGCATCGAAACCACTTTGCATGATTTAGAACTAGAACATTCATGATGAATGACCTGGTAATAAGCTAAATGCAAATTGAGGTGTACTAACTAGTTCATTTACAAGAAAAAAATGGGGCACACATAGCATGACCACAAATGATATCAAATTACAGCAAAATTTATTATTTCTATACCTTAGTCAATACTCCGATCAATATATTTAAGAAAAACAAAAATTTTTTTTGCAGAAAACCAACCTTTTCCAAATCAATACACAAAGAAATGGCTTTGTGAGTGTTTGAGAGCCCCAGAGTGTTTCAAGAGTTTGGAGCCCCCTCCCATATCCTACTGTACCTAAGATGGGATGTGAACTCAACTCAGACCCACACGAAACCTTTTGGGACTGGGTGTGAAGGTAAAATGAAATTTTTATAAAATTCATCGCTACTGCCATTTTAAAATCGTATAAAAACCTGAAAGCAGACCAAAACACAAGCAAAAACCTACTGATCAGTTAAAAAAAGTTTGATTTTACTTTCAATAACTTAATTAATAATAATAACTTCAAGGCCAACTTCATTCAAGAGTAAAAAATAATGTCCTAATGGTTTGAATGAACTTCAAATTTGCAAATGAAAGGAAATAAAAATAAAATTAACTCGTCAAAGATCTTCTGAAAAGATTTTATAAATGATAAATATTGAGTCTGTAACAGTGAAACAGCACTAACACTACTTATTACAACTTGTTTGAAGTATTTTAAAAGAAACTAAATCCAGTGGCTGGTCAAAAAACTTAGGCTCTCATTACTCTTTTAAAAAAAATTTTTTCTGATAGTATTAAAAGACCTCACTTATACAGAACCAAATTACACATTATTACCAATTGATAAATGTAAACAGGAAATTAAGAACGTCTGAAAACTCGACGAGAAAATTATTCGTAACCGAGTTTAAAAACAAAAAAAACTTTGACGCTATTCTCAACCGATGAGTATGACAAAATTAAATGGATACTAATTAATCCATGAACAAAGATTTTTTTAACAAAAAAACATTACATAATTCTAAAGATTTACAAGGCTAATAAATAATAAAAAAAAGCACGAGACTTACCCGTCAGTGTTTAACAGTGATATAACGAGTCAGTCTGGCGCACGACTGCTTCGACACCACTGAATGTCTCCGGAATTAATGTTGTAATGAAAAACAATGCATTGCATGACTGACCATGACCCATTCTGCCGGTCATCAGACCAAACCAAGGCATTCCTTTGTGATGTTTAGTGATAAAAATGCTGCGTAAGCGAGCGAAAGAAATTACCTCGCAACGACATATTTAAAACACGAGGAATTTGACAAAATGTGTCCGGTTAATGTAAAAAAAACTTTGATTTTTATTCTCACGAGAAAATCCCTTAATACATGTTTGAAGGCTATTTGTCTTAAACCACGACGTGCCTTCTGCCACGAAGAAAAGAATTCAATGGAACTTGCAATATCATTTAACTGTCATTCTTCCTAATTTCCTTGCTTATTTCTTTTAATTTTGTTCTGGTGGGGTAGTTATTGTGTGACACTAATTTTTTCCTCAACCAAATAAAATAATTTCGGTTTTAGAATATGTGTCACATAATAAAATTGGGATACCAACCTAAAAATTGAATTTTAAGTATTATGATAAGATATAAGATTTTCCTTCAAACTTTTTTTGGGTTAACTGTAATTAAGACGACGTAAAATGTCAGGAGAGACAGACGGCAATAATATATTAGCGGAAGCTCTGAAAGCTCAGGTACTGTCACTAAATTAATATTAAATTATTTTTATTTTAGCATTAAGGTTCCAAAGTCCATTTATTATTGTTCTTACAGGGTATCAAATATGTGTTTGGGATAGTGGGAATACCTATTGTTGAGCTTAGCTTTGCCCTTCAGGTAATTTGTTTTCTCTTTATTGTTAAATACTTTATGTAGAGACTATTATATTAAAAGCTTTTGTTTTTAGAAAGCTGGATTATGTTTTATTGCAATGAGAAACGAGCAATCAGCCTGCTATGCAGCTCAGGCTATGGGATATTTAACAGGAGTTCCTGCTGTTTGTTTGGTCGTGTCTGGGCCTGGACTTCTTCACTGTACAGGTGGCATGGCCAATGCTCAGATTAATTGTTGGTTTGTTTAATTTTAATTAATTGTATTGGGTGAAGGTGAAAAAATTTTAGAAGTCAATTAAGTTGTGAAAATTTGTGTTTTTAGGCCGCTGATTGTAATAGCTGGCTCATGTCCACAAGATCATGAAGGGATTGGTGGTTTTCAAGAGTGCCCTCAGGTTGAGCTTAGCAGGCCTTATTGCAAGTATGCAGCTCGTCCTCCATTTTCATTTTTAATACCTACATATGTGGAAAAGGCAGTCAGGTTGGCTTCATTCGGTAGACCAGGTAAAGATGAGTTTTTGTTAAATCAAAAGCTATTTCAGTCACAAATTTTTATTTAAAGGTTTGTAATTTCAGGTGTCACATATTTGGATTTCCTTGGGAATTTACTGCAGCAGGGAACATCTCAAGCGAAAATTATTTCAAAAAGCTCTGCCATTCCAAAACCAGCTCCTCATGAAGAAGCAATTGAATCTGCTGCTGATTTACTTGTTAAAGCCAACAATCCATTAGTTATAATCGGAAAAGGTAGTTTGTTAATATTTAAGCAACTTTAATAATTAGCAAATTAAAAATATATAATTAATTATTTATTTTATTAATAAGTTAAATCATTTTTTGAAACTCTGATGTAGTTATTGATTAATTTTTTAGGTGCTGCTTGGGGAAGGGCTGAATTATCCGTCCAAAATTTAATCAATTCGACAAACTTTCCATTTTTACCAACACCAATGGGTAAGGGAGTGGTATCAGACACTGACAGTAGGTAATAATTTTGTTGTAAAGAAGTTAACATTTTTGGAATCAGACCTTTCCTTCTGGATCAGTTTCAACCACATCAAAGTTCCTAGATCTTTATCCCAGAATCCTTACCGAAGAGATATTTAAGCAACTCAAAAGCTGAAGGTGTGTTACTCAATAATCAGGTGCGTTTCTACTGCAAGAACAGCTGCGTTACAAAATGCCGACGTGATATTGTTGCTCGGTGCTCGTTTAAATTGGATTTTGCATTTTGGTCGTCCACCCAGATTTCGAGCAGATGTCAAATTTATCCAGGTATGTGTGATGGTAGCCAAGAAAATTGTTTTCATTTTTTTAAATTTTAATTGAAGGATTAAATATGTGAATCGTTCTAGGTTGATCTAGTTGCTGAAGAAATGAGCAATAGCGTAGCATCTTCAGTTGCTATTCAGGCAGATATCGGCCTCGCGTGTGATGCTTTGGTGACCGCTCTGAAGAAAAGAGGATTTAGCTTTAACAAAAACTCCAAATGGTGGGATTTGTTGAAAGAAAGCAGCAAGAAAAACACGGATGTGGTTATGGTAAGACTTCTTTTTGAGTGACATCAAACTCACACTTCGTTCTGAAGTGTAAAAGTTTTTTTATCTTTTCAGAAAATGTGTTTGGATACAAGCGTGCCTTTGAACTATTACACAGTCTTCCACCACATTCAAGAATTAATTCCAAAAGGTAATTTCCACACAAGAAACTTTTGAAGTTGATGTTTCAGCCTGGATATCATGTAAAATTAAATTTTCACAGATAGCATTATAATAAATGAAGGAGCTAATACGATGGATATAGGCAGAGGATTGTTGCCTAACATTTTACCAAGGCACAGACTGGATGCTGGAACTTTTGGTACAATGGGAGTGGGTCTGGGATTCGCAATCGCAGCTGGTTTATGGTGTAGGGATTTCGCACCCACTAAAAAAGTAATAATTTTTATTAAAAAACAAACAAAAAACCAAAAGTATAACAAGAAACACTAACACTTATACAACTACAGGTTGTCTGCATACAAGGAGACTCTGCATTTGGTTTTTCCGGAATGGAGGTGGAAACAATGGTTCGGTATAAGTTACCGATTGTCATGATCGTCGTCAATAATAATGGCATTTACAATGGCCTTGATAAGGAAACTTTTAACGAATTTGAGAAACTCGGAAATCTTCCACAAATGTGAGTTAATTAAGCTGATCAATAAATAAGAGTTTATGATTGTTACTAAACGAAATTTCGATTTTAGCATTCCACCAACTTGCTTGGGACCAGAAGTTGGGTATGAGAAAATAATGAATCTTTTTGGCTTGGAGGGTCACTTAGCAAGAACCATTCCAGAACTTCAGAAGGCTTTAAAAAATGCCCTAACTGTGAGTTTTTAAACAAATTTAGTCATTTTTAAAATAGTTTTTTTGGGAAACTAGTTTGCTGAATTGTAATTTATTCTTATAAGATAACCAACGCTCCAAGTGTGATCAATGTCCTGATAAACCCAAATGCTGGCAGAAAAACGCAATCATTCAACTGGTTGACAGAATCAAAGCTCTAAAAGGATTCAAGAAGTGGGTTATGGATATAACAGATGGGTGTGGTGGGTATGGGTTAAGGTGACCAACTGTTTTTGTTCAAGAGTAGGCCTACACTGTGCTAGGAAATGAGGATGTTCGTCTAATAATGTAGCCACAACCGAACAACTTCCATTTTGCGTATTAAATCTGATTTTTAAGACGGTAGATAATGTTTTTACAGAAAGTTGCGACTTCTCACTGCTTCAATAGTGAAAATACCCTTTCAACAGCAGCATTAGTGCCCAGACAACAATGTTCATGTGGGGTATGTTCTACTTTAAATTCTACCCATCTTTTGTCAAGTTCTATCTTCTCATCTTTCCATTTCTTCGTTCAATAAAATTGAAATAAAATAATCGAAAAAAAATGTTTTACAAACACAAATGAGTACTTTCAGACTACAGGATTTGAAAAGAGTACAAAACTCAGTACAGTTGGTCACCTTAATATAACGGATGGGTGTGGTCGGTATGGGTTATTGGGTTTTGTAAAATTTAAGAACAAATATAATAAATAAATAAATATGCAAATGGTCGAGTTTAAATTTCGTGTCTTTCCTTCCTTTAAATGACAGACTAATAGCTTTGATCCAAAAAACGTTTCGTTCGTGTCATTTTCATTACTCTGTGCTTTGACACGTGCGAAAAGAAATGTGTTGATAAAAGTGAATGAAAAGTATGAGTTGGTACGACTCATGAGCGTTATAAAATATTTCTATAAAATTCCGAATCGTTATTTATTTTATTATACTTTCTAGAAGGGGTCTGTGAGGATTAATCACAAGAGAAAGGTTAGTTATTGGTCAGGATTCAACGTTAGCCGTACGGTTGAAAGTGAATGTGCCGGGTTTCGCTTCCGTCGTGTCATTAGAACGTCAGAAAACAAAAAACATTGTATCGGTTGTTTATGAATCTTTCATAATTACTGCTGATTCATTGAACTTGTAATAATAATTAATTTTGTCTAAAGAAAGCTAATGATAAAAGGAGCAACTGATGAAAATACTGAAGAGTTCTACGCCTGTTAATAGGATCCGCTCGAAGATGCTCTACTTGGAGGATTACCTGGAGAGTTAGTAGTTTTGCATTTTCCTCTATTTCCCAAATAATATCTGATTAAGGAATTATCTAAATTAGCTGGAATTTTGATTTCTATTCTTTCTTTTCCCCTAAAACCGAATAATTATGGATGACAAAGAAAAGGTTTTCCAATTTGTTAAAAATTTTCATGTCAATTACTCATAGATTTGTGTGCAATGTATTTATAGCTAAACATTCAAATTTTTTTGTCATATTCAAAAAATACATGTGAAAATCTTTCAGTGATCGAACATCTGCCCCAGGAATTGAGAGACAGATTCACAGAAATGAGGGAAATGGATTTACAAGTTCAGAATTCCATAGACAGCTTGGAGAAAAGGGTGAAAACTTTTTTCTCGAATGCTAAGAAAATGAAACCGGAAGAGAAGGAAAAGGAGTATCAAGAGATCAGGAAGGCTTATTACAAAACATTAGAAGATGCAGGTGGAGTAGTAATAGATCATTAACAACAAGCTGATCCTTAATTATTCGATAATAATGTACTTAACAAGATTTTTCTTTCTCATTTGACTAGATGAAAAAGTTCACTTGGGTACTGCAATGCATGATCTTGTAGATAGGTATCAAAGGAGATTAGATGTTGAACTATATAAATTTAAAATGGAATTGGAAGCTGATAATAGAGGAATAACTGAAGTTTTAGAAAAAAGTAAGGACTTCTCTAAAATTATGTTATGTGTGTGGGGAATTGATTAATTTCATGATTTTATTAATGACGGTTTTATTTTATCCTTCAGGATCTCTTGAATTAGACCAACCCTCACAACCAAGTTCTAGTCAAAAAGAAAATCGTTATGTACATTCATCGTTAATGACAGGTGATTGCATGTCTGTTTATAAAATTTCAATTCGATTCTCAAAAATACTCGAGCAAGTTACTTTAATGAGGCTTAATGACAGCATTCGAACTTTTGAAGTTGTAATGTTTGGGAAGACTGTTATTACAAAAATTTTTATTTGTATAATGTAGACCACAACAACAGAGAAGAGCGGCGAAGGATTGTATCCGAGCGACGACGTGAATCCGCCCTAACAAGTGAAAAAAGACTTTCTGATCGACCTCCAATAGAAGTAAGGCCTCCTTCACCCCAACCCGTAGCAACGCCTCCTTCTAGTTACAATTTAGCACATATAGGAGCCGGAGGAAATGCCATCGCGGCTGCTGCAAGTCAGGCTATAGCAGCCACACCCAACAGGTATTTGGCTAGTTTTATCGCCCTACAGTTGTAGTTATTATTACAATTCACTACCAATTTTTTTTTTTAAAGATGCAGCAAGGTCGCCGTACTGCGAGTCTGAAAGCCTCTTACGAAGCCATCAATACAGGCGTCCACGCTCACGAATTGAGTATCGGAAGAGAACTGGCGGGGGGCTGCTCACACAGCTTTACAAGCAACTCAAGAAGCTGCTAGGAAACACAAGTGAGTACCTAATCCTTCCACCTCCACAACTAATAAGCAATGACCTACCTCAATAATTATATTTATCAATAGGAGAGCGGCGGCGGCAGCGGCAGCAGTAGCTTCCCCAGTAGTAGAAGTACCTCCCGAGGAGGAAATGCCAGTGGTCGACTCAAACATAGATGCCGAAAATCCAGACTGGACCTATGACCCTAACGAACCTCGATACTGTATATGCAATCAGGTTTCCTACGGAGATATGGTTGCTTGTGATAACGACGACGTGAGTTCATGTTATTTACGAACATACACTTTTCCTCCAGGTGATCCTCATGTCATGAAAACTACTGTCTCTTGTTTCAGTGCCCATTCGAATGGTTTCATTATCCCTGTGTGGATATTACGTCTCCTCCTAAAGGAAAATGGTTTTGTCCTCAATGTACAGCTTCGATGCGAAGAAGAGGATCAAGGAAAAATTAAATAATTTGGCAAAATTAATTACTGTATACATTTATTTGATAAAAAATTGATTTGTAAGGAAACATGTTTGGTGAATAGAAAATGAAATGCCAATTATAAAATTTTTCTTTTTTCCCTCCTAATAATGAGCACAAAGGGATTTTCCTATCCAATATTTGGCACGGAAACATCAAAGATGCACTCTTGGGAAGCTAGAGAAAAACTGTTCAGTACCGTAGTAGCGTCCACTCTCCTATATGCTGCTGAAATCTGGGCTGTCAACTATTTACAGTAACTCGAAAAAACGAAACTCAATTTCTTTAAAACCATATTTCACTGGCCATTAACTACCCCTGCCTACATTGTCCGACGAGATCTTGCAATGGTACAAAACACTGTGGCAACAAATGGATGGTAGCCTCACAAAAATCTGCTTCAACAGGCTGCTTGAGCTAGACAGAGGGACTGTAACTGGGTCTCTGAAGTTAAAAAGATGGCCAGTGCTTTCCACTTTAACCTAGACTGGCTCCAATCGGTCAATTCAATCAAGTCCATACTTTCAACAATTCACACGAAGATATGCAGAAGAACAGCAGCTTTCAGACATGGGAGAATACACTCCTCCACGACTGGGAGAACCAGCCGCAATATCTTAAGTACAACGTCAGAATTGGCCTCCTTAGGACATTCAGTCAGCTGAGAGTCAGTGGAGCGGAAAGGGTAAAACTCACAACCTATACAAATGGGACACCATAAAAATCTGCCAAGTGTGTAATATCCATGTGGAAGGAACTGTTTCTCCATGTGCAAGTTTCTCATCACACCTCCAAGCATACATGGAGGAAGGAGCCACCACCCCGCTGCACAATTTTTTCTCGCTTCTCAGAGGAAATGCTGACCCAGAAAATCTCTTCAGTTTTTACCCTTGCATATTATTTATCTTTTCAAAAACTTTTTCTATACTATTTATTTAATTCTTATACTATTATGTTTTGTCTTTTATGTATCGTTCTCCCTGATACCCTACGGGTAAGATGGGGGTAAACTTTATTAAATAAATATTTGGCATGTGCATATATATCTACTAAAAACAATCTTCTTAACACAACATACAGTCTTTCGTTTACAAGGCAACAATACTTAAATCAAATATTCACCAGACTATCAACAATTAGTAAATTAATTCATGGGTTTATATACATTTATGTCAGAATCTACACTATCACATTTTGTAACTCCCTTTGTAACTCTTCAAGAATTTTTTTTCATCTCCAAATTGTGATTTTCAGTCTTGTAGTCTTGTGATCTTACAACACCTATCATCCGAAAAGTTTTTCTGTTTCTCAAATTAACCCATTAACGCCCAGGTATGGAAATCGTAGAAATTTTTTGAAATCCTTTTGAGGTCTGGCTTAAAAATTAAAAATGATATTCCTGTAAATTTTCCGGGAAATTGCTGTCCTCATTTGAGGACAAGGGGGATCTAATGTATGCAACTCAACGTAATTGTAAATACTAGAGGTAATAGAAAATTCGGGGTTAATTTAAGTTATTTATTTATACATATAAGAACCTTCATATATAGCCACTTTATACTTCCATGAAAAGGAACAAGCAGCACTGCGCTGTTTGCAATACGTGCTTGGCTTACTCCTGTAGTTTTGCAATTGTCATCGCCGTTGCTTTGCTCTTTTACATATAATATGATCATTGACATCCTTTTTTAATATGATACTCGGTTTTGAGTAGAGCATTTTGTTTTGGGGGAAAGGGTCGCTGCCAGAATTCAAATAGTCAATAGTGGGTACCTAGGGTATTCTATCAAACACATTGATTTAGGCCAGTGAGTCTGTCAGTATCAGTGGAATTGCCAACTATTTACCACTGTCATTTAGACAAATCTCAAAAAAAGAGCTCGATACCATTTTTCTTCCTGCATGACTACTATGTATCTACTCAGCAGCCAGCCATGCTGGTTATCCCATACCCATAGTGATGTTATAGGAGTTCACAAGTTTTGTTTGAGATACACCAATTTTCTTCCTTTCTTTCCTGCTGTATCTGCTGCTTTACCAATAGGTTCTTAGCTGCCATAATTGGCAAAAGAAACGCATTTCACCCCCACCCTATCAAAATTTCACCATTTACATCAAAATCAAAAGTCGAATGAACTTTGGGCCTGATTTCACACCTGAGGAACCCTCAAATTGCCCACCCGCCCATCAAAACTGAGAATTTGAGGTCACATCATGTATTTCCTATAATACAGAAAGAAAATTGGCCTTTTTACCCACTTTTTATGAAAATGTTGACAAAACCATTGTTTTCCCTATTACATATGAATTGCATACATTAAATCCCAGTGTCCTCAAACGAGGACACCAAAATTTGATTGTGGCTCACTTGGTTCTGGTTAAAATTTCAGTGATAATTGTTTTACTGCTTTGTTCTACAACATCTTGAGTGTCTGCTAATTTTTTTCCCTAGCTGTAACTCCAACAGGATGTAAGAAAAAAAATATTTCCTGAACCGAAAAGTGAAAAAATTGTTCCTACTTATAAAAAAAAGATGGCTCCTGATGTTTTACAAAAAAATTCCACCAAAAAAAGAACCTGAGGAGCTTTTAAAAAATCCTAAAGTTAGTGTTCTAGTTTGATGGGTTAACCTAAAAACAAATAGTTCTTTACCAAGACGTTGGAAAATTTAATCAACAATTTTTGACTCCATCGATATCCTTAACAAGCTGCTAAACTATCTGTGGTGTAACTGTCAAAACAGATACACTACTTCTTAAAGCTCTTTCTCAACACATTTTTGACGCTGAAACAAGGAAACGAAAGGGTGTAAAAATCTTTTCCATAATACTCAGAAAACATGAAACCAATTTCCATGGCTAAAATTTAATTCCAAAAATTAAAAAATCCATGTCATACCTCATTCCTCATTAACATCATTTCGGAACATGACGAACGCCTCTTTTTCCTTCTGAGAGTAAAATATAATCCGAAACCCATCGAGAGCAAAACTAATAAGACTCCACCAACTGAAATGAGCAATATCACCGCCATAATTAATCATTAAATCATCCACAGTGAAATATCCTGGCATCCATCTTGACCATACATTAACATGTAAGTCGCACATTAAAGCAAAGCGTATCCAAGCCCAGTTAGACCTTAACAAACTCGTCTGTCTGTTATCCTGATGCTTATGCTACCTCCCTCCTCGACGAACGACAGAACCAAAGACGGCCACAACAATGACACAAACCACTCGACTCTGCAACACCCTTCTCCCAACCATATCTCTTACATTCTTCCTCCTCACCACTATTTTCCTTCTTTTCCTCCTCCTCCCACTACTACTATACTCTGTTATTTCCAACACTCCTTTAGCATATTTTCTTTTCTCCTCTCTCTCTTCAATTCTTCAATCTGCTTCAGTGGTATGTACCCAAAGATAAAAAATCATTCATGCTATAAAAATTAAAAATTTTTTGAATAAAAAATACCGCGTCACATTTTAAACGGAAATCTCGCCCATTTTTAACTGATGTAAACGTGTTTATAACGCGGTCTCACTCCTGGTTCTATAAATGACATATAGACGGAGCCACCATCGGCAACACGATACTCTGATTGATCGATGTTTTACTGACGTCACATTACCTGTGCTCTGCGATTGGTTGAAAGTGTGACGTCATAAAAATCTGTTGGGGTTTTCAAATTTTAAATTTAAAACTTGATTCATTTGAAAGTCCACATCTCTAATTAAGCTTTGAGAGCTTTCAAGTGCTCATTTTTAAAAAAGCAAACGATCCAAATTTCAAAGCGGCCAATTACTCAATATTTACAATCCGGTGTGCTATTTTCACCCTCAAAAAATTTGTAAACCATAAAGTGACTTGCTCCAAAGGTTAAAATCATTCAACAACTAAAATTAAAACTAAATTATTCCCATTTTGAGAAAAGCACCACCTCCTACCTTGAAAACCATTCAATTTTTTACTTACCCGCCAAAAGAATAATTGTAACATGAGCTTTACTGACTGCTCTTTTCTGCTCAAAACATGGAGTTACTACTTCTAGGATGAGCTCACAATAATCTCTCTAAAATAAATAAATAAAAATAAAATTAATTCAATAAACCTAATTTAAGTACCCTTTACAATGTCTTAAATAATAAAGTCAAATACATTTTCCGGATCATAAACACCCTCTTAAACAATTACTGTACAAATGGATGCATTGTGTGGGATTATGCGAACTCCTAATTTCAGTTAAAACCTCGCATAAGCTATTAATTCTACATAAAATGATGTTATTAAAGAAATAAATGTTTTTATTAACGACCAAACACCATTTTTAATAAAAATTAAATAAACTGGCCGTCAGAAAATCCGTTAAAATAAATAAATAACGAGGTAGAGTTCGTAATAAAATCGTGAAAAAGTTTGTGAGACTCTGCTAAAGCTGAGGACACCTTTGAAAGTGTGCAATAATTATGAAATGAATACCAATTTCAGTACAAATTAATTATTTAATAAAACATCAACAAGGTGATAGTTAATTATCAAAAGAGGATTTTGATTTAATTAAGGAACCCAATTAATATGACATATGGAGCCGTGATTCTTCTCCAAGCCAAAAGACTGAAATCCGCGAAGGACCTGATTACCGAAAATATTTGCCGCAAGTGGTCAAAATTCTGTTTGGTTGAAAAATCAGGGTCGTCTCTTCACGAAATCTAATCAACGAAACACCACCCCAAGGGCATCATCAAACACCTCGACCTCCCTCCCCCTTCCCAGCCCAACCCGACCTCCGATAAATCGTCAACAGCCACTTTATTACCGGGTTGGATTGGCGTAAACATGACCGTGGAAATAACGTCTACCGAAATATAAAAATTATTCAAATGGATCCTCAATGACGCCATGGAAAAAGTTTATTCCTGGCGATGCCCCCGCCACCGTCCTCACATCCAGTTATAAACACACAACCGAATCAAATTAAAATGGACAAGTCAAAGACGACTGGTAAAGACTCAAACTCAACCACTAAAGAGTAAAGATGACTCGATTAGACGTTTTTAAAGTCTTTAAGACTAATTAATGAAGTTTGGACGGTCGTTAAGAGAGAGAGAACCTGATGACCTTTGGGAAAAGTCGGGATTCGAAACAGGACGCATTGAAGATGGGAAGAACGTTTCGCGGGGAAACGCATCATTTCCGACCCGCAAACTTCCCTAATTTCCAAACCGATCAACCTGATTTGCCTGTCCGGGAAGACCCATGACTCGGATTTCCCGAACCAACACGCGTCGAGGTTTTCCACTTTCGCACCTAGCACGCGTGTAACAACCGAACCTGACGCCAATCACATAATTCATGGTTACAAAGAACCAATTAATGATCCAGGTACGACCCCCGTGAGCTATGAAACCCGAACGAGACTTAAATTCGGTATCAAAGCTGGAGAAGAAGAAAAAGGAATTTCAAAATCATAAACATGACAAACAGAATAGTGAAGCTGAATCCCGAGGGATGGAAAAGGGATGGACGGGATGAGGGAGGGAGAGAAAGCTCATGACGAGAAAATCGAAGAGAGAGAGAGAGGAGTTAAAAAGTGTGACGGTCAGAGGGTCGATGTTAGCCCGAAATCAAATTTTCCAAAGTTGTGTTCGCATTTGACCCCGCCCCCGCCCCGAAAGAAGATTTAAGGTTTGCTTAGCATATTCCTTTGACTGTCTATTCTTGAGTCAAAGGACAAACTTTCCCAAGTTTATATTTATGCTCCTTTGAGAAATCTTTTTTTTTTTATTACGGATTCCATCATAAATTCTTTTCTTCCTTACCCTCCACCCTCTACCCCCTTCTACTTCAACCCCTCAGACTCTTCTCATTTTACGATTCTTGGCGGTTTTTTTTTGCCTGTTCTCTGTTGTCTCCATTCTTCCATCTTTCCGGGCAGAAATGGTTTTCGTCTTGTCGTTCATATTAATTATTTCCGGTTGGGTTCCCTTAAATCTCGGATTATGTTTACAGCTGCTTTTGAGTTTCCCGTCGCTTTTGTCAGTCTGTAATATTCAATCACCGATTTCTACCTCTCCTTCTTTCTTCCTTTCTTTCCTGTCCCATTACCCTCTGCATCTTTTCTAACTTTAAACACTCGTTCATCATTACACTTAATACTTTGGGATTGTTTCTGTCGTATTTTGAATGAAGTTCGGAGCTTTGGGAAGCATGTTGGGACATGTCTACCTACACACGTTCTAATTGCTCTCTCTCTCTCTGTCTATTTCATTCTTTTCCCTTCATTTGCTTTCTTCTTTGTCATTTGTTTCTCTTCTCCCTGTTTGAGCCTTTTTCTTGATATTTCCTTTCTCTTTGCTTCTCTTCCTGTTGTCTTTGATCTCTTTTGTTTTACTTAGCAAACCCAACGAAAAATAGCAAGTAAGCTAAATTCAGTGACGAATATTCGTACAAATCATAAGCTGTATATATACTGAAGGACGATGAAAGCTTCAATCGATGGGAAAACATAAAATTGTCAACATCAGCAGAAGGAAATTTTCCTTTGTTAAAAGTACTGGAATGGAATCGCTGTTTTTTAATTTGTCTTCCTTCAAAGGCAAAAATAAAAACCGGAGGAAGGAACGAAAAGAAAATGTCGAAGAGTGGCGGAGGCTGGGCCCCTAGCCTCCCGTCTCCTCTTTCCGGAGAGGAAGGAAAGCAAGAGCAAAGATGCAATATTTTAAACTCCCTTTTCTGAAAAATTTATAAATTCCTATCACGAGTCTCCTTCTCGCCCTTTTTATGGTCCTTTATCTCCTTCCTTTCACTGCGACACACCACCACTCCCCGCCCCGTCCCTCGCCCAGTTTTAACCAAACCACCATATCAAAAACCGAGGAAGAAAATCAAAAACATTCGGAAGAGCCGGGGAGAGGGGGAAGAGGAAACTTGCATTTAATTAAACACATCTTTCCTGGCACCAAGTTTCCCCGCTTCCGTTTTGGGGCGGAAGAGGAAACCAACCGAAAAAAAGGCTTTTTAACGCTTCGCCGAAATGATCCTCACAACAATTAGACCTCATCTCATTTTCGTTTGCCACCCTGCTACCCTCTTCATTCCGTCTTGACGTTAATTGTCACTACAACACTACAACCCCCTCCCTCAAGCACTTTACTTGCCTCTCCTAAAGACAAAGGTCAATTATTTAAGAAACACACGCGATCCCTCCTCTCCCAACAACGATTTACAGAATATCGGACGACCTTCTGAACCTTGACAAACAAAACACGACCCAGTCCAACCAAAAATTCAGACGAAATCAATTCACACTTACACCGTTTTGATTCTCAGCACTTTCCACTAACCCCTACGAAGAGACCCCAATACGCGAGTAATAAACCATCAAACCCGTTTTCTTACGTTAAAACATCGCTCGAAACCATAAAAAAATGAAACCCGCCATTTGAACACAAAACAAATCTCCATTTTATTACAAATGGATATTTATACATAAAAAAAGAAGCGGGAACAATGATTTTTAATTTTATTTGTTGTAGTTTTTGTTTAATAATAAAAAACTTTTTGTTCAGATAAAACAAAACATACAGTACATAAAAAACAGATTGCATTTGACTGTCGTCGCACTTGTGAATATTAAAGAAATAACGGAAACCTCAAGGGAGCGGTTTCCGGCGGCCATTTTGTAACGGCTTTTCTCATTTCTCTTTTTGAACTACATTCCTACGGAAAACCCATATTCATGTCATAAATAATGCACATCGATAATTACCTAAAGACTCTACGGTTGAAGTTAATTTTTTATTTCATAAATATTGCACACTTTATTGATTCAACAATTCTCTAAATAACAGAAAGGCCGGTGAAGGAAAAGGATGAAACCAGATTTGAATTTTTTAAATAATTTATTAATTTATAATAATAAATTAATTTATGGCAAGAGTAATGCAGTCTGCCTTCTACGAATAATTCATTTCATAAATAATGCACAAAGATATTTATTTGGTGGATAACTTCAGCTTGTAAACAATCTTCAAAAGCAAAAACCCCTGAAAAGGTTCTTTCATTCATCCTGTTCATCAACCAGAAATAACTCAACCCAACACAAAACACCTTGTCTTCGAATAACAACAAACAAAGAATTCTATGGAGAAAAGAATTCAAAAACCTGGTACCTGTAACAACCCCCAAACCTAACCAGAACAAAGAAAAACCAAAAAGAGCCAAAACCTTTTCCCCAGCATCCTCTCCCATTGGCGTTTATTCCCTTTATCTCCTGAGCCCAACCTCGACTAACACCGACACTCCACATGAAAGAGGAAAACAATTCAGTCTAGTTCGAGGCAAGGACGATGATGGAATTCACGGTTGGACTTCAACCGCCGAAGAACAACAAAAACTCGTTTTAACCTCGCATTTAACTTTTCTCAAGTCAGAACCGAAACAAACAACAAACGAGCCAAAATCAAATTCGAATCTGGTGATTTCGCGCGTGTGATGTGTGATGTGCAATTAGTGTGTTCATGACATCTGTAATTATTCGGATTCGTTTCAAATTCGACGAGAACTCAAATTTTCATGATCCACTCGAGTAAGTATCGCCATGTTTAAACATCCCAGCATCCCCCCTCACCCAAACCCGACATAGAAAACTTTTGGTGACGAAATTCACATTTCGCCATTTCTCATTCCAAACTCGGTAATGGAAATCAGGCACGTGAAGCCCTGGGCACGTTTCCACGACAATAATGATTCATTCAATCAACGATTTATTCATGATCTCGAAATCGATTCATAAAAAAAAACACAAACTGATAACAGTTACGATCGGTGAAGAACGAACAAACCAAAAGAAATAAATAAAGAAAAAGGAAAATAAGAAAAACCAAACCGTAGCAAGAAAATCGAGATAAAAACAAGATAAAAACGGTCTGAGAGTGAA
Organism: Columbicola columbae; assembly: GCA_016920875.1. Classification (NCBI taxonomy): domain Eukaryota; kingdom Metazoa; phylum Arthropoda; class Insecta; order Psocodea; family Philopteridae; genus Columbicola; species Columbicola columbae. The sequence goes on along the minus strand of JADMLL010000009.1, from coordinate 5,589,643 downwards.
TGGCGTCATATTCTACGAACAAGAAGATGAAAAAATCTCGCGGAATCAAATTCTTTTGGCGGAATTTTTTTCTCCTTCCACTTAACCGTCATACCATTTTCTGCGTCCGTGGTATTCCAATTATTTCCACTTCAATAAATAAAATAAAATTCCAGGTAAATAAAAATGACGAATTTATTTTCTTTAAAATCACGTGGGATTCAAACATATACACGTGCGAGAACAATGATGGCCGCCAAAAACTTATCTCACATTTCCCATAAACATCCTCAACCCTCTCCCCCCATTTTGGAATGTCGCCATTATCAGGTCATAGAGTATTTAAAAACAAAAATCGCCTCGAATAACCGGAAATCAAAATTCGATTCATCGTTTAAACAAAAAACGTTAGAACCACACCAACCACAGGACTTTGAATAATTATTCGCTCTTCTCCAAATTAACATTGTTTTTAATGTAATTAACCAAAGAACTTAGTTTTTAATTATTTTTATAATTAATCCATAAATAAATAAATACATAAGTAGATAATGAAATTATTTTTTTCAAGGTAAACGTGACTTTTGTCGATTCAGTGATTTTACCCCCCCTTTTTGTTGAAATTCAAATTAAAAGTTTTGCAAAAAACAAATTCAGTGTCATGTGACTTCCACATTACCATCGACTACAATCATTTGAAATTCACTTTGTAGTGGCTTCAGTACTCTTACTTTCCTTTGAACCGCGTGACAATCTTCGTCATTTTGCTTTTGTCCTATTCGTCTTTCGTGTCCTTTCTCAAAGATTTAAATTTCCCAATCAGCAAAATCATCACTGATGTCTATCTATCACATTTACTAGCCGACTATCTTCTTTCAATTAGGTTGACTAGTCAACCTCTAACAAAGTTTCCTTCCATTTGCGTGTTGTTTGTAGCTTACCGAATGCTAATTACCGATTGATAATCTCTCACGAAATGGCGGCGGCAGCCCCCTCCCCCCCCAAGTGGGAGAAGAATAAGCAGGAAGAGAACTAGAAGGCTGTTATTTCCATTTTCTCATTCTCATTCAGAAAACGACAATCAACCAAAACAAAAAATCAAATTTTCAGCAAAGGATTTAAGAAACCGAAAAGGTCACGTGGGTCGATAAATCAAACAGCGCATCAGATATTTTTAGCATTTCAGATAATCGTATTTACATAATTATTCATTTATTATTATTATTTATTTATTTATTTGCATTTAGATTTATTAGTATGAATTTATTCGTTACTGTATGATATGGATTTTGTATAAATGTGTTCGCTGATCCCGAAATGAATTAGTCACGAAAGTGATGGGATCCTGAAATGAGATGTTCATGAAAAGTGTGCATTATTTATGGAAACAAAATCCCACACAGAACTGTGTAATAATTATGAAACGGAATATTATTAAGTGTACCGGAAGTGAGCTCTTGTTCAACCCCGTGCAATATTTATGAAATCCATAAAATTAGAGTTGGGTATTTGGATTTGGGTTTGGTCCTTCGTCAGTTTTCTTTTTGAAAAAAAATTTTTTGTTTAAATTCCATTCCCTCCAGAAAAGTATAAAAAGGAAGAAACCATAAAATGAACCCTGTACAAAAATAAAAACAGAAAAACAGCATAACACCAAAGTCAAAATCTCATTTTCCTTTATCAAACTAATTTTCTTAATTGGTAATTAGTCCCCAAGCTCCAGATGTAGGCTAAAGCGCGGCGTCGGTGTTCGACATGGCCCACAAAAAACACTTTTAGACCCGAACACATTTTATGTATCCCATTAACGACATGCTGACGAAGGCTTCTTGCCTGTCGGGAGCCAATAGACGATGGTTACCGTGTCTTCCTCTCACTATTCCCCGCCTACCTTTCTACTCTCCAAATTTGAAGGGGTTTGAGGTCTCTAAAAATATTTCCCCAGTCTACCCTCACCTTCCCATGTTCTGGGACAGTTCCCGAATGCTAAATTTCACCTGAAGCTATCGCTTCCAGACAGAAAAACAACCAACAGGAAACAGGAGTTTGAAGCTTCCGTTTTAATTAAACAAAAACCGTGTTGTATTGAAAAATAATTACGTTATCCGTTAAAACCGGAAATAAATGGATCGTAAATTGGGAAGCACTTTCCAACTTAATTATCGGGAAATCCGCGATCCTAGCGGTTTTCGAAATTGCCTTGTACTAGAAAGAATAGCCTTTTGCATTCCTCCCGACCGAACATCTCCTCCCTCTTTTCCCAGCTTCCCAAACATCCAATGTATCCACTCTCTCTCTCTCTTCCGAACCAATCTCCTGTCCTTCCTTCCGCCCTTTTTACCTTTCTCTTTCACTCGTTCGGTTTAATTTGAATTTCAGCTTCGTTTTCGAAATCCTTCTTCTCTCCTACCTCCACCCCCCCCACATCTCCCACAACCCGCCCTTTTCAAAACTTTGTTAACCTTTTCTTCTGCCTGTTTCCAATCGACAAGAGAAACCTTTTCATTAACCTTTTTCATTTAAAATTCTTTGGGATTTCTACCCTTTAACAATCGGTTTTGATTATCTATTCATTGACCACATTTTTTGTCTTTTTCGCTTCTCTTTCCTCTATTTTAGACCTCGGGGCTAGAGAGAGTGGGACCCCCGCCCCAAACAAAAGACTTCTATTTGTCGTCTGTTACAAAACCGTTAGTGATGACCGTCGAGAGAGTACTAGAAACGATGGACTCGGTTACACCTACACACAGGTGGCAGTCAACACTGAAATTAGTCAGCGGTGACAAATGTCAAGAGAATAGCAAGTCCAGAAGTAAAGAGGAAAAAATTCTAAGAAGACTTCCTCTACTGCTGAAATTGTACGAGTGCCAACATCATCTTAGTGTACTTTATTTTCATTAGCGGTTGTTTTAGGTGAGGCAAGAGCTGTTCGTACGCGTGTGCAATACTTTTGAAATGATTTTTTATTTGAGTTTTATAACCGAAATTGTGCTCTATATACGAAAGGTTCGTATTTCAAGCGAGGGCCGGAGTCATTAGGTCGTAAATCTCATTTTTCAGTTGGACGATCATTGACCTAAGACAACCCAAAGAAGAAGATCGAGGCAAAATTTTGGCAAAAAGGAAAGTAGGAGGAATTGTTAAGACCATTGTTTGAGAATTCTCGTTAGATAGTAGACGCCCTTAACTTTCACTCTCTCGGGTAGGCGACAACGACGACGACTGCATGCTCGCGCCAACATTGACCGAGACTAGTTCCTTCCTCATGCCTATAGCTCGCGGCCAAAATTCACATCCGGTTTTCAAGTATCCTTAAAAAAAATATTTTTAGGCGCATTTTCGATTAAAATTAAATAAAAGAAATAAAAAAACTCAGATAACAATGTTTTCGTATCACGTAAACTCATGTTGACCCGATTTATCTGAAAAGTCGCATGTGTCGCAACAAGTACCCGAAAAGACACAAAGACACACAAACACGCTATCTCTTCTTTAAAATCATCCCTGTTACTATTGAAACGTGAATTATTCGCGCGAGTGTGCATTACTTATGACATGAATCACTAAGATGTAAGACCGAAAAGTCAGGTTCTCCTCTACTGAAGAGGAGGAGGAGGTGCGAAAAACCAATTTCTCAAGAAATCTTTTGTTTAATCAATTCGAGACTTTTAATTAATATGTTAATCAAGCATCGGAGTCTTGGAGACAATCATCATGATAACGGTAATAATAATGATAATAATAATAATAACGATCATCATCAAAATAATAATTAGTCGCTCGGCTAAATTCTTTGTTCGGCTTCTGAAAATATTCCTTTTGCTTGCCGGAGGCGGGGAGGCGACGATCTTTGTCAGAAAATTCATCGCCATTATTATTTTCCCCGTTTGTATTCCCTCAATTTTGCAAAATATTTGAAACGGAAGTAGGTCAGAATCGGCTAGAAAGAGCTGACGCCAGGGCCCACCAAGTTGTCAAAACAGGGATGAAACCATTGTGAGAGTGATGAGGCAACCACAATTAGCCCAAATCTTCCAAACGTTTCGAAATTCATTTCATAATTATTGCACGCTTTTATCAAACGCCCATTTCAAAAATAATGCACACTTTTGATTAGAAATCAATTTTATAAGTACCACACATCGTTCTGATGAACTTCCTTTCATAAATCCTGCACGAATTTAATAAAAACATGACGTACACCAACGATATCATCATTTATGATCCTCCAGCTACAGGAGGGTTGATCTCTTCAGAATTCAGCACCGTGAGAGAATTTTCCGGGTCAAAAAGGCGCCATAAGCCGATAATATTTGAGAATCAACAAGGCGACTATAGGAAAAAGAAAATGGCTACTGCCCTCAAGAAAAAAAATCCCAAATTCACTCTAGTAAAATAGATAAATAAATAAATAAATAATAAAAACGACAGAGAATCTCCCTTCTAGCTGAGCTAAATCCCTCTGGATATCCGGACAAACTCAAGACACGATTTCAAAACCGGATGACCGTTACATAATCTGATTTCACTTTCCTCTCTCTCTCTCTCTAGAGAAGTCAATGGCCACACATCCTGGTGCGATCTTATCCAATTATTATCATCATTACTGGACCGAGCATTTCAAGAGCTCGATTCGCATTGTCCCATCTAAAAACTAATCCTCCAGGTGGGGGCGGAGTATTGGCATAACGGTTCCAATTTTTCGAAACAAAACATTCATTCACCTGTAACGTGCGATTTTCGATGTTAAATCATTCCCCTTGACTGATTTGAAAATTTCAAAATGTCAAACACTACACTTGGAAACCAACGGTTTCTCACACCCCCGGTGGAAACACCACCCCCACCACCATCCTTCAATCTCTCACAACACAAACAACAGAGTTCGAAAGTCAACACAAACGAAAAAAATTTTCTTTTGGATAACACCTAAGCAGAGAAAACAATTTTTCCATACTTCTTCTTCCGACAAACGAACCGTGACTTTTCCTCCGAGTCCTTCCTCTTCCTACCCCCTCACCCCCACCCCAAAAAACGCCACAGGTGTCTGTAAATTCTCTCATCTTCGACCACGTCTCGAAAACTTATCCGATCCTATACACGTGAGACCATATATCAAACACCGCCTTGTCCATGTATCAATACGTCCGAAAATGCAGTTTCCGCAATTTGTTACGTGTCAAATGTGACGCTTTAATCCAATTCACGACTACAGAGAAAACGCGAGAGAGGCGGCGGCGGGGGCAGTAGAAAAGAGAAGCTCATCCGACAACATACATTATGCAAAAATTTTTTTTCCCTCTTTTTCAGCAGTGACAGTAAATAATTCCGAATCGATTAAAAATGATTTTCTGTTGGAAATTTGTTTTTCTCTCCGTCACATTTTTAATACCTAAACATTTCAAGATGGCGTAGGTTTCCCTGGAGCGGATTTAACGAACAATACACCCCGACGCGGATGTTTCTCACCTCCACGCAATCATTATTATTATGTACTACTTCGTTTGTTCTGTTTTAGTAAATAAATAAAATGGCGAAGATAATTAATAGATAACGTTTAAAACTAACCGAATGCAAAACCTAATCCATCTTCTTCTTTTTATTATTTGTTAAAACGTTTTGTCCACGATTTTCGTGAAAAGTCGTTACAGTGAAAACGATTTCATTTCCACCTCTCCTTCCTCCTTATTTTGCTTTTTCCAAAGATTAAGATCCAACGACGCTCCGTTCAAACTTAAAAACCTTTTTTATTTCGATTCGAAATTGAATTCTTCAACTCATTTAATTCGTGAATCACGCACGCACACCTCTCTCTCCTTTTCCAATTCTTATCCGGCCCCTGCTTTCCTCCATCCCTCCTTCTCTTCGTTTTCTCTAGAAAGTCTTAAGCTGAAAGCCTCAAAATATCGACCCCCTCCTCGAGTCCATGGGTGAGGAGAAGGAGGTTAGCTTTTCTTCGTAAGCTATACGCACCTGTGATTTATCAAATTTTTTTCTTTAAGCTTTCGCCTCGGTTCGACTTCTACAACGGAGGAGACTGAAGAAAAGAAGGCGGTGGATGGATGGGGGATGCTGTGCTGCTTTTTGTTTCTCTCACATCCCCTCAGCCTATTCCCTGAATTTTAAATTCGGATTCTGCTAAATCCTACTTCCGGTTTGATGGATGAACGTTTTATTTGGGGGTAGATGACTCGGGCGAAGAAATAAAAAGATCTTCGCTTGTTATTTACAAAAGTGCCCCGAAGAGTCATGAAATATTTATAATCAAAACGGAGGAAGAGAGAGAGGGCCTTCACGGGAGAGTTCATAGGGTCTTGAAAAGATGTAAATTGCTCTTCGGTATATAAATAAAAAAAATAAAAAGAAAACCGTGGAAAACCTTCACACTCGACAAAGGTTGGCTGATTACCCATCATCCCTCCACCGCAAAATCCAACCCCCCCAACTCCAAAAACCCAGGCGGGCTTCACAGTATCAACTCAAAAATCAAATTGAGTGTAATTATGACCACCCGTGTCTCCACTCTTGTTGACAACCGATTGCTTCCAAGAGGAGGAGATGGGCTGTCGGGTTAAACACCACCAAATCAAAAAATTTGAATCCGTATCTTGAGGTTAGCGAACTCTAACTGGCAGTCACACCTCAAAATCTCATTTAAACAACAAAATAAAACAAATTTCAGCGAATTTGCGCTTTTTGGCTCTCTCGATTTTATTTATTTATTTCGGTAACCAGTTTCCGGTTTTTATTATCGTGACCGTTATCGCCACTTGTTCGAGGGTTATAAATTTCCGCTCTAATTCTCTCTTTTTTTCTTTTCGCTTCGCCTCTTTTGCTTGCCAACCTCCAGCGCGTAAAAAAAATCACAAATTGTTTCGATTATTGATTAACTTTAAATCACTAGATTCCTATCTCTTTCCATTTAACTTTTCGATTACCCTTTCCACGACCAACCCCCCACCACCACCACCTCCTCCTTCTTCCCTTTTTCACGTCCCATTTAAAACACTACATTGCACCTTTGAGCGACTTCATTGTTCCAGTCATTCCTTCTGTTCTCTCTTCTCAGAGACGTAGAGATAACTTCTAGAAATTTCTAGGGGTGGGGTTTATTAATCTGGTGGTGAATTGCCTTCTGGGAATATCAAACTCGAGTGATCCAGATGATGGTTCAAGAACTCCGTTTACGATTTTGTCTAAAAGTATACACTACTCTCATTGAGAGACTGATTTAACGAACGTGTGCATTACTTTTGAAACGAGTTCTATGTGCGAGTGTCTTATTTACGAAACTAACACTACATAAAAATATGCATTGATTATGAAATAAGCCCTTCGTGAAATTAACCTAACCATTCACCTAAATTCACATAAGTTAACCTAAGTGTTAACTATATTGTGTGCATTATTTATGAAATGAATTATCCTACTTCAAAACCTATAAAAACCTTGTGGGGTAAAAACGGAAGAAGTTCCCAAAGAGAGAAAGACAGAAGGCAGCAAACAAACCAAGAGATTCTGGACCGAATGGTAACAGGAAAGGATGATGAAAAAAAAAAATTCAAAATGGCGGCTAAAAGACCGCCAAACCAGTGAAAGAGATAAAATAAGAAGAAAAAAAAAATTCAAAAAAGGGAAACAAGTTCGCAACAACGCTCACGTACGCACATCTCCAGGTGATTTGTTTACACTAATTGTTGCCAACTTAACAGTGATTTCCTCGTTTATAACATGACGAAGCCCCTTCCCAGAGATAAGAATTCCTCCTCTTCGTCTTCTTTTTGGTAAACAAATTTGGAGTAAACAACATTTGATTGCGAACAAGATTCAACCATTCGGCAGCCAATCCTCTGATTCGTTTACGCAACACCTCCAACTTTTTGAATCATTTTACGTTATATCCCAGCCTTTTTTAACAGGAAACCGCGTAAAAATAATCATCATTAGCATAGACCAGGTCTTATTTTTAGCATAGAACAATTACTAATTTGTTAAGTTCTCGGAACAAGAACCCGTGTTCATGTTCCGGTTAGTCGCATTCCAGCCGATTGAAGGACATATAGGAAGCATAAAAGTTAATTAGAGAACCGTATTTGTCGAGTGTGGTGGGAACAGGGCCCTCCTAAAGCATTATTTTTACAGAAACGCGACGCAGTTTCTGCTGCCACGATTTTTGATTAATTTTTTGTACTAAATTAATTAACTTGAATGTCCTCGGATTAACACTTTCTTTGTCTTCCTCTCCTCTTCCCAAGATCCCTTTTCCTGTTTCCTCTGTTCCCTCCACATCTTCTTCGTTTTCTTCCGTTCTTCTCCTGCATTCGTCACTTTCTTTCTATATCCTCCACTTATATTTTCTCTGATTCCTACTGGTTTAAGGTCATCTACTCTTTCTTTAAACCTGTTGGTTTTGGTGGTTGATTCATTTACAACATCAAAGATCCTTTTTCTAATTCGGCTGCTGTTCATTTTATTTCATTTTATTTTTCGGCTGCTGTATTTGATCTCCTAGATATTATCTACGTATACTGTTCCAAAATTTTTCCTGAGGATTTGACTTTCTATATCTAAAGCTCCAACTGATTGTTTCTAATGCGTCCTTCTCCAGTGCTTCTGGTAGTCCAACAACATTGTACTGTCTGAATTTTGTATAATTTGCATACTTTCCAAAGTTTTTCCGTTCGTTTCATGCTAGATACCCTGATATTGAATTTCTGAACTTAATTCCCAGTGTTCATTATTAATGAAACGAGCTCTTCACGAAAGTGTGCGTTACTTCTGAAACATACGCTTTATTTATAAATCAAACGGAAGTTCCTTCTAAATTTAAACGTTTCTTACTTTCTCCACCGTCTCACTGTTTGTCTCTCATTCAGGTTTGTATTCGTGAAGGACAGAGTACAAAGTCTATTCCTCTGTGCAGTCTAAAGTGTATTCCCTCGGTAATTATGTCTTTATTAAATCTGCATCTCGCGATTTTATCTCACTTTCAGCTCTCCTACTTCTTTTCTAGGTAGTACTCACTCTATCCGAGAATTCATTTCAAAAATAATGCACAGATTCATGACAAAACCATTTTAACCTCAAATATCGTACACTTAAACAAAAATTTATTCACAAAATCTCATACTTAACCAAATTATTCGTTTTTCAAGATTTTGATCCAATTTAAGAAATATAAGAAGACGGGTTATTCCATAGCAAATACATGGGCAAATATATTTATTTTAAATCAACCCTTTCCTCTTCGAAATTTCATTCGCTCTATTCGACGAAAGAATAACGCGTTTTATGTTTAGCTCGAAGATAACTATTACCAGAAGACATTTCAAACCCCAACAGTGTTCATCCCCTAACTGAAACTAATTTTTATGTAAAACTTGATCGACACCAATTCGTTCGTTTTCGAGTTATACTAACACATATACACAAACAAACACACACATCCTTTCTCTATTTAGACAAGATAATGGATGTCAAGTGTGTGAAGTATCATCTTCAAATACATAATGGAATTAAGTCCTCCCAACCCAAGACCCGATTTTAATAAACACATTCTTCTTAAAGTCCAATAAATAAACTGGGGAAAGCAGTTTGGGTGGGACACAGGATTCCTGTTTTCCTGTCGTTCTGGCTTCCCCAAAAAAACCGTTTCCTCCCATTTTTAATCTAATTAAATTCGATCCGGTGTTAAAACCGAGCGAAAGGAAACAAATCGTGTTATCGCTTTGTCCGCCATAAATCTTGTTCCGATTGATATGCTATTGTTTAATAAATTTTATGGACGACAGATTGGTCGGGAGAGTGACAACCGATATTTTTGCTACTTTCCGAATCCCCATCCTCCCAAATTGAAAATCCATCAAACTTTCTTCCGAGTTTCAAAACCGGTGATATCGGACAATGACATCCTCTAACTTTTATATTATTTTAATATATTTTAATTACGACCACACTTTATAATGAGTTTGGTCCCGAAACAAATTTTTCGGTTTGATTAAAAGCCCATTCAACAAGGTCGTTAGCCTTTTTGCCCTGTCGAGGGAGGAGGTTGTCACAAATGAGATGGACGTGACTTTGTCAATATTTTTGTGAGGGATCAAAAGCGAACTTTTGTCACCAACGCCCTCACGAGGACACGAAGATTCTATTTTCAAGTTTTGTCACCCACCCCCAAAATATATCGATACAGACGATGAGACAAGACTTGCTCCCAGAGTCAACATAAATTTCCTTTGGACATTTTAAAGCTTTCATCACACTTCCCACTCTCCATACCCAGCTTTTCAAGAAAGCCCATTTTCATGGTGACACCCCATCCCCATGCTGAGAAAATATCGGATTTAGTTTCCATTTCCCTTCCGGTCGTTTTCACCACTGCTAACCTCCTTCTATCTTCTTCAACCCCCGATTTAAATGTAAAAGACATCGGAAGAAGCAATAAAACGCGATTGAACGAATTGCTTCAGTTCAAAATTGCCCCCGGAAAAATATGTATCACGTCTCCTCCATCCTCCGACACCCCCACATTCCATCTTAGACTTTCAACGAAAATTCAGATGGTGCCCAGTGGCGTAACCTAAAAAGCAAAACCCCTAAGCCATTAAAATGATCTGTTGACACACCGAGTTTCGTTTTACGCGTCTTGTTTCTAGCCCGTGGGAAAACAAGCTCTTATTCATTTCATAAATAATGCACAGTTTTGTAAAAATCATTTAAATACCTCGTTTCAAAAGTATTGCACACTGGTTTCCAATCCATTAAACCCTTTCACGACTCAATTTTGTTTGATCACTCAATTACACAAATCGAGTGAAACAAAATGGCGTCTTAATAATCAACTCCAACAAGGAAAATATTTACAAAGTTCAGAGCATTTAATGCGCTGAAATGGTTACACAGCTGTCGAGTTCAACAAATTTTCAAAAAATTTAACGCTCACCGGATCCATCAAAACAAAACCCAGACCTCAGGTTTTCAAAAAGACAAAACACGACACACATGCACACCACAAAAACACACACACACACACCACATAGATGTAAACGATAAAATTTCTTAATTGAAGTCCACGACAGGAGAAAGAGAGAGAGAGCAAAGAAGAAAAAGGAAAGTAAACACTAAAGGTCTTTAGAGCGGAAAATTAAATCCATTTTCCTTTTACCCGTTTCCCGTTTTCCCCTCCACTCCCATCCTCCCCCAATCCAGCCGCCTGCCCTTTCTTTTTTTACGAGCGAAAAGAAAATTTCAGAAAATTTTGAAGTTTGTGAAGCTGTTTTCATAAACGCGACCTTCGCTAAATTAAGCACTATGAGACTTTTATTTTTTGGGGGGAAAAATTTAATTTCGACATACTTTTAATGAAGTCATTAATATATACAAAAAAGAAAAACCCGGGTTCTCGAAAAATGGACGGGGGGTAGGTGAGAGAAGTGGAAAGAAGTAGATTTGTTTTTCCGGTCCCCCGAATTTCCCAGCTCCTTTCCTTTTTAATTACTCACAAGAATTAAATTTCTTCCCGAGAGGAGGAGGAGGAAGAAAAACAAGGCGTATGGAAAGGACTAAAACGGGCGGGGAGAGGGGGAAGGCAAGTACAATATCAGAATACAAATTAATAAAAATTAATTAATTAAATTGGTTTCGCGTTCCGACGTGGGGATTTTCCGTTTCTTTCATAAACACATCTGGACTGGGAAAAATGGCTAAGCACAAAATATTGCTGATTTATTTCGAAATCGCATAATTTCTTGTTCTTTCGAACGAAAAAAAAAATTTTTAAGTAATTAAAGTTATGCGGTGAATTTGGTTTGAAGAAGAGAGCCCCCAAATTTAAACTCAGTTAATTAACAAAATTAACCAGGCTCGCTGTTGAATTTGAAGAAATCCGAAAAGGAAAAATTTTCTCTTATTTTCCACTTTTCCCAAACCTTCATCCCACACCCCACCCCCAAAAACTTTCCACCCTCGAAATGGAAGAAAAATGAAAAGTGATGCTAGCGTAATGTTTTCCCTAACCATCCCCCCAGCCTCATTCTCCAAATTTCATTTTCGTAGACCACTCTATTCTTTTCGAAGATTGGATTTTTTTCTCTCTCCTCTCTTCTCAATCTCCAACCCCCATTCCTCCACCACCATCCCCCGCTACCCTCATCCTTCTTTCCGGGATGAAAATGAAGATGCGTATCACGTTCACGTGTGGTTTAAAACCTCGACAACAAAGTTAGGCATAGACGACGAGAGATGCATGTGTGGGAGGCGGCGGGGATGTGTGAGATTGTTTCGTGAGGCTTCCTCTTAAGCGATGAGAAGACCCTTTTAAAGAAACACGGGGATGATGGTGGTGGTGGTGGTGGAAGGGGGTAGAAGAGAGAAGAGATGAAGTTTCAAAACACTGGAACGAAATCATAATTGCGTTAAAAATGTATTTCGTGCTTACACCGTTCGCTACTTCCTCCTCGTCGCTTTCCCGAAACGAGTCTCTCGGCAAAGACATGCCGCCTATTTCGAGACGCGTTCCCGCACAAAACTGGGAGTGTGTATATGCGTGCGAATGAACTCTCCTTTGTTTCATAAGTTATGCACATTTTTAAGGAGTACATGAAAGAATTTAATATCAACAAAACGTCTCTCACACGTCCCGGACACAAACGACAAATCACAAAGGACACGTGTTTCAAAGTCCACCGCAGACATCTCTTGAAATTAGGGGATGAAAAACAGAATCAAGATCCTTTCATTTCATAAATAGTGCACAATATCGGTATAAATTTAAAAGCTATAAAACTAACAAACCCATTTCATAAACACTCATAATGAATCTAAAACTATATCAGAGGCTACATTTCATAAGTAATGCACACTCCCAGCATGAAATTATTTCTAAAACAATACACGTCTGTAAGGAACTCGTATAATACATAAATACCAACACTCGGCAAGCACTCATTCCAAAAATAATGCACAGGTTCGGGAACTTCTGACGGGCCTACAAAAGCTAAAATCCTTGGCTGAAGGATGAAAGAAGGCAGCGAACCTGGCGTTTTGTTTTATAACGCGTACCACTTAACACCTAGTTAGTAACTCAAATGGGTAAATAAAGACCAGGTATTATTCATCGACAGTGAACAAAGGTCAAACATTCTGGGCGATGACCAGTCCCATCATCAACTGACTATGTGTGTGTTTCCGGAATCCTCGATCCCGCCATTTTCTCTTACCCACCCAAAACCAGCCTGATTCTAAACTAAACCATCCAACCACTCGATTAACTCTTAATTTCATTATTGTTTCAGGTACGAGCGACGACAAAAAATGATTTAGGAAGAGCAAGAGGATGACTACGAGTCTTTAAACAAAGTGAGTAACATTTTAGTGGCCGCAGAGACATATTCACAACTAACACTGATTAAAATCGTACAACTCAACTAAAATTTTTTAAACAAACACAGTTGGGTCTCGTTTTGTGCGAAAGGTGAAACAACACAATGATAGCGTAAAACGAGACCCGACCATAAATCAACAACCAGAACAAAGCCAATAAATAAAATGAACGGTATGTAACTACGCTATAAATTAACTTCTTCACGAAAGTGTGCAATATTAATGAAATGAATCTTCATACAAATTCGCATCACTTCTTAAATAAAGTCCTCGTGAAACATTCACGAATCAGTCTTATCAAAAGACTGTGTAATTTGTGAATTCAGTACATTTTGTAAGTGTGCATTACTTTTGAAACCAAATAGCGGTCCTTCCACTAAGGTGAGTCGCTGGTGCCATTAAATCCTTTCCCAAAGCGTGCATTACTTTTGAAATAAATTCTCGATAAAAACGTGCACTATTTATGAAACGAACACGTACATGCATTAAAACTTAATTCTCGCCCGTTTTCGATTGTCAGGGAAAGGAGGAGACAACAGAATTTCGAAAAAAGGGAAAATTCTCGGTTAGTTAAAAATTTTCCGGGCAAACAAGAGAAATTTCCTTTTTTCCTACCTCACGTCTTTTTGAAGTTTTTGTTTGAAAAACGGAAAAGACTTCAAAAGAAGGAAGCAAAGAGTAAAAAGAAGGAAGAAAGGTGGAAGTGGGGCGTGGGGCGTGGGGGGTGGGGGCAAGGTAAGGAGGAAGAAAATGCAGCCACAAGGTCTTCCGATCCCTTTGTAACTCTACTCCCTTTGTTTCCCGGGCTTCAGTTAATTTGAACGAATGATTTTCTCCGAGGATTTGAGTTTTAAGATCTGATGCGAAGCTTCTGCTAAAGGCTTTTACAAAATTAAAAGGATTTCGGGGAAACGGGAAAGCTGATGGGCAAACCCGTAAGCGATTCGGAATCCCAAGCTTTGTTCCTATGATGTCTTGTGACCGGTGGGAGTGACCTGTCAAAGTATTAACACAAGTCAGCAACATCTATGAAATGAAGTCACTACAAAGTCCCAAGAGGCAAGTGCATCACTTGTGAAATATGTTAATAGTATAAATGTACATCATATAACTGTGCAATACTTTTGAAACGACCCACCGATGCAGCGTTTATTAAAAAATCTCCTGTGCAACATTTATGAATAAATGACAGTTCGAATACTTTGATAAATCCCTATAACAACCGCGTAAAATGAGACCTAAATTCCGGGAAATTCGTTAGAAAGTGTGCAATACTTTTGAAACGAGTTCTTCAAAGTTCGTTATGTTCACCAACCGCTAAAGAGGAAACCAAGGACTTAAGATCCAATTTGAACGACCCATTAAGATGTCACGACTTCATCCCGTCCAATCCCTCAACAGGACTGCCAACCCCTAATTGGTTTAACCACCTAACGACCACTAATTCCGTTTTTATACAATTATGACAGGGTGTCCACACAACAAAAAAGGACTAAAACGCTTTCACCCGGATTCTTTCATTCTGGTGCTCCAAAGGGGTGGGGAGGTGATGGAGTCTTTGGAAAAACTCCGACCTCGAGCCCTTTTTAGAATTTCAATTTCGGATCTGCTTTACATTCACCCAACGAATTTCCAAAAAGCCATTCGCTTTAGGAATGAATTCGCCGATCCTCTCGTCCTTTCCGTTCTCACCCCCACCTCCACCCCACACCCCGGGAATGTATCCAATCCAAAACATATTTCATGTGTCTTATACATGTGTGTGTATATTTCGGCCGAAAGTTTTCTTCCTCCCACCCCCACCCCGCACTCCTCTCCTCTTTTATAGAAGGCTCGCTTTAATTTGAAGATCTCCTCTCCTCCTTCCATCAGGTGAATTTTGGAAAACCGTAAATTATCACGTGACTTCACTTTTGTTTTGGACACGCCTCTGGAATTTGAGTCGGGGGGTGAGTTTCTTTCTCCTTTTCGATTTATGTCTTTGTTTTTTCGAAATCCTTAGCCCCGTCTCACCCTCTCTGGAGTTTTCGCCGGTAATAAAAATCCTTGGGAACAGTATGGGTCTAAAGCACTTGATGACCAAAGAGAAACCTAAAACGACTACGGCACAATTTCGTTTTATAAATACTTCAAAACTAAACGCAGTCAATGTTTAAATAAGACATTTCAAAAATACTGCACACTTCAAACCAGATCGTGTATTTTCCAATTTATTTAAACCTCATTACGCGCTGTTCATTCTCACCATCGTACTCTTTCGCGTAAAACAAAACCCCCAAACTCACATCGATTTCATTTGAAACGAAAGCTCGGGTCTACCTTTTGGTAGCAAGATCTCAGGTATTTCCAAAACCCGAATGTGGAAAACTTAGAAAAGGGCTTTGGGGAGCTAATGGAGGAGGAGGAATGGGAGGAGAGGAAGGGTAGAGAAACGGAATCTCTCATAAAACCGCAACAAAAGGATTTTTACCCAAAGCCCAGCTTCCTCTAATCTTTTCTCCGACCTTTAACTTCCAATTTGTGGATTAAAAGGATGTAATTAGGAGAGAGTGGGGGTGGGGAAGTGGGGGTAGAGGATCGGCGGGAGAGGCGAATCGATGACGTGAGCTCGCACCGACTAAAAATCCCCGGTTTCGGCTCTTTCTTCCTGATTCCTTAATTAGTCTATTTTAGGACCGCTGCGGTTGAATCACTTTAAAATTAACGCATCAAGGAAGCGATTAACAAAAATCATTTCTTAATTAAACAAACCCCTTCACCGGCAAAGAAAGCTTTCCGCTTGGAACGAAGACGAAACGGACTCAACAGCGATACCAAATCACACGATTGTTATAACAAAGCCCCCACAAGCAAACCGGAAGTTAGTTTGGTAACTTTCTTCAAGAAATAAAGAATCCAAAAAGTAAAAGAGAGGGAAAAAAAATCCATCAAGAGCTTTCGAATAAGCGCGAACCGGTTTAATTTCCATGACAAAGCTTTTTCCAGCTCCGAGGATTGATTTCCCTTCAAATTATCATAATCACTCACCGCCGACTTTATTTTCTTTTCGAAAAGTTCCCACTCCTCCCTTTTTTTCCTTTATTTCTTATTCGCCTTAAAGGAATTCAACCGGAAAAGCGTGAGAGAGAGGAAAAATGAAAATCAAAAGAGGGAAAATGAGAGTGATGGAAGAAGGGTCGTGTTCACATTAGTTATACCAATACACCGACAGCCGATTCTGTGGAGTGTTAAACAGAACAAAAAATCCGAAGTCCAACCTGTCGAGCCGCGAAGGAAGAAAATTGCTGTAAACAATAAATCACTCACATAAAAGGGAATTTGGCAACGTCGCATGAGTTTGTAGTTTGCCGTCGATTACGATTTAGGCGGTTGGAAAACGTCGGTGACACCAATTGCAGGAATTAATGCAAATTGATCGGTTAGCATCGGTTGCAAGCGAGATACACAAAACATAACCACACCGGGCTTTCTTCCCTTCGACCGTCAGCTTTCCACGACAGAACCGAGCTTTCAGCTTTCTTTTATCTCACGTAAACATTTTCGACCGATTTTCATACACGTCCACCCTGTTTCCTTCTTCCCACTCGTCCCCAAGACAAGTAATCCGTACGTACGAATCTGACGTCTGCACTAAAATGATCTTACATCAAAGGCTCTATGATTTCAATAAAATCGCATAACTTCAAATATCAAGAAACATTCGTGATCTCTGATCTTGTCTGGAAGACAGAGAATACAGACTAGAAAAGTGGAAGAAATTTATTTTATAAATATTGCACACCTCCATCAATACCTCATAAATAAATAAAAAGTAAATAAATAAAAAATAAAGCATTTTTTAAAGAGGTTCTCGTTTCAAAAATAATGCACACTTAGAGCCTTAATTCATTTCAAATATAACGCAAGTTAGAGCCTTAACTCATTTCAAAAATAATGCACAGCTAGAGTAACTCATTTCAAAAATAATGCACAGCTAGAGCCTAACTCATTTCAAAAATAATGCACAGCTAGAGCCTAACTCATTTCAAAAATAATGCACACTTAGAGCCCTAACTCATTTCAAAATAACGCACAGCTAGAGCCCTAACTCATTTCAAAAATAATGCAAGCTAGAGCCATAACTCATTTCAAAAATAATGCACACTAGAGCCATAACTCATTTCAAAAATAATGCACACTTAGGGCCCTAACTCATTTCAGAAACAATGCACACTTTTTAAGAAAAAAATCATTTTGTATGTAATATCCAGTATCCTCTTCTTTAAAAGATGATGAAAACAAAAAAGCTCTGAAGCTTGAAAGCTCACTTTCAATACACCGAGGGAAACAGTTTCCGGTGTAAAAATGCTAAGATGTAAAACAACCTCGATTATCAAAAAAGGCATTAACATCCACCGCATCAAGTGACAAACCTTTCGCTATTAATTCTCATTTAGCCGTTACTTAAAACAAGCACAAACTTGCGACAACAAAACTCGAGGAAAAGGTGAAAGAGAGAGGAGGAGGTGGAGAGAGTGGAGAAAGAGGAGGAAAAGAAATTTTCAAGTTTGCCTTAAAGTTTTAAAATAAGAAATAAGGGAAAAGGGTTTAAATTACCGCGGAAGCACGACAAGACATCCTCGGACTAAACTTTTATAGTGTTAAGTATTAACAAGGCCATAACCGCCTCCTCCCACCTCCTAAACGTGCCATAACCATTCTTTAAGTTACGCTCCTGTCGCGTTTATCCCCCCCTCTATCCCATCCTCTTTCTTTTCGTCTTCATCTCCCTTTCTCTACCGCATGATGACACGCGTAAATTTTGGGGTCAGATGTTTCCTTTTTCAAACTCAAAAATCCTTAAATTTGGGTAAACTGCATCATACTTCCCTGTGCCCCCTCACCTCTTGTTTCACACCCTGAGGACCGAACTACGACAAACCCACACTCGGGAAAACCGCAGTAAAAAGTTTTCCTCAAACCACAAGATGCAGCCACCATAATTAATAGTCTCCCCGAAAAAGGAGAGATTGGGGGGGTTGAAAATTTTTTTAATTTAGAAAAAAAAAGAGAAAATTCCAATAAAATTTTATTTCAATCCGTTTGTGCCCCCTGTCTCCTTGCTTTCCTGAGCGGGGCGGGGTCCAGGGGGCACAAACTTTTTAAAAACTTTTAAATTCGATTTCAGACATTTTCTTTGACATCATTCGGTCATTTCTCTCTCTCTCTCTTTTTTCTTTTTAATTTTCTAAAACGTTTCCCAGGAGAAATCATCATTCACAACCTCCTCCTCCTCCTCCACCATTTCCATTCCTTTCGAATCGAAGAATACAAATGAGCATGGACTCCAGAGTCGGGAGTCTCCATCTTCGTTTTACAAAATGACTCCCAAAAAGAAAAACGAAAACGAAGAACCAAGGAGGAGGAAACAATCTCAAAGGGCATTGTTTGGAAGTGACAAAGGTTTTCTTTCCTTTTTTTTAATTAGGAAAATGGAAAATGAAAAACAAAGGAAAAACTCATTGAAGTCGAGTCACTCATTAAGTGAAAGATAAATATTAGGAAAGCCCACTCGAGTGTTCTTATGTAAAAATAAATAAAATGAATTTTTAGAGAGAAAAATTTTTTTATTCGATAACCGAGGAGAGGAATCCAACCTTGCAAGACGCGCAACAATCTCAGAAGGACAACAAACAACGAGTAACAACAATTAAACAGAAAACGGACTATATAGCCTTCGGGTAGTGTGAGCCCGCCGCTCGACCTTGAGGAACCAGCCATCTCTCGCGTCTCCCAACACTTTACCCTGCCCTGCTTCCTCTCTTACGTTATCTTTACTTCCAAATTTCTATCTCCCAGCTAAACTACCACCTGTCCCGACACAATGGGTAGTTTGGTTTGACTTTGAGCAAGATTTTTATCTCGAGATCACACCGAAATGGTTGAGTCTCTTGTGGAAGGAAATTCAAATCCTGAATCGGTAGTCGAGCTACCAACCAGATGGCACTCTGAGGAGATAAGATTTTTAAAAATCCGAAGTTTAGGGAGGAATCCAATCGAACGAAATTCGGCGGTGCATACTTTCAAAAAGATCTTATTTCAAAAGTAATGCACACTATAAAAACAGTGGGTCCTTGTTTGAATTTTAATCTCCACGAGACCCGACCGCATCGAAATTTGTTTTGGTCAAAGTCTTTCGGTTTATACTTATCACATGAAACATGTCTCGTCATCCCGATGCCATGATTTGGTAGATTTTGGTCGGCATCATCCTTCTCTCCCGGTTGAGAGTGTGTCGCCATTTAATTTGAGACCAGGGGAGGGACGATCACGAAGTATAAATCCACAAATTGGTTGTGACAACCTCCAAATGATTCATTTCCACTTTCCGGCTATTGTCGGGTGATTCGTGACGAGGAATTGAAAGAATATCGTTGCCGGAGGTGATCGAGGGAGAGAAATTGCAGCGGCGGATCAAAATTGAATTTGTTTCCATTACCCATTGTCGAACAACGGTGGAGAGAGGTAGGAGGTGGGGCCCCGAGAAGAATGAAAAGTAAAATGTGACTCGTCCAATTTGACTTGAACTTAATTTACCTTTCATTGTGGAGAATATCTCTAACAGCTCGACATGTAAGCTTCTATTTTCTCAAGGCTAACCGGTCTTCTAACTCACTAACAAACATATACGCACTCGCACACGTCTCCGATAAGTTGTTTCCAGGGGGAACCCCCCCCCCACCCGCTCTCAGCAATTCATCTCCACTGTATAAACTTCGATTTCCTAACGATCTGGACGATAAGAATCGATAACCTTTTTTAACTCTGACATAGAAAACATCCCCGGGTTTGTTGGGGAGGAGGGCCCTCAAGGAGATGGGACAGAAGGCGAAGAGAGAAACGAAATTGTTGTTGGTGAAACGCGGCTGGTTTTTAATCGTTTTCCTGCTTCTGGAATGTTTCTCCCATTCCCTCCCTCCCTCTCTCTCTCTTCCAGCTTGGAGAAAACTTGACAATTTTTCTTTGTCTTTCCAGCCAGTGGGGAAACTCGCACGCTTTCCCTCGTTTCATAATAACACTTCCCTTTGAAGGGAACGGAGTAACAAAATTTTTTCCTTCCCGACCGATTGCCTATTTTCCCTCCTCCCTCCTCTCCTCCACCTTTCCAACGGGATTGATAGATTTTTACCTTTGGGAATATTTTCCTCAACGAACGGAGGGAATATCGACTAAATTCCTACGAGAACTTAATTTTTCCGAGTTTTCCTTCCGTTCGAGGGTCAAAAGGGATTTCGAACCCAGACAAACTGCACTCCCGCCTTCAAATTACACTCAAGTGTGCATTATTAATGAAACGATTTAAGTTTTAATCCCGTTTTCCACGCTTGGCTATGACAAGATGTGGGAGGGGTATTCGTAAGTCAGACGCTAACCACTTAACCACAGGCTACCCACTGAGTGTGCATTATTTATGGAATGATTCATTTCTAAAAATGTTCAAATGAATTGATGACTCAAATTATCTATAAATAAATGGCGAGAAGCGGCATAATTCAAAATTCTGACTAGTCAAAAACATTCTCAAATCGGAAGACAATAAAAATCCGAGGAGCTGGAAAATCTAGAGATAACAGCCTTCAAGATAATTAATCCGACGCATCGGATGGATGGGGGCAGAGGATCGGGGTAGAGGGGGGATCAGACCGTTTCCGGGAGATTAGAAATCTAAAGTGGAAGACGAAGAAGAGATTAAAGCCATAAGTACAACTAATTACCCGATAATATCTAATAGGACAAATAACTAATTCCGATAATGAATGACTGGAACCAACTCCGACAAAACCTTTTTAATCTTTTCCTACTTCTGAACCATCCCTTTCCTCTCCACTCACACAACCATCTTTCGAAGCAATTTTCCCAGAAAAGCGTGGAAAAACTTTTCGATGGAAGGAGAAACTTTCAACGGGGTTTCCTTTATCACGAGGCCCATGGAATTAGCAACCACGACAAAAAAAAAGACGAAGAAGCCTTTCTCGAATTTTTTAAGACTTTTTAGAATTTTTTTTTTCATTTCTTTTCTCTCCCCGCCCAAGATCAACAGAAAAATCTTTCAGTTTCCCAAAGGTTGTAAGGAGTTGCACAAACAAACAAAAGAAAAAAGGAAATTTAATGAGCAAACTTCCGCTTGAAAGTTTTCAAGCTTTTGCAAGAATACTCGAACGCGAAAAGGTGGTAAGCGGCTTAATGATGCAGGAGTGTCCAAAAGTTTTTATCAGATTCTGGTTGCTTTGTGAATAACCAACACGATTTTTGCTTACAGGTTCTCCTCCTTTCCCTCCAGGATTCAGCCAAGAGAAGCCATGAACATGTACAAAGGAGGAATCTCTTTGATATCTTCACTGCTACTAGTCATATTGTCATTAACTCCAGTCAGAAGCATTTCAGAATGTAGAGGAAAAGACTGCGGGCCTGCTTTTGAGTGTCCAGGTCCTTATAACTGCACCTGCGCCAAAGGGGCGGCAGGAGATTATGAACTCCTCTGTCCGGGAATCGGTCAGACGTCCGTTCTCTCGGCTAGTATATTGCCAAATACGTACATTCAAATCCAGTGCACACAAGGAACTCGATTCACCGACTATAGTCTCCTGAATGGTCTTAAAGTGGGGCCTGTTAGCTCTGTTAACTTCCGGCTGTGTCCACTGCCAAACTTGCCATTTGCCGAACTGACCAAATCCATCGGAGTCAACTCGACCAGCACGCTCCTGTTTCAGTCTTATAGAAATCTCAGCAACACTCTTGAAAGGAAACACTTCCAAGGTCTCGAAAACTTGACGAGACTGGTTTTGTACAGCAACGGACTCACCGAACTTCCGGAGGACTTGCTGAAAGACTTGACCAACCTCACTTGGTTGGATTTAAGGGGAAACAATTTGCGAATTCACGAAAAGTTCTTCACCTCCGTACCTAAACTCCAAGTCTTGGAACTTGGTCACAACAATCTCACCCAACTGGAACCAGGAATGTTTCAAAACCTGACGCAACTCCGACTTCTAAACATCTGGAAGAATCAACTCAAGAACCTCACTAGAGACGTGTTCACCCACTTGACCAATTTAGAGCAACTCGACATATCCTCGAACGGAATGACTACCCTATCACCGGATGTCTTCTTCGACCTCCACAAACTCCTCAAAGTAAGCCTTCATTCCAACAACTATTCCCAAATCCCCGAAAACCTTTTCTCGGCAACTCCCAAACTCGAAGTCCTTCGACTCTACGACAACCGACAAACGATGATCCTTCCACGATCCTTCCTATCCAACTTAACCGAGCTCAAAGAAGTCTACCTGATGAGAAACAACCTCCAATCTGTTCCTGAAAACATGTTTTGGGGATCGCCGGCCATCACAAACTTATCCTTTCAGGGCAACGCCCTCAAGGAAATCCCCGAAGAGCTTTTCATGGATCAAGTTAATCTCAGAACTTTGGATTTAAGCTACAATCAGCTACGATACCTTCCCGACCGTGTCTTCAAGCATTTATCCAATTTGGAGTTTCTCAGGTTGGGAAACAACCGTCTTCAAAACATAACGAGGTAGAGTATACATAAATTTATACTTCACAAACAACTGGTTCGGCTCAACACAAAAGAATTTCTTGGAAAATTTATTTCCCTCCCAGAAGTTAGTAAAACCGCATAAATTTATACTCCTCACTTGTCAACTGTTTCAAGTATAACTAAGTAAATAAATAAATAACGTTTTCGAATCGCTCTGAAAGCATTTGTAAACTTAAAAACTTTTCGTTTTTATCAGCGATCGGTGACACCATTTGATAATGGCTATATAGGGTGGACCAACTTAGACTTACGATTGTTCAACGATTACAACTTTTGTCTTTTAATGAAATTGTAGTTCCTCGCAATTATTTTCAGTCGTGTACGAAAAATAGAACTACGTGACCTCGCAATAAACGACTCTTACCAAAAGCATTTAGAATTGCTCGACTCAACCTTTCTGCTGACGGAAACGACAAAAGGTTCAAACATGTTACAAAGACTTCTAAATGTACTTACGCCTAAAATGGAACTTTGTTCTACGTTGAGAAGAGCAACGTCACGGAATCTTTTAGTCATTACGAATAAATGTGCATTATTTTTGAAATGAATATAACATACATAGCCATAAACTTGTCAAAACTCTTTGAAATTAGCCCAGAAAATCGTCACGAAGATAATTAAAAGGATTTTAGGAGTTGGACCACCCTGTATCAATGACAAGATTTACATTTCAATGTCTAACCAAAATCTATTTTCGTGGTTACACAACTCATTTGTTAAAATCCAATTAAGGTGAGCTAATCTCCGCAGGCAGAAGCTCCCCTCCCCTCCCCTCCCCCGTCCTGGGCCCTTTCCGAGAGAGAAATGACATTGACGTTATTTGTCCAATGACATAATGGAATTTCCGAGGTACTCTACAGGGCCCTCTAACTCATCTTCTTTTATTTGGTTTTTTCCCGGAGGATTGCGTGTTACGTCTACAACACACACCATACATTCAGACATATCGACACACACCACCGCAAACAAAACAAGTCTCAACTACCACAAATAGGAAGATAAATAAATAAATAAATAAAAAGGCCCCGGGCTGGCAGCGACCATTATCAAGACTTCTATTACTTTTCAGAGATGTTTTTCAAGGGTTGAACAAACTCGAGTTGCTGGACCTCGAATACAACGATCTCAGTTATTTGGACAGTGAGGCATTGGGCCATTTGGAACGTCTCAAACACGCCCGATTCTCCCACAACCTTCTCTCCTTCCTCGATGAAGATGGTCATCCGCAAGGAGGATTCCCCTACAAAGACACGTTTGGAAACAAATCGCCGTTTCGTCACTGCGTCAATCTCGAATACCTGTACCTGTCCAACAATTCGATAACCGAAATCTTTTCCGACTGGAGGATCGTTCTCGTCAAACTTCGGGTTTTAGATCTCAGTCACAATCGGATTCAATATTTGGTGGTGAGTATGACAACCTCCCGAACTCCACCCCTTAAAACAACTTGATACTGATCCCACCAATTTCTTCCAGGTACAAGACGTTCAGTTTATCTCCGATGACTTATCCGTCGATTTGAGACACAACAACATATCCATTGTCAACCTCTACGGAGTTGAGGCTTTGGCTCTCGGTCAGTCTACCGGTTTGATAAATCCAAGACATTCGAGAAGAAACGTTCGGGTACTACTTGAAGGAAATCCTCTCAGGTGCGATTGTCAGGCATACGAAATGATTCGATATTTCGAGAACAAACTTCAATCGGAAGTGTATGTCTTCGTGACGTTGGTGTCGGGGAATCTGACCTGCGAGTCACCGGAATCTCTTCGCGGGGTCCAAGCCACCCAAGTCGGGTCATACGATTTGAAATGCGTTCTCGACGACGATTACAAATGTCCGAAATCGTGCGAGTGCTTGTTGAGAAGGGCGGATTGGGGGTTGATTGTCAATTGCACGGATAAAGGTCTGACGGAAATCCCGAAAGAACTCCCTTCGGTCAAGTACACCAATCACACGGAGCTTATACTCGACGGAAACAGGATCAGCAAACTGCCTAACACGACGTATTCCGGATATGAAAACGTCACCCACTTGCACTTATCAAGGAACAAGATTGCGAACATCGATACTGGGTTCCTGTCGGGACAAATCACTGTTCTCGCAGTCGATCACAATAACATCACCAAAGTTAGCAGTAACCTCGTTCGATTTTTGAGTCAATCAAGTCAAATCCGTTTACTACAGCTCAACGACAACCCCTGGCTATGCGACTGTTCCGCCACAGATTTGCTGGATCTCATTCAACTAAATTCAAACAGGTAATCTATGGTCCTACATCGTCATCGCTGACAGCCACCTCCTTCCTGATTTTCCAATTTAAATTGTTTTGACTTTTTCAGATTCCGCAATTATCCAACGTGACATGTTCCAACAACAACAGACCTCTGTCACATCTTTCCGTTTCGGATCTCTGTCCAGTATCCATGGCAGTTATCGTTTCCTGTATTGTCGTCGCCGCGTTCGGTGTTCTCGTCGGCTCCCTCGCCGTCTTTTATTACCGCTACCAGAGAGAAGTGAAAGTTTGGCTTTATAGTCATCATTTTTGTCTTTGGTTTGTCACCGAACAAGAACTCGACAAAGACAAACTTTACGACGCTTTCGTGAGTTATAGTCACAAAGACGAAGATTTCGTCATAAACACTCTCGTTCCAGAGCTGGAATCGGGAGATACGCCTTTCAAACTATGTCTCCACTACAGAGACTGGATAGCAGGGGAATGGATCCCCAACCAAATAGCCAGATCCGTGGAGAACTCCCGTAGGACATTGGTAGTGCTCTCTCCCAACTTTTTAGAAAGTGTTTGGGGACGTATGGAATTCCGCGCAGCTCATAAGCAAGCTCTAAGCGAGGGACGAGCTCGCGTCATAGTAGTGCTATATGGTGACGTCGGTCCGACGGATCAACTCGATCCCGAGCTACGTGCATACATATCAATGAACACTTACGTGAAATGGGGGGACCCCTGGTTTTGGGGTAAATTAAAATACGCACTTCCTCATCCACCTAGTTTAGTCAAGAATCACGTGAATCTACTCCGAGGAAGTCGGAAGGAGAAGAACTACATCGATGACAAACTAGAACTCATTCACACCTTAGATTCGCCTTCACGCGTCGGAGGTACAACGCCTCCAGCAGAAGCCGCAGTCACCACGATGGAAACCATAACGGTGTCCAACAACAGGAACAATTTGACAACTCCAAATTCCAAACCAGTTTCTTAACTCCTTTGAGAAAGTTCCTTCTTTTTTTTATATACCTTTCACCCTTTGTATATATATAAAAACGACATAGGAAGAACATTCCTAGGATCTGTATATGTTAATAATGCCACAACAATTCTAAAAGACTGCAACCAATTTTTCTTTCTTAATAAATAGAAAAATCAGGGATCGCCGGATCCACCATCAAATTATTTCATTTACTCGTCTTCTACGTTTAAATTACGAATCCCTACTGTTTTGGTATAAATTTGATCTCAGATATATAAAGTATAACTAAACAAAAAACCATTTTAATTAGTCGGATATTTAGGAATCTCTAATTATTAATTCCAAAACATTATGAATTCGTCAATTTAATGCGATTTAACAAATTCTAAAACAAAATTCCAACTCAAGTAGACTCAACTTCTTTCATCCTCAAATTTGAGAGCGAGGCAGAAAGGTAGAAGAGGGAGGAAGGAAGAGAAAGAAATAGAAGAGAGAGAGAGAAATCAACACTAGATTTATGGATTTTGATTCTATACTTATGATACTGTACTACAACGTTTTATATACGCATTAGGCCTATATACTGAAGTGACCCAATTTGACTCATAAAGCAAAAAAAGATTTAGTCAAAAATTATTTACGTATATGGGGTGTCTCAAAATTAAATGTGGGCATGATTTGAATGATTGCAACTTAAATTTTCCCTAAATTGCAGATATTCATTTTAAAAGTATTGCACACTTCAATGAAAAATCTTATTAATCATACTAATTATTGGTTGAATGGTAAGAAGGATCTACCTAAAACGCATAAATTATGTTCAACATTATTACCGTTATACTCCATTGCTGATAAAGCTTTATCACAAGCTAAACAAGTGAGCTGTTAACACTACGACGTCCGGCGGTCTAATGTGACTCTCACGCTGCCTGAGCACCAATATTTTAAATTCACAACATTTGAACCTGAGTGGTAATCGTCCAC
The DNA here is from genome assembly GCA_016920875.1 of Columbicola columbae. Lineage (NCBI taxonomy): Eukaryota > Metazoa > Arthropoda > Insecta > Psocodea > Philopteridae > Columbicola > Columbicola columbae. Next base: position 5,562,490 of record JADMLL010000009.1, on the reverse strand, counting down.
ATGTGTATATAACTAAAAGATCGTCAGCGACATAATTTCCGAATGTGACATCACCGGCACTTAGCCAATAGTGTTTATGAAATTTTTCATGGCAACACCGTGGGGTCAACGGATACTGTTTTCATGACCCCACACTGGGGCCAGGGGACGTCATAGTGTTAACACAAAAGCTTTCAAATCAGGCTCTCCGTAAGAAAAAAATTCAAAGTTTGTAAAGAACTCGTCAACCCAAGTCAACACCAACTTGGATCATTCTCAAAATGAGTGATGGTAGTGATAGTGTTCCGTTCTGTATATCTCTAACCTCATCAAAATCCTTCAGAATGAACACAATCACTATACAAACTTTTTATCATTAGACACCCTGTATATTTAACTATGATACTATAAACCAATTAATCAATTATTAAACAAATAATGTGTTGTACTGTTTATTTTAAAAGTGGCCTAAATCCTACGAAAGCTCAATGAATTAGCGCCACTCTCAAAATATTAGTTGAACGAAAAGTAATGTCATATAAATGCTACGGTAAAAGTGATAAATGAGACAAATAATATACAATCCCGGCGATTATTCATAATCACCAATTAAATGACAAATCACTGAATATTTATCACATTTACCGGGTAGTTTATAAAATACCCAACCCTTAAATCTAAACTTTTATTAAATTCCCCCATAAAGAGTTGGAGATTTCATAAACTAACCGGTAAATGTGATAAATATTCAGTTATTTGTTGCCATGTTTAGTTGGTGATTATGAATAACCGCCAGGAATTATATCTATATTCGTCGGATTTATCACTTTTACCGTAACATATATACAATATCACTTTCCAGCTCATATAATAAAGCAGCTCGGTTATAGTAATAAGATTCTAAATGAGTCAAATCGACTCAATCCGTAAATCTAGTGTCGAGTTAGGTATGGATATGGGCGACACACAACTTGGGCGTCTTTGGCCAACAACCATCTTCCCTATGTCATGAAACCTTCTCCCAGTATCCACCATCTTTCCTCCCCTAATTAGCAAAACTAATTTCTCGAATCCAAACAAAACTTGATGGAAGAAGTTGTGAAGAAGAAGTTATCAGGATGGAATCTGGGTGTCAATTCCGGTTGGATCCTGCATAAGTGAGCAACGATTCGAATCAAAATCAAATACTCACTACCTTTGTTTAAGAGTCGCCGAACCGAACCTGAACATTTTTGTGCAACTTTTACATTTGTAAAAGTGGTCAGCAATCGACTAGAGTGTAGCGAAACCCACACGAAACCATAAATGTGTAAATTGTTGTTATTAAAATAAAAGAAAAAGTTTATTGATTCCGATTTAAATTCTTTGACTTATTAACTGTCACACCGGACAACTAACCTGCTTCATAATTACATATCCCAATTAGGCCAAAAGTCTTTGGTTGAGTGGTCAAAGTACCTGACTAATGGTTGAGATTTGAACCTCCTCCAACATCACGCTATACGCAAGGATGAAAACAATTTCCAAGGAACATCTTCATCTAAGTACATATCCTACATTCAGTAATAAATACAGAGCCAAATAGACTCAGACTTGTTTAAACTTGCTGCAACATTATCGGACAGACACTTAGATAGGTCAAAGGTCAATGGAAGCAAATTCGTCATCACACTCAAATAAAAGTGTGAAAGATAGCTCTCACGTCACTACTTCCTGATTAACAGGTTTGTTCAAACGTTCTTCAAAGACCAAACCCCTCATCTCTGGCATACCACTGTCTCACACCAATGATAGACAGAAGATAATCGCTTGGAACCAGAATCAAGACTCCAAAAATTCCGGAAACGAAAGAATTTTACCCACCGGAAACTAAAACCAAAAAGCAAAGAAAACTTACCGAAATGGTCCAGTCATCACTTTTCGGTTGGGAAATCCCATTTTCCGAACAATTCAAATAAATCTTCGACGAATAGCGCCCTGAAATTAATTACCAACCAATTGATCAACTAGTTCTTTCTTTCTCACGAAAAATTTCCTATACAAACGTGTGCATTACTTATGAAATGAGAACTTTGAGCTATGCATCATTATTTAACTGTGCATTATTTATGAAACGGGTGTTACTCTTAACAAAACAAGCACCGAACCTTGGTGGGTCACCCCAACCAGTCGACTGACTTCATACTTACTGGTTCCTTTACATAAATCGCCGCCATCGAATTCCATAACAATCCTGTTGTAGTTGTAATCGTAGGAAACCAAATTTTTCAGAATTCCATACGAGACCCATGAATCATTTTTCTTCTCGCAAATGTCTCCGCTGCAAGGAACCTCGCCATCGAGAACATTAGACGACAGCGGATTAACATAAAGTGATTCCGACTCACGTTCGATCTGACAACAGAAACGACAACAACGACGATCAATAGGAAGCACTATTCCCCGAAATGTAGGGTGAAGAGTCAAATATAAGTTATGTACATACCCGAATTGGGTCTTTCAAAGAAGGTTCGAGAGTCATGACTTCGTTACTACTTTTGTTGATTAGCCTGCGTTCTGATTTGTTTAACACGAGGACATCATTCGGACAGACGACTCTCGTGTTCCACAAAAATGTATAACTACAGGAAGTTAGGTTTTTCAAAGTAGGAACCCCATTTCTCTGACTCTTGTCACAGACGAAAATGAAAGACAATGACCTATTCGAATGGCCGCCGCAGAGGATGTCATCGTAATAATTAACAGTCACGAAACCTCTGTCGTCGACAACAGGACGGTTAATGCGAGAACCTAATCTCTGTAAAACAACAGAAAATTATTGAAATCATACTACAGATAAGACCGTGCCATGTAATTTTAATAACCCTAAATGTGTGCAATATTTCTGGAATGAGTTCTTCTTCTAACTCTGCATTATTTATAAAATGAGATCTTCGAACTGTGCATTATTTATGAAACGAAATCTTCGAACTGTGTGCATTATTTATGAAACGAGATATTCGAACTGTGTGCATTACTTAGAAACCAGATCTTTGAACTGTGTGCATTACTATGAAACGAGATCTTTGAACTGTGTGCATTATTTATGAAACGAGATCTTTGAACTGTGTGCATTACTTATGAAATGAGATCTTCGAACTGTGCATTACTTATGAAACGAAATCTTCGAACTGTGTGCATTACTTATGAAACGAGATCTTTGAACTGTGCATTACTTATGAAATGAGATCTTCGAACTGTGCATTACTTATGAAACGAGATCTTTGAACTGTGTGCATTATGAAACGAAATCTTCGAACTGTGTGCATTATTTATGAAACGAGATCTTCGAACTGTGAAACGAGATCTTTGAACTGTGCAAAATTTATGAAACGAGATCTTCGAACTGTGCAAAACCTATGAAACGAGATCCTCGAACTGTGCAATATTTATGAAACGAACTCTTCGGACTGTGTTCATTTCATAGGGAATTAGTCACGTAAATAATGGCCGCTTCCACCAAGGCCTCGATTCATTCAAAGTGTTCACACCGCTTAGAAAAAATTTCATTTCAAAAATAACGCACAGTTTTCCTAAAAATTTTTTTCTTTTTAGCGAACCCATCGCTAGCTCGCTCGATCAATCACTCAATTCATTACTTACAAAGCTGTCACTGGAATTTGAGGACAGACAAAACACTTTTTTACACACATCCACATACAGTCTTAAGCATTTACTAAAGCTAACATATACAGGTTCCAATACACTCAAATCGATGGAGCTTTGAGAATCGGAAGTGATGCACGAAACCTAAAAGAAGAAAAAAATTCGTCGACATTACACCCAATTAAACTTAAATTTCCAAATTTTGACTTCCAATTAAATTCCTTACATCTTCTGACTTGGAGGAATATTCTTCTCCTCTCTCCTGAGTCTCCTCACTTGGAAGAGGGCTAACCTTTTCAACTTCGAGACCTTTCGTCACGGAAACCGTTAAAACTTCTTCCGGTTTCTCTTCTTTGACAGCAATATGGCTTGGTACAAACTCGACTTGTTCCAAATTGATTTTTCCACTGTCGGTTTTGTTAAAACAAGCAAATTTGGTTTTCCACTCAAATTTATGTTTCAAATCTTTGGTTCCAATATACTGAGGACCCTAAAAATTTTTTAAGATGGTTTATATTAAAAAAAAAAATTTTTTTTTGGGGGGGGATACCGCAACAAATACAACAATCAAGTTCTTGTTGCGAAAACTTTCGAGGGCCTAAATCTCGAAATCGGATATCGCACGAATAAATGAACCAACATGGTACTATAAGTCAAACAATTGGCACGTGTTCTACGTAACCAAAGCCATAACTAATTGCTTAATCAGCGACTTACGATAACCAGTCGGATTATCGGCGATACTCCATTTTACTCTTTCAAAGAGCAGCTAACGAAAATCCGCTCAGATTGGATGTGATGACGTCATAAGACGTTCGTGCATAAAGTCATGTCATCCGAATAAAAATAAAAAACCTTCCGTTTCGTGAGTGACTCATTTCATAAATAATGCACACGATATATTATTGATATATTAACGATGGCATACGTTATTGCAATCAACTGAAAATTCTAATAGGTCAGAAAAATGCGAATCTAATTTATTAAAACTATGACGTTCGGAGGTCCAATGTAAATTTTTTACCGGTAGAACTGACTCTCATGCTGCTTGAGCACCAATACTTTAAATTCACAACATATGAACTTTAGTGGTAATCGTTCACAAATAAGTTAAGACCGACAGCGAACTCAGCCAATATTTCATGGCAACACATGGAGATACCGGCGGTCAACGGATACTATTTTTATGACCCCAGTGTGAGACCAGCGGATGTCATAGTGTTAAAATTATTCAATCAGAAATGGAGCTCAAAAGCAAGATTTTTGTGGCGACCAAGCACCATGTTCAAACACGCCTCGACATGCATGAGGACGCGATGAAACTTTTGGAGAGTCTGCAGAGACCATTTAAACAGAGCGCGTGACCAATCAGTCAGGGCAGTACATCGAAATACTCAAACGGCGCTATTTTGCACTTCCTATTCAAAATATTTTTTATATTCGTTCGGAATTCGAGTGTTCTGTTTCACCAATCCACCCTAATTCCGATAATTAACACGTTCACGCCGGCACGGGCCACTGGTGACCCACACTAAGATCTCACTGTACTACCGAGTAACAAACAACACGTATACAGGTCTGAACAGGCAATAATCACGCGCCGCCTTGTAGCAAAACAAATTAAAATCGGCCCCAGCGTGAACATGTTAAAAAAAAACAAGTGTGCAATATTTATGAAATGGATTCGTAAAAAACTCCACCAAAACCGATTTGTAGAAGTAAGTATTCGTCTGTATTTACACAAAAGCTTCATTATTTACGTCACTGATTCCTCACGCAACTGTGCATTATTTATGAAATGAATTCCTCGCTAAAAGTGTACACTGTCTACGAAATGAATATTTGGTGCAAGAGTGCATCACTTACGAAACCAATTTTACAAAAAAGTGTGCAATATTTATGAAACGGATTCATCACAACGGTGTGTTTATATTACAGCTTAAGTAAAGACTCTTTGTTCAACTCTGACGGCGCTTCCCTATCATTCCTCATCCCTCTGAACCGTACCTCATTCCTCTCATCGCAAATGAAGATGAGAACAGTTTCCCAGAACGGCAGAAAATTAACATTTTTATAGACTAAAACGACTCGGTTGTCATCCGTAACTGTTAGATTATTGTGGACTTCGCCAATGCTAACGAAGTCTTTTCCTTTATTTACAAAACAAGCTGCCGAAGAAGGAGGACACGTTTCATTGTTTCCATACCAAAGAGGTCCGCAAACATTTAACAAAAAGTAAGAATCGTTTTTTCCTACTAGGTAATTCGAAGATAGCAACCTGAGCTGATTCAAATCAGCAACAGAACCATTTTTGTGTTTGGCTATACAGGGTAACTGTTCTCCCTTTGGACAAGTTTTCCTCGTATACCAAACAAAATTGAAGACACAATTGGAATCTTAAAAGCAAAAAGAAACAAAACCAAATCAATTCTAATTGTAATCAGACTACCAAAAACTGACTAGTTTTTGACTCTTAGCTTCATTTTCCTTTGTGGAAGAAAATTAACTTACGCTCTCATTCAATACAGGAACGAATCTATCGGAAGCTCCGAATTCACATATGACGTTCACGATGACGTGATACTTGACGTTCGCCGCACACTCGCTACCCCAAAGCTCTAAGACTAACGAGCCTTGTTTGTATGAATACGTCTGACTAGATCCTCTCCCTTAAAATAGAAACAAAAATTCCTTCATAAACAACAGCGAATTAGTATCAAATGGCAAGCGTGTTATGTGACGACCTAAAAATCAAAATTTCCTTTTGGATGTACAAGGAACTGTTTATCCGACAGAATGAACGCTGTGCATTATGACCCTTTATCTACACCTGTGATAGATGTTTAGACTGCAAATAAAGTTCAGTCAATAATTAATTCCAAGATATCTTTCAGAGCTAAGTCTTCAGATAACCTTATCATTTGTCTAACCTAATACAATTTCCTTGTTGTTTGTTAGCAGACACACGCTGGCATCCATGTCCGACTGACAAGACTTTTTCACTTTTCCACACAAGTTTAGTCGGAAAATAATATCTTTGTAAGAGATTTCAAATCCGTTTTGGGAATTGCTACCATCACCAAGATAAAAATTACTTCCGTAAATGGGTTCTCTGACATCACAACCTCTCCCCGTCGCTTCCTGAAACCAAACCATGTCGACTACATCAGGTCTTGTGTGTGCATTCTGTTACCATTAGTGTTATACTTGGCGGTTACGCCGCTAACTGTTATGAAACGAGTTATATATGATTTATTCACTTACGAGAACGTGACAATACGACGGTCCCTTCCATTCAAATGAGAAAACACAATTTTCAGACATATCAAGGAACACCGGACGGGTATCATTATCGGAACAAATTAATTTTACAACAGTTTTAGCTCTTTGCTTTGTTCCGGGACAGAAAGAACCTTCCGTAAGAGTTAGTGTTAACTTTCCCTTCTCATTCCTCTCTAAACTTCTCTTCGAACCCAAACTCATAACGGTCTCATTGATCAACGATGCAGATGTCTCTCCACCCAGCCAAAAAGTGTCTGGTTTCAGAGGTCCGCAGGCACTCAGTAAGAAAATCCCTTTCACGTCTTGAATCATGATATTGGAACCGCGAGGTAAACTATACCTCTCCTCATCGTAGTTTATCTGAAAGCAAATTCTTTCATCTGACTCGACGAAGAATCCATCTGCGGTCAGCTTTATAACCTGTTAGTATTGTTACTTACATCACAACGATCATCATTTAAGCAAACGACAGATGTTTTTACGAGTATGGACAGTCTGCGAGGCTTTTTTGAAACTCTCATTTCTGGTTTGATTACATACACGTCGTGATTGCATTGGAAGTCGATAATTCCTACAATATATAATATATTTCTAATTGTATACCCTTTTCCTACTTTACACGATACCCTTTTACATATATTTATCTAGAAGGGTTAATTATACCATAAATATGTTCCAATTGGTCACTCGATCAATACACATGCTAATAATAGATACAAAAAATGTTTCACGATATGTAAAACTGGCCAATAGACACAGATTTATATGATCATAGTATGATTTGAATTTCTTGAGAGTAGGCATCTAACCCTGTGACTGAGACTTGGTAGTTTAAAGAAGATTCTACGATCAATCCAATTCATTTGCTGGGAAGGAATCCTCTATTCCACAATTAGACTTACCCTTCACACCCTGTATTATGCAATATTCAACTTCAATTTTTGACTTCTCTTCTAAGAATGTCATACTGCAAGCATTATCCTTAATTAAATAAGTCTTGTTTTGGTGTATGATACAACCAGTGATGACCGCTCCAGAAGATTGACAGTCTTTTAAATTAACAGGCCCACAAAAATTTATATACACCCTGAAAAATCCATCCTAATTATTAATTTTGATTGTGCTTTTGAATTTTTATCTTGGAAAACCAAACATATAAATTGAATATTTGAGATTTAAAAGCCAAGAAATCTGTTCAAATTATCTGCTAATACCAAATATGGTGCTATGACTTATTATAATTTGTGCAAAGTAAATTCAATATGGATTTGTGCATTATTTATGAAACAAACACTTCCTTGGAATAGCCTTAACACGATATCCTATTTACAAGATATATGTTTAACAGTTGGTCCCTTTGAATCAAATTGATTACCTTTTACATTGTTTAAGAAACAAAATTGATATAAAATAAAATTATAAAATCAAACAACATACTTATAATCGTCTTGTTGAAGAGTGTAGTGAGATGGATGTGTAAGTGATGTCATATTAAAAATTTTATTTCCAAACTTTAACGAACAGTTGTCACTTATATTTTGGTGTGACAAGAGGCAAGCAAATGGTGCCTGCCATTTGAAAATGAATGAAAAACTTTCTTCCCTGAAATCCTCAAAAATGGGTTCATTCTCCTAAAACAAAATATATGAATAAAAAGTATTTTCGAGAAAAAACTGATTCAAGCTCCTCACAGAAACTTAACCAACCTCTTGAGAACATTCGAAACTTATAACAACTGAATACTTCAAGCCGTTTGGTGAAAACAATTCCAGTTTGGCCCCGTCATCATCATCATAGGTAAAATCTCCAGAGGCTGAAGCCAATAAATCAATCGACTGTTGAGATTTTTTTGAAAATGATCATTCTCAAATCATCAAAATATTTCAACCCTGTAATGTACTTCCTGGGTAAATCTCTTAGGGGCTTACATAATGACATATACATTATATATTTGACCTCTTTGTGCCTGAAACTACTCTGAGTTCTGAAAGAAGATGACAATAAATTATAGTATATAAAATATAAAATTGTTGGAATATATGACATTCAACAATGTTTACTCGATGTGTTGAGAAAGGATGATGGCTATTGGTTAATAGGAAGGTTACCACCCATCTAAGTGCTAATTACATTTTATACTATCCTAACAAGAAATAGTTTGAATCTGAAGTAGTGAATTATAATATAATTGATACAGGGCAGGAAACAATTTAAAACATCACAAATTTTGTGCATTGATTAAACAATTTAATTACCACGTTGAACGGCACTTTGATAAAACTGATTGAACACTAAAACAGAAAATTATGTCATGGCAAAATAGAACCAAGTCATAATCCAAACCACCACAAATAAATTAATTAATAAATGAATCTCACCTTGACAAACCTAAATTACACAATTTATTATGGCTTCTAGTAAAACCGTCCGCAAAAACATTCTGGATACAAATGAACCAAACAAGAAAATGGAAAAATGCCGGCATCACAATACAACACAACCCACCTTAGAACTGTTTCTGACATGACTGACTGAACTCGAACTCGAGTCCTACTTCGTTACTGACGATTCAACAACTCGCGCCTCGTTTCTACTTCAACAGAGCTCGTTAGAGGTAATTGAAGAAATACTGTATCTGTCCGTTTGTCTGTCAGCATCACGGCTCTTTTTCACCAAAAATTTTTAATTAATTTCATAGCCATACGAATTTCTTGTTGATTCACTGTCCATTTCCCATTTTTCCACAGCTCTCTATATCTGAAATGAATTCTCCACAAGAGTGTGCATTTCTTTTGAAATGAATTCAGCGGAGAGGAATTCATTCCGCTGTGGTCATCCAAAACCAGAGGATGGGCCAACTGAGGTTTGAATTAGAAAAATATTAAAGGAAAGAAAACTTGCCGATCAGTGGCAGTCGTTTTCTAAAAGAGTGAAAGTGAGAAAGGGAGTTTTTAGAAAAAATAGAAAAGAATAGCCACAATACTCACCACTATCATAACTGTACCACTATCATGATCTGAAGGCGATGAGTAGCAAAACTTAATTTTTAAGGATTGCAATAAAGCGACGCGATAAAAATAGGTGGCGGAAAGGCGCGATAAACTGCTCGAAAGAATGAATGAGGGGTGCCAATTTATGAATAATTAATTACTCAGACCCCAAGTCTTCCTGTTGAAGCCTGAACCTCCGCTTTCTCGAAACCTTCGTTTCGTGCAATTTTTTATTTTAAAAAGGCGCGAACACATTCCAAAACAAATATGGCGCAATTTCGTGAGGAATTCCCATAAAAAATAACGCAATCGTTATTCTTTTCATAAATAATGCACACTGTTACGAAGAACTCATTTCAAAATAAATGCACACTTACGTGAAGGGTTCTGCGATGAATATCAAAAACAATTTATACAGTCTCTATGGAATGGTAGGAGGTATTCGAAGTTTACTGTCTTCCCAAAATCAATGAATCATCACAGGTTCGTTTCATAAATAATGCACACAGCCTTTCAAAAGTGTTGGAGGGTAGTTATTGCCACGACACTAGTGACACGTGAATTATATTACTCGTAAAAAATAAGATTCTTCGCGCAATATAAACAAATTCGGGAAATGAGAAAAGAATTCTTTGAAATCAATGGCGAAGATGGCGGCAAACTGGACTTCAGTCTCCATGATACCATTGAAGATACCTGTATAGAATCAGCCAAAGAGAACGCCTGTAAGAATCGTTTCTAAATTTAAACCATAACAATGTTGACTTAATCAATGTGGGAAAAATTAATTATTTGGTTGGCAGTTTGTCGGGAAATGCCTTGTCGGTATCCCTCCTACAGCGGACAGCTCTGAAATATTATGGCAGGCTCTCTTCGATAAATTTGATGACATAAAAATAATTGCGGATACCCATTTAGACCAAATTTTAAGTTTCAAAGCCTTAAATCAAGAAAATCATCAATCGTTAAGCTCGTTCATCGAAATTTTTCAGAAGTGGTGAAGCTTTTAGAAAATTGGAGATCCCAGATTTTAGCTCATATTGCTTTTTCGAAGTTACCCATCCAAATTCGAAAACGCCACAAGAAATTCCGAACTTAATTCGTATAACAAATCATAGACTTTGTGAAATCCCAGAAGTAAAATTTGTTTTCGAGATCACCTTCGTTAGAAAATAGAGCCCCAAATTTCGTTGTACAAAGACTTGATAATTTGAAATGTACTTTGGATAGGAATTTGCAGCGCGCAAATATCTCCCACCAATCACAAATTCAAGGTCAAGCCAACCGACAGCATAGTCAAGTTCCTTTTGCAGCTTTAGCCGGCTATTCGCACCAAAGCTTAACACAGGCCCGCTCTTTGTCCGTCTTACCGACGGTTTCAGTTCTTGGACAGTGGCAGCCAAGTCAATTTGTTGTCGCGTGTGTGTGTTTCCTGTTTGAATTTGAGATTTAGAAAATGTGAAACGGAGGTCCAGGCTTTGGGTTGTATCCAATTTACTCCTCACCTCGATCCTAGAAAGCATTTTGTGACCGATTCCACTGTTGTTGAAAATATTGTAAGCCAATCGTCTTTGATACCCATAGACCGCAACATGGGTTTGATACCCATAGGCGCGATCGCGGTTCTTCTGTCCCCTGAAAGCTCTAAACTGCGAAGCCCATAATCACAGCGGGCGCGGTTTCTCTCGATGCACAACTTGCATCATTTTGCAACACTGCATTTGAAATACTTGACTGGCGTGCTTCAGAATTGGATTAAATTTTATATTTTTCATGGTTTGGTGGAAAACATTTTTTATTGTCAACTACATGGGAGCATCTAAAAATATTTTGGAATCTGGTCCTTGAGAACATTTTACTAAGCCAGGGTATTGTTCTTGCCCTTTTCAGCCTTTTCTCAGCTGGCTTTCTTCAACAAACCTTCTTCAGCTGGTTTCCCTGACCTAACCCTACCTCTTGATTCTAACCTCTCTCTGCCGAGTCTACTGCCAGACTGACTCTTTTTTTTCCGTCAACGATTTTAATCTGAAGACGATGAAGAAATGGTAATGGATCACTGTCGTCATTTTCGCTGGTAAGGATGGGCCTGGCTTTAAAAAATTTTCAAAAACTGTTGGTCTTGTCTTGTCTATTTCGTTCTTCAGTGGTTTCTAACAGCTAATGGCTGACTCACTTCCTCGAGAACTTCAGCGCTACGTTCGACATCAGGATCGGTTTCAAGGAGGATGTTTATTCCTTGTTCGAAATGGGAAAAAGCTTTTGACAAATTTTTTGATGTTAGCTGTTTGGATACAACAGCCTGTCTCTTCATCAAACGCAGTTACGCTTGCACCTGAATGAGTTTCTCATATGAAAGAGGTTTCCTATCAGCTTTAAGTAGATGAAGCACGTTCGTTTAAACCTTCAAAGCCGAGATTCTGGATCCAAAATTTTTTGCCTAATTTCGGGAAGGAAATGAACTTCTGTACCAGTACTTTGACACATTTTGGCCGTTATAGCGAAACATTTTAAGCCATAAATTGAAGAAGGCCGTTACAGCGAAATGCCGTATAAAGAGGGGCCGTATAGCGAGGTATGAGTGTATATTATAAGTTACGTATAAATTATTGAAAAGATTGCCCCACCTTCTATATATGCAATATAATCTTTAAATAATATTTTTATATGATTCGAACGTATTGATGTCACTAAAAACTGATGCACAGGAGACTGTCGAAACGAAACTAAACTGTAGGTAAACTGTAAACAGGGCAAGTTTCGATGGGGAAATGAGAAAAGCTCGTGGCACTCAAACGGTTAAAATTTTTGAAGAAAGAAAAAAATTCGAAAAGAATCCTCAATTTAATAATAATTGATGTTTGAAACATACTTTTAAGTTTTAGTATAAAAAAAAAATTATACAAAAAGGTGTTATCTACATTTGCTAGGTGCTATCATTCCTTAGGTTCTCTGCCACTAATAATTGTTTATGTCAATTCGAAAGTCGCAAGTTTGTCTGTTCCAATATTAGAATCATGCTTACCAAAATTATTATCGAAAATTTTTTGGTTGGTGCAAATCTCAATAGTTCATGAAATGAACCTGTTTAAATTTAATCCTTTTGGGCCCTTAGTTTTAGTTTGTTTAGCTTTGTGTAGTCCAATTTGCCTTTTTAGATGTAACCCATTAACGCCCCGTGTAATAAGATAGGGACCCGTGAAAGAGGACCCGTTACAGGAGAGGATACATACAGCAAGACTGAAGTGGTATGGCCATGTAATGAGAATGGAAGAGGACAGACTACCAAGAAAGATGCATGAAAGTGAGGTGAAAGGTAAAAGACCAAGAGGAAGACCAAGGGATGGCTGAAGGGAGTGGAAGAGAGTGTGCAGAAGAAAGGAGTGGACTGGAACAGAGTGTTGGTGGAAAGAGAGAAGAAAGTGAAGAGGCTTGTGCTCAATCCAGACCCGGTAGTGTCAGTGCTGAAACTGTAATAGTGATGATGAACGTGTCCTCAAACAGACACTAACTTTAGATTTAAACATCAACAGCCATCTTTTCCTTTTAGTAGGTACAATTTTTTCATAGTCAGAAGTGGCAGAAGAGAACAGCAAGATTTTCACAAAAATGCATTGGTTCAGAAAAAAATTTTTTTCTCACATCCTGTTGGAGTTACCGCTGCGGAAAAAAAATTAGCAGACACTCAAGATGTTGTAAAACAAAGCCCTAAAACAATTCTCACTGAAATTTCAACCAAAACAAAATGAGCCACAATCAAATTTTGGTGTCCTCATTTTAGGACACTGGGATTTAATGTATGCAATTCATACGTCATAGGGAAAACGATAGTTTTGTCAACATTTTCATAAAAAGTGCCAATTTTATCAGTCATTTCTTTCTGTATTATATACAGAAATACTTGATGTGACCTCAAATTCTCAGCTTTGATGGACGGGTGGCCAACCTGAGTGTTCCTCAGTGGTGAAATGTTCTTTGTGGATGGTAGTTTGTTTCTTATACGACTTTTTGACGTCGGAAATTTTATTTATCTCCACAGCCTTATTTAACGCCACAGGCACGTAAGGGCAAAGTGTCCACTGATTTCTACAGCTTTAAAAACAAGAGCCTGATGGGCCGGGAGCAATCTCATTAAGCATAGCTCTTCCCTCCTGGATAGTTGAAAAGTTTGGGTTTAGCGATTGTGTGTCATGGTTGCTTTGGCTACAGGTACATGATGGTATACAAGCATCCGGAGATCAAGTAGAACACCAAACTGATGACAAAGAAATTCCACAGTTGATCAAACCAACAGATTAAATTCAGCACACCAATGAAAGTCGATTCCTCCGGCATAGAGATCCCAAAACGCTTATCAAGCTACAGTTAGGCTCCAACAGTATTTCTCCCAATCTCATTCATTCATTCATTCCCTTTTTATTTAATATCTCTAAACTGGTCTCATGATAACGACCACAACATCTAAACCAGTGGTTACCAAACTTTATCGTCCTGCCTCCGCCATGTTTACAAACAAAACTAACCGCCATCATTCCCAACTCAGCACCTTACCTTTCCATTCTCAGCTCCCGGAAAAGACTTTCAAGTGAAAGGAGAGGTAAATGACAAGTGAAACAATAACTTTAATACTAAATAAATAAAATAAAATAAATAATTATAGAAATGGCACTATTAATTTATTTTTTTTAAATACATTTACTTCTTGAATTTTCTACAAAAAATTTATTTCGATCAGCGCCTTTTTCTTTTAATAATTTGTACTGACTCCAAAAAGAAACAATTCTACCAGTCAATAACAGCATAATATTGATAATAATATTAATAATAAACACGCCGTCATGTAGATAAGATAAATAAATAGGAAAAGACAAATCTCCTCAGATTTCTAAATCGAGGGAATTAATAAAGACGATTCCATATATGTATAATCAATGTACCAAAACGTCATTTTACGATTCCAGATAATCGTCATAGGTTTGATGTGTGGGTTGGTACTCAATTCACCTCAACCTCTCACCCATACCCACTTAGCCACCTCCTAGAGAGAACATAGATGACCTGAACACCGCGTAAAAAAAAACCTTACAAACCCCCGAATGGACGGACCTATTCCCCGAATTTATTGCACGGATGAGTACCCAGTTCAAAATTTGTTAGCCCCGAGATCTCAATAACCCCTCCCCACCCACACACACACCAACCCCCCAGCCTCCCGAAATTATCAAAACAAAAAAGCGACTGATCTTCCAAACCGAGAGAAAAAAAAAACTTATAAAGTCAACAGTTGAAACACAACTAATAAAAAATATAAATAATAATATAATTATAATAATAATGATATTGAAAACGAGGATTCTGACGTTGTCCTTTCCGATACAGACAAGACTCCAACTCTCATCTCTACCTCACACATTCCCTTTCCTTCAATTTGTTCTTGTGAGCTATAATTTATAATTTGTATAGAATCCCTTTTTTATGTTTTTTTAATCTTAACATATAATATCATTTTATAAATATCCATTTTTAGTATAAAATGAGAATTCTTTTTTATTATTATTATTATTTTTAAAAAATCTTTTTTTCTTCTTTTCTTCTTTTTAAATCATCTTCCTAACAAAACTATTATTAAAAAGATATTTGCACTCGTTTTTATTAATTAGACAAAAAACTATACAAAGTACGAATTAAAACTAAAAAAAAAATTAATCAATCAATCAATCAATCAATTAATTAATATACAATTTTAATTCTAAGCTCAAAACATTCCTTCGTTACAGTCTTCCGGGGTTATGTCAAAAATTTCTTTCGAAGCAATAATTCACGGTATAAGTGGTAGGAAACAAAATAAAAAATAAAATCTGACAATTATTTTAAGAAGAACGCCGAATCCATAAGCGAAGCATAGGCAAACAATTCATGATTTCAAATTTAATTGATAAATTCACTTTTCCGTAGGTTTTTGATACTATAACTTGTAGACTAAGCCAGTTTGACGTAGGGTATATGTACTCATGTTTTTATTTATATTTTGCTTATACTATGAATATATACTTTTGTGAGGGCGGGAATTTTGTTAAATAGTCTCTCTTACCCCACTCTCTGACTATGTTGTAGTCTTCAGAACCTACGTGTGTTTATAATTCCTATCAATGTCAGTCAGTAAACTTAATTTTTGGATATTTTGAGTCAATATGACTCACTTCGAATTTATAAACTTTTAATAGTATTTTGATTATTGTAATTAACTTTCAAGCTCTTTCGTAGGAGGTTAATTTCAATTTTGGAGGATGTGAGTCAAAATGACTCCCAAAATTTTGACATTTTTGAGGTTCAACTGAGTTTTCGTTGGGTATTAGTTCAACAGACTCACCAAATTTGACTCAATACTGTTTGTAATGATTCTTTTCATTTGATTTTCTTAGGAAAAATTTCTATTTGTCGTTTGAGTCAATTTGACTCCCAAAATCACAAAAAGAACTCTTTATAGGTTTGTACTGGAAGATGAAGAAGTTTATTCCGACTTGACTGCAAGTCAAATAAGCTCTTCTGGTTGGTTATGCTACATGAACTAAACAAACTCTCAGAAGTTTTGTTTAATGCGACAAATTGACTCACTTTCACTTCAGTCAAGCGAGTTCAAAATTCCTGAACCTAAATTTCGTAGTATGAGTCAAAACGGTTTCCAGATTGTAAGAGTCAGACTGACGTACATTAGTTTAATCAGCCAAGATGGGTTGTTGTACGAGTTAATATGAGTCAATTTAAACCCATTTATAGCATATACGAGTCAAACTGGCTCCATTTTAATAAAAATCAACATCTACAAGTTTAGTATTAAAACCCAAATCCAAAAAATGACTCAGAACAAAAATTTAAGAACCCAAGTCCGAGCTTGAGTTACCCAAATTAGCCTTCCCTCGTTCTAGTGCTGATTGAATCGACTACCGTCCCACAGATCCTTTTTATACTTTAATCAGCAGATCAATAGTATAAAAAAGTAACACCCACCCTCCATATGAGTATATATTTGACATAAATACTCAAACCTAACAAATACCAAGCCAATACTCATCGTATAACGACAACAGCATCAATACATCAGCACTCAACAGCTAAAACCATACCCCCTATAGACAAACCACTAAAACCAACCGCGAACTATCCAAAACCAAAAACACCGGAAGACCGAAACCTACTAATATAATTCATTCATAGAAAAAAAAAGTTTCGATTACATATGTATACATACATAACCGACGCAAAACGTTTTATTTATCTATAAAAAAAGACAAAAAAAGGCACATTCGGTGAAAAACCAAAAGCAATCATGTAGATAACCTAATTTTATATATATTGCATAACGAAATACTGCATAAGTTCAATATTATATTTCTTTTCTATAATATAAAAAAAAAAATTTCATTTCACAACGATTATACTTCACTCTCAAAAGAAATTAAACGAAAAAAGGCCCAAAAGGAGAAAAAAAATCAATCAATAGATAAGTAATGGTAGATAAGTTTACGATTTTACTTATTTCAGTTTGTAGATAAAGGAAACAAAACACCAGAAAGAAAAAAATTTTTTTTGTAACCCCTGGCCAGCCATCACAGACTCACAAAAGGACCTTCGAGGGGTTGTCCAAAGGGAGGAAGGCACCGAAGAGGATTAAAGATAATCCTGGGAGAGGAGTGCTATGTTCTTCCAAAACTATTCCTGATGAAACTCCTTTTATCTACTTACCCTCAAATCCAATAGATAAATATGGACGTCAACTATTTAACTAACCACTCACTCTCGCTTCATCTCATCACTATGAGAATTATCAAAAAGCTCAAAATCAAAATGGCTGACGACATAACCCATCGAAAGCCTAAACCTACCTAGCTAAGCTATCATGAAGTTTATCTTTTGACCTAACCACCCCTTCCTTCAAATTTTTATTCTGGCGATTTGTATATATAAAAAGCTGCCGTGATAACACAACTATCGATACATAAATTAAAACCTGCGGGACGTAAAAACCTTTTTTTGAATCCACTCATTCAGTCTTAATAATTAAGGCAAGTCAAACAGAAAAAAAATTTCTTAAGCTGTTGCGTTAGAAACACAGAACGGTTGCTGAGTGTCTTAAGACAAATTGTTATTAGCCAAAGATTTGATGGTGAGGATGTCTTGAGCGAAACACATGACCCACTTCCCTGCCAAACATTTTCAATCCGCCTTACTACAAAACTACA
>JADMLL010000009.1:5446050-5544257 GCA_016920875.1 Columbicola columbae | reverse complement strand
TTTAGGCTGGCTTAAATGATGTAAATTAGAAAATTAGTGGGCGGGAGGTGAGGGGCAAAGGAGCAGGGGCGTAGGAGGGATGACGAATAAAACGAAAGTGTTAAAACGGATCGATGACATTTTTTTCGGGTGTTGTGTAATTATTCAGATTCAAATTTTTTTTTTATTTGGTTTTAAATTTAGGTATCAGGTCTTCTGTACAAATTTCTGGGGAAGGTTCTCATGGGTGAGTCATAAATTATTTCCTAGAATATTTATGTCTCTTAAAGACCTGACTTTAATTTTTTATAGCGTGCTGTCGTCCGTTTGATATTATTACTGTCTCTTGGGCCATTTTGAAAATTGCCTTTCACGATGATTCGAACAAACAGTTTAGCTCTAGGCTACGTGGCACCAGAACGTGTCACCGGAGGCATCGATCGAAACACGTGGTAAGCGGTTAATGTTGAGCTTTTCTTAAGTGTTAGCTTGATCAGCGCCTACCTTGGCCTATATCAAACTACCCTGAACCTTTTTGGTCCCGGGAAACTTCAAAATGGCTGTTCTTCCTTGGGGGGAGGACAATGTCCGGTTTAAAGAACTACCGGTATACAACCGTTAGGCCCTGGCAGAAAGACTCCAAAAGGTGGTACACTCTCAACATCTCTGTTACAGTGTTAATGAGTCTTCCCGCAAATGTGCACTATTTTTGAAAAGGAAAATTGCTCGAGTGTGCATTATTTTTGGATGAAATTCACTCTTGAGTGTGCAGTATTTTTGAAATGAAGTTCACTCTTGAGTGTGCAGTATTTTTGAAATGAAGTTCACTCTTGAGTGTGCAGTATTTTTGAAATGAAGTTCACTCCAGAGTGTGCAGTATTTTTGAAATGAAATTCACTCTTGAGTGTGCAGTACTTTTGAAATGAAATTCACTCAATAGTGTGTATTTTGGAATGAAATCCAACTCAAAGTGTGCACTTTTTTTGAAATGAAACATATTCTCGAGTGTGCATTATTTATGAAATGGACTATCTAGAAATGTACGCAATTTTTTACGCTTATTGTGGACCATTTTGTGCAAGACTTATGACACAAAAATTTTCTTTTTATAAAATGTGACTCATTTTCGAAATGAGAGTGTGCAATATTTTTGAAATAATCAAGCCATTGACTCTCCTCTTATTTTAAAATGGAAACTGTTAGGCAGTGAACAAAAAAATTGTATAGTCTGTCACAGTACATAGTTGTAGCTTTGTTTGAAGCAGTATAAACAGTCCGAACTTATAAACATATACACATAAGTACACCAACCAGAAGTTAAAACTGTAAGACGGGTACGAAAACGGATGTCTGTACCAGCAATGTAACACAATTTTGACCTGGGTGGTGGAATGCAGACAGAATGAACGAACCCTCGATGACCATCTTTTGTCCATTCTTTTCATGGTTCCTTTTATCAAGAAAATCTTTTGTTATGTTTTATTGACCTTCAGGTCCATCGAAGAGGGTTGTTTGAAACCTTTTCTCTTCTATTATGTCCCAAACAATAGAAAGATTAGAGGAGAACAGGAGAGGACACCTCCGCGACAGAAACCGTTGGAATGGATTCCACTTGATTGTGGTCGTGCTTAAATTCATTTTTGGCTCATAAAAGAAATTCACACAGCTTTTAAAAATGGCGGAGGTGAAGCTTAATGAAAGCTTATCTATTTAATTAACTTTTATGGATTTCACAATTTAACCGGCCACGCCTAGATGTTGTGACAGCTCAAGGAAACAACAGTCAAAACGGAAGTCACATAACAATGGAAACTTGGAGGTGATTTGAGGTATTGAAAGGAACAGAAACACAACGCTGGAAACTCTTTGAAACGGGTTTAAAGTGGGCGGTGGACACATGGAGTTTTGCCATTTCGCCATTGTCGTTAGTTCAGTAAACAAACGCCACAGGTTCCTCCAAGTCGCGGGTTGTTTCTTTTGATTATAACACCGGGATGAGACAGGAGGAAGTGAGTCTGACGTATAGACAATGATCTACATGAGCTGTGGGTGTGACTCGGGTGGAGATGTTCAAACAAAAAAAGTTTCTCTCTCTCGAGGACTTTGGCAAGGTGGATGCCTTTCAACCTGTGTGTCGCGCTACGGTACGTGAGACCCGGAGATGTCGCCTATCTTCGAGTTAGATCTTCATCATCAAAATATTCAAACGCGTTGGTGGCTCACGATGCGGAGACATGAAATGTCTGAAGAGAGGTTTTGTCTTTGTCTCGAGGGAAGTCTTATTAACAAAGAAGACATTAGCGAGTAATGAAGTCTGGGGTGGGAGGGGGTTGGCAAAGGAATATAGCGAGTCACATTAAAACCGGGTGTGGCATCCTACGGGGAGGGAACTATAGACCCATAAAGAAGACATTGTAATTGGCCACTTGAGGCCAAACACGACTGTTTTTCGGTAACTCGTTTAATTATACAAATGGACCCTACCGATTTGGGACGGGAAAATGGCTTCATCCGTGAATGAAAGTCTTTTGTTCTTTTGTCTTCATCTATCGGAAGAAGATGGTTGTCTTTGGTAGCGCCGATTCGAGCTACCATATTTGAAAAAGTTTCATCCCAAAGGGGAATTCGTGAAAAGTCAACGAGAGAGAGATGGCGGTGACTTTCCCGAAGGTCATTACGAGCCTGCAGAAATTTTGGCCGCCATTGAAATCAGCCAGATAATAATCGTAAACCCAAATTCATCTCCTCCACGTTTCTTTTGCTCGTTTAGTTTCCCACACTTTCGCACACCCCCGTTCGACTACGTCTACTGACGCGTTTTTGTTAGTTGGTTGACCAGAATGACCTCTTAAACCCTTCGGGGACCAATTTTCTGTGCGAGTGTGTTGGGAAGCTCCACACTTCTTCCTCCTCCTCCGCTTCTAAATTCTGAAAAGACGATTTGATCGTTGCGGAATTGTCTTTTCGCTCTCCTTTTCACTTTCTTCTGGTTTCTTCCTGCGTTATTGCTTCTTGCTGTTGGCGAACTGTCGACCTCCCATTTCTCTTGCCCCTGTTAGAACTATTTCCTTAACTTCTACAAGGTCTGTCTTCAGTCCGATTTCCCTTTGATCAGGATCAACCAAAATCTTACTGACCCCTTAATCCCCTCAGCTTATTTGCTATAAATTTAAAATAATATCATATAGTACTATACTATATACTATTTCAAAATAGTTACGGAAGTGTGCATTATTTTTGGGATGAGCTACCAGGAAATGGTTCGATATTTATGTCATAGAGGCCACCAAGAAGTGCGCTTTAATTCAAAAACGAATTCGTGCTAGTAGCGTGCAATACTTTTGAAACGACTTAAAGTGTGCATTACTTATGAAATAAAAATGAAGCCCTTTCGAATATTTAAAAAGTCCAAAAAGAGGGCCTCGCGTAAAACAAGACCATACACAGCTTAGTTATACTCTTCACATAAATCATGTTAATCGATCCGGGGTAGAGGAGAGGGGAGGAGGATTCTTCTAGAAAAAGTTTTCGTGTCCACCTGAGTTCATACATAAACCCAGTGTGTGTGTCTGTATATGTTACAACCCACGTCTCGAATTTTTTTTAGGCGCGAAGAACAAAACTATGTTGATTAAGATTTAGGTTCGAAAACTGACAAAAAGGAAAAGGTCGTTAGTAGCAGTTGGTAGCTGCAGGATACTAATTTAGTAGACGGATTGTGAAAACATTTCCCTTCGCCCACTTCCTTTCACATAAATTCAAAATCCGATCGCGTAATCATGTACCGGAAGACCGAAAACGAACAACAAACGAATCTTCTCGTTTCTTTTGTAAGTTTGAATGTCGCACAGCCTTCTCGAATTCTTTCCGAGTCGAACACGAAAGAGGCCGCGTGTGTCGTGTTGATATGCGTGTGTTGCGGATGCTGGTGAACGCATATTTCCTAACACTTAGCCACCCAGTTGGTGGGCCCTCGACTCACGCTACCCGCAACCATAAATATTGATTCTGTTGAGGTGATGAATGGTCCCAGCGGCGAGACTCACCACTCATTTCGTCCAGTCCTCTTCTTCGTGTAATTACCGTTGGAGATTTCATTTGAGGTTGTAATGTGATTGGTCCTTTTCACGAAGACGTCTGTAAGTGTCTCTGTTGTGGAAGGGGGAGGGAGTGAAATTGTATGAAAGAATCCAGCGTAGTCGTGACTCTTATCCTGATAGCTAGGCACTCCATCAGGAGCTGTTGACCATAACGCGAGGATTATAGTCGACTGAGTTCCTCCAACCAAAAAAATTGAGCCTTGTGTATAAAATTGTGCGATATTTATGAAATGAGTGTCCCAAAACTGTATTTACGAGTATCTATATTAAATATATATTATACTCATCGCATTATTTATAATTTACATACTATACTATATACAAAATGATTATTTGTTTGTCTCTAACAGGCTAATCAAAATTATCAGTAACCTAACGAAGCTCTATTACTAAACTGCTGTATATCTGTATAACACATCTATACCTAAACATATAAACTATATAACTACACAACAATTAGGTTTGACGGAACTTATCCGATCTGTACCGTATCTCTAGTTTTGTTTAAGTCAAGTAACGTCTATTTCAACGCGGTGTTTAAAATCACGTCCCACTGTTGGGTCATGAAAAATGTATTTGTTGACCACCGGTGACCATGCAATATTTCACAAACACTATTGCCTGAGTGACGTTTCATTCGGAAATTCTTTGCGCATGGGTCGCTGGCGATCTTATGGTTATTAACACATAGACGATTACTATTAAAGTTCATATGTTGTGAATTTATAATATTGGTGCTCAGGCAGCGTGAGAGTCAATTCCACCATCACCGACACACAAAAAATTGACATCAGACCTCCGGACGTTATAGTGTTAACATGCTAAGGATTCATTTTATAGATTCTCATCTTTCGCACAAAACGAGTCCCGGGTGGAAATCTACTCTACAAATTTAATCTCGTTGGCTTCTGAACATGTCTTATAAATAAATAAATAAATAAATAAATAAACGCTCATGTTGTTGTTGTTTTTTGTTTTTAGGCTAAACCAACAACTTCGAATTTGTTTTTGAATGGAAGACACAGAAGAACAACACAAAAAAGAGAGGAAAAGAGGTGCGAGCATGAACGAGCAGCCCGT
Organism: Columbicola columbae; assembly: GCA_016920875.1. Lineage (NCBI taxonomy): Eukaryota > Metazoa > Arthropoda > Insecta > Psocodea > Philopteridae > Columbicola > Columbicola columbae. The sequence goes on along the minus strand of JADMLL010000009.1, from coordinate 5,539,098 downwards.
GGTAAGTCACACCTTAAAACAATTATTATTTATGTTTAATTATAATAATTTGAAATCCAAGGTGTGCAAACTGGAAGCGGAGATCTTGGTTTTCCATTGCTCCGCCATCTTTATTTATCATTTTTTATTTCAACGAGATTGGTTTTTCAAAGTTCAAGGCTAAAATTTTGGAAATGCACTAAGGGAAACATTTTCTGTCTCTCTCTCTCTCCTTTTTCTATTCATGACTGTTTGAATAATTGCGTTGTGGAGAAGGCGGAAACGAATTCTACTCCAGGGGTGGGCAAAATGATCTTTCAACAAACGTTTCCAGTATTTATGAGTGACGATCTTAACCATATTGTGCAATTTTAAATTAAATTTTGCACTTACATGGAATAATTTGCAATTAGTAAATTAAAAGTGTGCAATATTTATGAAATAGACCCTTGATGCTATTTATAAACAGTATATATAATCGGGTGTCGTTTTATGAGGATGTTAGGGGCCCCAAAAGAGCTAATTTCATGTTTGAAAAAGTGGGCAGTATTTGTGAGATAAATCATTCCCAAAGGTGTGCAATATTTATGAAATGAACCCTTGATGTTATTTATAAACAATAATATAATCGGGTCTCGTTTTATGCGAATGCCTTCAAAAGAGCCACTTTCATGTTTGAAAAAAGTTCTGCCTTACAGTAAACAATTACCTTCATCAATCCTCTAAATTGTTCAAATATTCAACGATCGCATAAAATTAATCCGCGTAAAACGAAACCAAACGATATTTAAATAAATTACAAAATCACTATCACAAATGTATTTGTGAGTGAAGATCTTCACAATATTGTGCAGTTTTTATGAAAGAAATACTAAATTAAAGGTGTGCAATATTTGTGGGATAAATCATTCCCAAAATGTTATTTATAAACAGTATATATAATCAGGTCTCGTTTTATGCGAATGTTAGGGGTACCAAAAAGCTAGTTTCATGTTTGAAAAACAGTCCTGCCTTACAGTAAATCTACATCAAATCCTCTAAATTTTCAAATATTCAACGATCGCATAAAATAATCCGCATAAAACGAAACCAAACAAGATTTAAATAAATTACAAAATCACCATCAACAAATGTATTTGTGAGTGAAGATCTTCACGATATTGTGCAATATTTATGAAATGAACCCTTGATTTTGTTTATAAACAGTTCGGGTCTCGTTTTACGCGAATCTAAAGCAGCTAATTTGAAATTAGTTCTGCCTTACAGAAACCAATACCTAAATCATATCGTCCAAATGTTCAAATAGACAACAGTGATTTATGAAAATGGCTGAGTTTGTTTAAATGCGTTCCCTAAAAAGGGATGTATGAGTTAAATACCGTATAAAAAAAGTCTTAATGAAAAATGAATACGAAAGACTTAAGTTGTACAACACCCATTAAAATGGCGGACACGCAGTGGCTGTTGTGGTTCGGTATGTAGATGCGTACCTGTTTTTATGGATTGATTTGCTGTCTGTATTCCGTTTGTTACCCGTTGTATTGATATACATTTCTAAACTTCCGTTTTTTGAGCTTTGCCACGTTTCCGGTTTGTTTTTTCGAAGAAAACCTTTTGTTAACTGTTACTTTTAAAATGTCTTCCTTTGATCATTTATCAGAGGAACTCAGGTGTGAAGGAGGTGATGAAAAATTATCGGACCAACAACAAAGTGGGTTGTTCGAACCAGACATCGGCGATCATCATCTACAACCGCCTACAACGTAACAAAAGATAATTTAGAGTTATGTGTGTTCTTCGACAAGATGGCGGCGGCGGTGGCAGAAAGCCAAACCAAAACAATGTTTTCCTTAAAAACACAACTCACACGAACGAATTAATAAGTTATTCTGTGTAAACACGTGCAACTCGGAGTCTCATCTTACTTTTCCCTTGTTCTTGTCTTTCTGATGGATTTCGAATGGTTCCTCCCCCAATCCCAAATCGAAAATATGATTCCATAGAGATATAAAATACCACCGCCTTGTTTTCTATGTCATTCCTGTGTGCGTGATTGTTGTGCACCTGTTTATCACCTTGACACAAGTCGAAGCAACGCACCTTTCATCCTACGCCACTGCTGATTTACAAATTTGGACGTCGTGTTTCTTTATCACCGACTGCTAGGAACTGCCCACAACGCCTTCGAAGCTTTTATGGTCGTGACAATATTAATGGAGGTGGACTTTACGAGGAAAGCTTGGAGCCGCTTAATCAGCAAGCAACAAAAAAATTTTTTTTGGAAAGGCGTCAACAACCGGTATTCCGCTGAACAAAACCTTAATCGAATCCAAAATTGCCTTAAATCGGCAGTTTCACTTAGAACTCATTTCAAAAGTAATGCACACTCTCACGACTAATTCAATTCATAATAAATCCCAAGCTGTAGCGATTTCCAAGTTTTTACAAACTCCATTAAAAAATTATGGCATCAATAACGCGAGAATTTTGGACAAAGCAGAATTTTGACATGAACCCATTTTAAAGAGTGAGTGCAGGCAGACTTGTAAATGTCATTTCATAAGTACTGCACACTTTCATAGAGAGCTCGTTTCAATAATAATGCACACCTGATTTGTCTCAGAACAACTTATCTAGTATGCGTGTAGATTTTTCGGTAGTCTCGATGACTATTCAAAGAGCATCTGGTCATTTCAAAAGTAATGCACACTTACAAAACTTCATTTCATAATTATTGCACAAATTTGTGAGGAGTTCATTTCGTGGACAAAAATTTTGACATGAACCCATTTTAAAGATTATTGTGAGTGTAAGGCAGACTCATGTAAATGCAAAATTCATTTCATAAGTACTGCACACTTTCATAGAGAACTCGTTTCAATAATAATGCACACCTGATTTGTCTCAGAACAACTTATCTAGTATGCGTTTAGATTTTTCGGTAGTCTCGATGACTATTCAAAGAGGATCTGGTCATTTCAAAAGTAATGCACACTTTTCTTCGACCTTTATAAATTAGTCACAGGACTGGCCTGAGCTCATTTCATAATTAATGCACACTTTTGTGGCTAACTTATGTCAAGAAGGGTCAATTCAATGATCGAAGAGTTAGCATTCGGATGTTCTCGAATCGTTTTTAGATGTTTTAAGAACGACTTCCTGTTCCGCCCTTCAACTACTTCCTCCTCGTCTTCTTCTTCTTCTTCGCGGTTTATTAAAATTTTTGTCGTGTTTTACGATTTAACTGCATCATTTACAAGATAATAAAAAAAAAAAGTTTCCAGGCTTTGTTTACCTTGTGATTCCTACAAATACCGACTCGGGCAGTATGGAGTCATCCGTTGACATTTCCGCCGGATGAGTGATCCCGAGAGTCGCATAAGTCAAAAGCCGCGAGTGATTTCAATATGTCGTTACGATCAGTGGCAAACAGAATAACGGCTTTCTTAATTAGGAGATGAAGGGAACACGCCCTCGTGGTTGGCACTTTCTCTGGCAAGTGAAAAGATGATCTCCTTCCACAAACTGAAATCTTTTTCAATGTTACGGTGACATATTGGCTTCCAAATTCCCTCCGTCCGCCATTTTTATATTTACAGCTTGAAATGGAACCGGGTCCGCGTTTAGAATCAACAGATTTCAATCGCTTTCGAAAGTGGTGGGCACTTTAGCAAAACCAAATCCGACAGCGTTTCATCTCCACACCACAAAGACCAGGAAACGCAAGAGCTACTGCACACCAATAATCCGCCATTTTGATGGGTTTATGTGAGCCAATATGACCCAAGTGTTTCGTAGTCATTCATAATCAAGACTTTTTTTATGCGGTATTAAACTTGTAAATTTTTTTGGGAACGTTTGAACATAAATTATGCACGATTTTAGGAACTTTTTTTTCAGAAATAATGCACACTTAAATAGAATTCATTTCATAAATAATGCACACGTCGGAGAGTAGTTTATTTAACAAATTATGGTCACCTTCCTCAAGAATTCTTTTCATTCACGATTTTAAGGAGGACATATTTTCATAAGTAATGCACACTTCTTTGAATAATCCATTTCATAAATATTGCACAATTTTATGAAAAGGTCGTAACTCGTCTGTTACTTGATGCACGCTTACTAAGTTATGTGTTTATTCATAGATTTGTTGATGGTGGTTTTGTATTTCATTTAAATTTTGTTTGGTTTCGTTTTATGCGGATTATTTTTATGCGGTTGTTGAATATTTGGCCATTTTAGGGGATTGTATACTGTAAGTTAGAATTTTATTTCAAACATGAAAATAGCTCGTTTAGTGTCGCTAACTTTCGCGTAAAATGAGACTTGATTATATATACTATTTATATATAGCATCAAGGGTTCATTTCATAAGTATTGCACACTTTTGGGATGATTGATCTCACAAATATTGCACACCTTTAATTTAGTATTTCTTTCATAAAAACTGCACAATATTGTGAAGATCTTCACTCACAAATACATTTGTTGATGGTGGTTTTGTATTTATTTAAATTTTGTTTGGTTTCTTTTTATGCGGATTATTTTATGCGATCGTTGAATATTTGAAATATTTAGAGGATTTGATTTAGGTAATTGTTTACTGTAAGGCAGGACTGTTTTTCAAACATGAAACTAACTCTTTTGGGGCTCCTAACATTCGCATAAAACGAGACCCGATTATATAATACTGTTTATAAATAGCGTCAAGGGTTCATTTCATAAATATTACACACTTTTGGGAATGATTTATCCCACAAATATTGCACACCTTTAATTTAGTATTTCTTTCATAAAAACTGGACAATATTGTGACGATCTTCACTCACAGATACATTTGTTGATGGTGGTCTTGTATTTCATTTAAATTTTGTTTGATTTCGTTTTACGCGGATTAATTTTATGCGATCGTTGAATATTTGAAATATTTAGAGGATTTGATGTAGGTAATTGTTTACTGTAAGGCAGAACATTACTTCAACTAGCTCTTTGGGGCCCTAACATTCGCATAAAACGAGACCCGATTATATATATATTATTATTATAATAGGATCAAGAGTTCATTTCATAAATATTGCACACTTTTGGGAATAATTTATCTCACAAATATTGCACACTTTTAATTTAGTATTTCTTTCATAAAAACTGCACAATATTGATGTAAGTAATTGTTTACTGTAAGGCAGAACTTTATTTCAACTATCCCTTTAGGGCCCTAACATTCGCGTAAAACGAGACCCGATTATATATACCGTTTATAAATGACGTCAGGGGTTACGTTGCAAAGAAAAATTTCTTCAGGTAGTCATGAACCTTATCGAATTCGGTTAATATGGCGGTTAATTCCTCCACTTCCTTGTCCTCATCTTCAGTCAGTCTTCTCATAACCCTGACGATACGCATACATACCAATCACACACCATCTGGTCCTTCAACCTTGGTCCCCTTACGTAATTAGATAACACACACGAAGGTGGTGGAACGGAACGACCTACCGTCGAGGAGGCGGTGGGGGAAGGAGAGGCTGAATCATCATCAAGAACATCTTTGTGATCGATTTGTTGACGTAGAAGAAGTTATTCGATGACGGATGTAGGTGCCAACCGAATTCACGTTTTGATAAGTCATCCACTTTCTTCGGCCATTCTTCCCTCCTTTCTTTCTTTTTAATTTTCGCAATATGGCCGACCACATTGCAATCTCTCTCTCTCGTTATTTCTGTTATTATGTCTAATTAAAATCTCTGTGATGGTTAATTAGTTTTATCTTTCTTAATAACGTCTCTCTCTCTCTCTCAAAATTTATTAATTTCAATCTGGTTCCTTTTGCTACCACTTCCCTTCCGCCCTCTCCGACATTAATTATTGTGTTTCTCTAACTCTCAAGATGTCTTTCTAATTTTTTTTTTGTTTTTAAATTTGTCATCACTTCTGGTATCATAATCATCATCAACATCATTAAAACCTGTTTTCCTTTTGTCTTGTCTGATTGTCTAAAACAGAATCTCTGTTTAGTATTTCCCCTGGTTCTTGTCTTTAATTATTAAACTAAACACCTGCCACCCTTAAAAGACTTGTTTTTCCTATATTTATACATATGCTAAGGGGTTCTTTTTAGAAAATCTGTGTTTTTACAAAATTTCGATTTGGTCTATGGATTAAAGGAGAGAGGATTCTTTCATAAATACTGCACAAATTTATTTTCACCCTTTTATCAGTATAACAGGATGCGGGAGGAGGATTCGAACCCACTACCATTGCGTCTAAGACAGGAACTTTGACCAGTACACCACTCCTCCCACTTTGCTAGAGCTTATTTCATAAATATTGCACATTATATTGCCTTTTGCCTTTTATTGTAAAAGCCTTTTTTCTGATAAGTTGTGTGACCCAGTCGCGATGGTAACTTTGGAAACTTGGTCCGGGACGGAAAAAGCTTGAGAACCAAGACTTTAATTAATACACCATACACCTCCCACTCATTTCATAAATATTGCACACTTTACTGAGAGATTCATTGTTCATTTGTCTGAGATTTTAATTAAACTTGGTTTAAGGATTGGAACTGTCGGTAGTCGGACCCTTTAACCCCTTCGTACTCAAACTGAGGCCCACAAAGCTCTATTTAGTGGCCCAGTGACCCAGTGGGAACAGATTGAGTGAAAGGTCGATTGCTCCTTGTTAAGTCCAAACTCAGGAACATAGACCAGTAAGAAAATGTTCGGACCTGTGCCCAGACTGCTTGCCTCAACATGTCTTTTTGGGACAATATACAGAAAATACATACAGAAACAGACAGACAGATGTGCATACGGATGATACCCTGAGGGTGGACTGTAAGCGTCGAAGGCCGGGCTTGTAAAAGCCTTTTTCTGATAAGTCGTGTGACCTGGTCGCGATGGTAACTTTGGAAACTTGGTCTGAGACGGAAAAAGCTTGAGAAGCAAGGCTCTAACCAATACACCATACACCTCCCACTCATTTCATAAATATTGCACACTAATGTGAGGGATTCCATTCATAAACAAAACTAACTTCTACTAGTCGACTCAACAGATCAGGTACTAGAAGGGTTTATAACGAGACAACTTTAACTTTGCCCTAGTCATACAGTATATATTTGGAAGACTTATACATACTAAAACTCAAATAAATAATTATAATATTTATCTAGTAGATAACTTTGTATTTTGTCAAAAGGAGTTCAATCGTGTGGTTCGTTCTAGAGTTACACTAACACAGTACGAATGCCCAAATTCCGTTGATTCCTAGTCACGTGACCATTTTCCAATTCCAAGAACGATAATCGATCCATTTCGTAATCCAAAAATTTTATCTAGTAGACTAGACGAGATGATGGGAAGGAAACGAGGTACAATAAAATAAATAAACTCGAGTTTCTTATTAATGACATCATCCATATTAGGTTAGGTTCTTCATCTCTTCAACCGTTTCCGCTTATTCTTGTAACAATCCTGAACCGGAAGATTTTTCTCCAGCTGATTGGATGGAATTACGCAATAAATCTCGGTCTCATTCTCACAGACTAAACCAAAAAAGAATTTTTCTCTCTTAAAGACCTCTAGATAAATGACCATAGAGTAGTTAAACGCCATTTTGATTTCTTCTCTTGTAATTAGCCGGGGATAGGAAGTCTTTAATCTCTTTCTTCATGTTTTTCGCTTTTAGGGATGAGGAATCGAGTGATTTATGAGTGTGTGGGTACCTCCTCGAGTATGAAACTAGAACTGATTCCGGTTTCCCCTGCAACAGTCTTCTCAGGTTGGTAACACTCTCGTAGATAATTTTTTACGGCTCATTTTGTAAATAATGCAGTTAATGTTTAGCTCTTACTTTATTTACGGATTATCTAGTCAGAGGGACTGTTTTGGATAACGACAAAGAAGGTTAAAAATCATTTCATAAATAACTTCCGATGGTAGTGGGGATTCATTTCATAAATAATGCACACTTTAAACACAAAGTCATTTTATTAATATAAACAATACACACTGGGGAAGAGTTTGTTCATAAGTCTTAAAACTGTGCAGTATTTATGAAATGGATTCTTGATAGATGTGTGCGTTAATTATGAAAGAAGTGAAAGATGTCTCGTGCAGAGGCTCCCCCCAGAATGTCTGGTTCGTCGGGTCCTGTCGGAGTGCCCGAAAGCGGCCCTGTGGCTCAGGGGGTGAAGGCCTTGGCCGAATCCCGTCTGATAACCCGGGATTCTCTGACCTCAATACCAGAGGATCGTTTCAGTTGGCAGTCCTTGATTGCTTCCCTCACCCCGCGACACTAACGGATGAGCGGGTCCATGGAAAAGAAGAAGAAGAAGTGAAAGTCTTCGGGGGTTCATTTCACAGATAATGCAACACACTGAGAAAGAGCTTTTCGGAACTTATGCCCAGTTTGGTTTAGCAATCTATTTCAAAAATATTGCACACTTTGGTTGGTTTCTGATCTCTCTGTCTCCTTTCTAGTTCACACTGGTTTCCTTTGATGGTTTGTTTCAAAAGTATTGCACGCTTTAAAGAAAAGTCATTTTATAAACACTGAAGAAAGTTTATTCATAAGTCTTAAAACTGTGCAGTATTTATGAAATGATGATTGGTAACTCTCTGCAATGATTAGCAAAAACTCAATTAATTAATTCTACTCAGTTTCGTGTAGCAGTTTATTTCAAAAATATTGCACACTTAGGATGGTTTCTGATTTTTCTATCTACTTTCTAGCTTATCCCTCGTTTGTTTGAATAATTTTTTCATAAGTAATGCACGCTTTAAACAGGAAGTCGTTTTATAAACACTACACACACTGGGGAGGAGTTTATTCATGGGTCCTGAAACTGTGCAGAATATATGAAATGGATGCTTGGTAAATGTGTGCAATAATTATGAAAAGAGTAAGGGGTTTCATTTCACTTTGGACCCTTTGACCAAGTGCTCATTTTACAAATCCTGCTCAGTTTCCTGTTGTAGTCTATTTCAAAAATAATGCACAATTTCTTTGTCTACTATCGGACTCTTTTTTTGGATAGATTATTTCAAAAGTTTTGCACACTTTAAACAGAAAGTCATTTTATGAACAATACACACTAGAGAAGGATTTATTCGTAAGTCCCACAACTGTGCAGTATTTATGAAATGGATTCTTGGTAAATCTGTGCAATAATTATGAAAGAAGAGATGTGCGATGTCTGTTGTTTGCTTTCACACGTAATGAATACTTTCAACAAGAGTTCATTTCATAAATTCGGCTAAGTTTGTTTGGTACGGGTTTAGCAGTTCATTTCAAAAATATTGCACACTGGTTGGTTTCGAATTTCTTTGTCTGCTCTCTAGTTCTTTTAATAGTTTATTTCAAAAGTAATGCACGCTTTAGAGAGGAAGTCATATTAAAACTACACACACTGGAGAGATATGTATTCATCAGTCCTGAAACTGTGCAGTATTTATGAAATGGATGCTCGGTACCTGACTGCAATGTTTAGCAAAAACTCATTTAATAAATTGTACTCAATTTCGTGTAGCAATTTATTTCAAAAATATTGCACGCTTTGAACAGGAAGTCGTTTTATAAACAATACACACTAGAGAAGGGTGTATTCATAAGTCCCACAAGTGTGCAGTATTTATGAAATGGATCCTTGGTAAATATGTGCAATAATTATGAAAGAAGGAATGTGCAATGTCTGATGTTTTATTTCACAAGTAATGAACACCTTGAGGAAGAGCTCATTGCGTAAATTCTGCTCAGTTTCAGTTCGTCGTTTATTTCAAAAATAATGCACACTATGATGCTTTCTAGCATTTATTAAAGCCCTCTATTTACTTCTACACAAGTAGGGCGGACTTTGAACATTTATTAAAAGTTTATTTCATAAATAATGCACACATTGTTGAAGGATTTATTTGAAACAGGTGTGAGATGAAAAGTGGGCCCAGGTTTCATTAGATCTTTCACTACAACTGTCTCTCTAGGCTGAAACCACACTCGTAGGTAGTGTTAGCGTGTGTGTGTGTGTTATGTGTGAGTGTGTGTAGCTAATCGATAACAAAAAAATTTTTTCTGGGTGGGACTGAACTGGATGCCCTATATAAAGGTGTCAGTATAGCACGATTTGATTTGTCATTGTCGGTGCAAGCTTCTTCAAGGCCCCTCCAGGCATAATGAAGGATTTCCATAGCTCACTAGTTGACACTCCAAGGTGATAGGGGAAACCATTTTTCAGGATCGGGTACTCGCCAATTTTCCTAAACAGGTTTTCGAGTACTTGTGAGAAGGTGATATCGACCTTGAGGGAAGAAGAAGAAGAAGAAATCTTCCAAATTGGAAATTGGTTATTAATAGGTCGACTATCTGCACTAGCCCATATCGGTGGTTGTGTATTAATATGATATACATAGATAAGGAGAGTAGAGACAGGTGGATCAATGAGGCAAGATGTTCTGGTCACGCCCCTGAGTTGTGTGTAAAGTGAAGGAGGGGCATGTTGAGATAATTTTTAAATTCAATATGTGCGCTTCCCACGAGGTTTCGAGAAACAATTCCTCAGGTTCGATGATGGGGGGGTTGATTGTCTTGTCTCCCTGTGTTGCTTATAGTTTAAGGTACACTCTGGAACCTGTTTATGGGGGTTGGATCTGTTGTTTGTTTTTCTGTTGTTCTTTCTTTTTAATTCTCATCTTGCTGTTCTGTTTTCTCTGTTTCTGTTGTCTTTTTAATCTCTCTCTCATCTTTTTGCTTCTTCTTGTCAGGCTCTATTGGACTATGTTAGTTTCATCTCTCTTTCTTGTGGTGTTTTCCTTTTTCTCTTCAGTCCTGTTTCAGCTTTTTCTACTTTCTTCTTCAGAATGTCTTTGTATATCCTTCAGTATTGTCTGCTGGTGTTTTTCTTCTCCTTTGCTCTTTCTCTCTTCACATTTTTTATCAATTGCTTCTACTTTCTTTTTTCTGATCTTCTTCTTTTGTCTTTTTCCTGCGTCTGTTTTTCCGTTCATTATAACTCTTCCTCCAAATTTATTTGTATACCTTCTTCCTCTATACTTCTGTTCTTTTATCAGCCCTTCCTTCTTCATATCCTGTTTTCTCTTTCTATGTTAACATTTTGTTCCTGGTTATGTTACTTCCAATTCAGAACATAGAAAACCTGGCAGGTAGGTCAAATTGACCTTCATTTGTACCTTAAGAAGGGTTTACAAAACCGTTATGGCTCAAATGACTCATCCGACTAGGCTATTGTTCCAATTTACCACTTCCTTCTGGAAACTTGAGGACTTTTGTTCGGGTGGGACACCATACAGTAAAACAATACATTCAGGTATCAAAAAATAGATGAATTGGTAATCAGGTTTCCACCGAATTGATCATAGATCTCAGCCTACCTACAGGTAGAGACATCCATGAGACAGGTGAAGATGGGTGTAATTACTTTGCTCTTTTCTTTCTTTTCCTTTACCTTTCCCTCTCTTGTTCTTCTTCACCTTTTGTCCTCTCCTTTTGTTTCCTTTCTATCTTCAGGTTTTAGAATTTCTTTCGAATACACCTGTGTAGAGAGATTTGTCTGTTGACCTCTCCATATCCTGCTACAAAGATTACCTGCATCTCGTTAACATCCTCTTCCAAAATTTTTCTTCAGTGTTGATCTGGTCAACTTGTAAAAGATAAATAAGCCAGATAATTTATCTATTTATTTATTGTTGTGTTTTATTGTTTATTTTCTGAGATTCTATTTTGCTTTTACGCATTTTGATTTTCTCCACGGTTAGTTGATGGTTTTGCATTCGAATTGAAATCACTTCCTTTAAATAGATCTCTCATCTTGTTAGGTTGTTGTTTCTTTCGCGTGTGCACTCAACAACTACAAACAGCATCTTTAAACGGTTTGTGTTCTTTCGTTCTAGTAATTACCGTCCGTGTCCGTACACGTGTTCATAGATGTTAGTATTCGTTTTGGGCTGGAATTTGGTGTGTGTGTCTGATTCTCTCAGTTTCGCTCTTTCTTTACCTCTATGCCGTCTCTTGTTGTGTTCTTCTTTCTATCTCTTGTTGACTGATTAGTTTCTTTGTCTTTTCTGTCTCTTTTTTGGTTCTTTACTTTTACTTCATACTCTCCTTCCCTTTTAGGTTACTTTATCTAGTTCTTCAAATTTTCCTTATCTGTTGTTCGTTTAACTGCCTTCTTTTGGTTTCCTTTTTCCTGTCTTTATAAACAATAGACACTGGGGAAGAGTTTGTTCATAAGTCCCACAAGTGTGCAGTATTTATGAAATGGATTCTTGGTAAATATGTGCAATAATTATGAAAGAAGAGATGTGCGATGTTTGATGTTTGATTTCACAGGTTTCACTTGAACACTTTCAGCAAGAGCTCATTGCTCAGTTTCATTTCGTCGTTTATTTCAAAAATAATGCACACAATATTGCTTATTATTCCTGTCTTTAAATTTTTCCTTTCTACCGTTTGCTTTCGGCGATTCTCTCTTTAGTGTCTTTATATTATTCGCTTATTGTCGCTTTTGGTCTCTCTATCTCCCATCATTTCCTTGTTGGGTCGCTTTTTTTACTTCTTTTCATCTACTCTGTCGGCTTCTTTTCATCTTTTTCTCTGCAGTCTTATTTTGACTGTCACTTTCTCTCTTTACCAATTCTTATAAATTTGATTATCAAAGCCAACCAAATTCTTTTGTGTCTTCGGGACAAGTTCAAATAATCCCTCTCTCTCACTCTCTAGATAATCTTCTTCTTAATCAGAGTCGGTTCCTTCACAGTCGGTATGATCCGGCGGCCGACTTAAGACAATATCTACCGACTCCAAAAAAACTTGTTTAACTAGTGAGATTGACAGATGTGCGAAATTCAACAGCTCAAATCGAAATAATTTGTGTCTGAGGGGATGGTGGTGGGGAGGTCGTAGAGTAATTAAGAGAAATCGCCGCTCGTCACGACAACCTCTCCAAATAAAGAGCCTCAGAGGTAGATACTGAAAGAAATGAAGAGAAGAAACAATGAAACGTTTTTCTCTTTCCTTAGGCCCATATTTTTCGAACGGAAACACAAAAACTTGTGTTACGGTGAAGAATAATTGTCAAAGTCACGCCGAAGATGATTTAACCTTTTATCTAGTCCCAGATAACCTTCTTTCCCTCGGGTTAATCGGCTTCGTTCCTTCCTTTCTCGAGTCATTGTCCCAAGTTGGAATGTTCGAGAAAACAGCAAAACCGGGTATCCAGTTTGCTCGGCCAGCGGTTTCCCAATGACAAATGGAGTTTACACTTTCGGCAAATATTTATCTTTTCGACGTAGATAATTTCATCTTGAGTTGAATACGCGTACCGGCACCATAAAAAAAAATGACTGTCGAAGAGTATACATGTGTGATATGCTCATTTGTACCTGATACCTAACATTCTGGGACGAGGAGTTTTAATAGCTAATTGCAAAGTGTCGATCTCTCCGTTTGCCCCCGCCCGCCATGTTTTATTGTTTACTTTTTATGGTTATTAATGTTATTTTTTCTTTTTATTTATTTCTTCAGCGCCAAACTTTGTATTCTTTACTTCGGGACCATCTTCCACTTTCAAATTATTTATTTTGTCAAAGTTTCTTTTTGTTTACTCTCTTCCTTCGGATATAATTCTCGTGGTAACCGTTTTCGAATATGTGAAAGTTAAACATGTTAGAAAGTACGTCACGTAGATAATCCTGACTCTTGAGAAGACTTGCTAATTGGACCCTCAATCCTGTGCTTTCGACAGCGACACCTTGCCAACCCGCTTTCTGTTCATCGCCTTTATTCAAATTCGCTCTTTTGACCCTTACAATCTTCATTTTACTCCAAATAAGTGTGCATTATTTATGAAATGGAGTCTTATATTTAAACCAGTATTGGCACGGCTATACCTGAAATTGTTGTATAAGCAATCCATCCCCTCATAAAGGATTTGAACACAAAAAAATTTTTTTTAGTAATAAATAAAGTTAATCGCAACCAAATAATATCAAATCATAATATATTTCAGTATATACCCTTCCCGAACATTACAACGTTTTATTATGAACAATTTTAATAAATAAATATATTTGGAAGTGAACAACTTAGACAACTAACAAATACATAAGTCGATACCAAAACCTACAACAGACTATTCAAGAATATAGATAATTACACACAAATCAGAATGACATAGATAAATATTAATATAATGTACAATCAGCCGTAAATATATTAAAAGTATCATCGATTCCATCCATATCCATATTGTGGGATATCCAAATTGCGAGTTTGCAGGCAAATTTGGGGGTGTGTCAGGGCCCTTTCTCGTAACCTAGAAATGGGCCCATTTCCAGGGGAATGTGGGTACAGAAAATACTAAATTTTTTATGATATAGTAAAATTTATAATAATATTATGACTTGGGGTTGAGGAAGAGCCTGCCGATGGGTTGAGTTGCCATATGGCAGTGATGAAGGTCAGTGAAGGTTGGGAAGGACACTTTTTCAAAATCGGAAGGTTTTATTGAATCAAACCAGTATTTTAACCTTGAAAAGGGTTCCCAAAACCGTTATCCATTGTATGAGTCATGGAGCCAGCCTATTGTGCTAATTTACCCTTCGTTCTAGAACCTTCTCAGCCTTTATTCGGATGGGTGTCCTTACAATAAAGCAATAAACAGTCGCAGGTACCAAAATTCGCATTCCACAGCTCTCGAATTGGTTGTTGGCCTCAACAAATACTTACGCACCAGTGATAAACCAAAACCAATCAGACCAAACTGCTGGTTTGGTAAACCAGAACTAAAAGACATCCAAACTGCAAGGACCACTTCAGTGACTTTTGGTCAGCACTTAGGAGGAGTAAAAATTTTATTTACGCCTTAGCTGAACCGGATAATTATGTCAATTCTATGCGTTATACCAAATATATGCTACGGTAAAAGTGATAAATATATATAAAATCCTGGCCGTTATTCATAATCACAAACTTAACTTGGTCAATGTGACGTATTACTGCATATTTATCACATTTACCGGGTAGTTTATAAGGTCTCCAACTGTAATCTCGGCAAAGTTTATTGCATTCCCCATTATGAGTTGAAGGTTTTATAAACTAGCCGGGAGATGTGATAAATACTCATAAATCGTCACTTTTACGAAGCTTAGCTGGTGATTGTGAATTATTCCCGGAATTATTTATCACTTTTACCACAACATGTACAATAGTCTTGACCATAAGTCACATATACGATATTATAAGTATTATAATTTATGTTGCGGTAAAAGTGATATATCAGGCAAATATATATATAATTCCCGAGGATTATTCACAATGACCAGCTAATCTTCGTAAAAGTGACAAATTTATGAGTATTTATCAAATTTCCCGGCTAGTTTATAAAATCTTCAACTCATAATGAAAAATTAATAAACGTAGGCCCGGATTATGAGTTGAAGAGTTTATAAACTACCCGGTAAATGTGATAAAAATGGAGTAATTGGCAATGACCAGCTAAGCTTCGTAAAAGTGACAAATTAATAAGTATTTATCACATTTACTGGGTAGTTTATAAAGACTCCACCCTGTGATCTGGGCCAACGTTTATTAAATTCCCCATTATGAGTTGAAGATTTTATAAACTAGCCGGGAAATTTGATAAATACTAATAAATTTGTCACTTTTACGAAGCTTAGCTGGTCATTGTGAATAATCCTCGGGAATTATATATATATTTGCCTGATGTATCACTTTTATCACAACATATATTACAATACTTATAAAATATATATATATTTCCTATGGTTAAGACTTTATTGGCATATATCGTTCATGTTGTGGTAAAAGTGATAAATCTGGCAAATATATAAATAATTCCCGGAGATTATTCACAATCACCAGCTAATCTTCGTATAAGTGACAGACAAATGATTATTTATCACATTTCCCGGCTAGTTTATAAAATCTTCAACTCATAATGGGGAATTTAATAAACATTTGCCCAGATCACAGGTGGAGACTTTATAAACTACCCGGTAAATATGACAAATATGCAGTAATACGTCACATTGACCAAGTTAAGTTTGTGATTATGAATAACAGCCGGGCATTTTATATATTCCGCTAATTTATCACTTTTACCGTAGCATATACTAGCTGGAACTTAATATAATACCTACTAGTCCATTTAATATTAAGAAGGATTGGGGAAACGCTGATAATATTGTGCAATATTTATGAAACGAAATTTTCTTAAAAGTGTGCGCTAATTTTGAAATGAATCCATCGTTGCAGTGTGCATTATTTATGAAATAAAGGATTTTAAGGTATCATACTAACGATTTAGCCATTTGTAGTACATAAAAATGATGTACTAGCAGACAGACAGACAGACAGACGTACAGAACCCAGTGAAGCCTTCCATTTTCCTGCTGTCAGCTAACAAGACGTACGAATACCAAACATCCGAACGCCCCCATTCCGACAAAATCACACGCAACCTGAAATTACTGTACATAAACCAATCAAGAGACCTTTGATGAATTATCTGTAAGAAACTGTCGTTTAGTCCGCCATTTTGTTTTTAATTTGTTTTTGTTTATCTCGCGTTTCGAGTGGGAACCTAATTACGTCTGAAAATCTCTGAGAGGCAAAAAAATTTAGGGCGCGGAAGGTGATTCCGCCATTTTCACATCCTACCATTCGTGTCTTTCCGTTCTCACCAACATCCACTGATGATAATAATGATGATGGTGGTAACCGCGATGCATATTAATATAACCAATCAAAATTTTTATTTTTCAATAATTAAAAAACACTTATTAGTTCCGATCAATAAATAAAAATTGTCTTTAATGGAATTTTTATTTATTTTTACGACCGGCCTTTGGTATAGGCTGTAGCAATTTATGAAAATTTTGAAGCAGAAGACAGAAAAAATGTTGGTAGATAAATAAAATGACTCGTGAACAGCCCATCCGTACCAGTTTTATTTATTTATTAACTTAATTAATTATTCATCTAATGAAAAATAATATTGATTTTAGTTAAAAAGGGTTAATCGATAAAAGATACATAAAAATTTATTTTATATTATTTTTAATGTTTGCTCTAAACCGGAAATGGAAGATTTTCCCTGCTTCTAGTTTTATCTGATCATCGAAAGGCTGGAACGCTATTTATGTTGAATCAATATCATGTCAACCGGGAGGTGATATCGTGTATATGTTATGGTAAAAGTGATAAACGAGGCGAATTTTGCCCCGAATATTTATCAAATTTACCGGTTAGTTTATAAAATCCCCAACTCTAATGGGGAATTTAATAAAAGTTTGATTAGATTATGAGCTGATTGTTTTATATCGACACTAGATTTACGGATTGAGTCGATTTGACTCATTTAGAATCTTATTACTGTAACCGAGCTGTTTTATTATATGAACTGGAAAGTGATATTGTATATATGTTACGGTAAAAGTGATAAATCCGACGAATATAGATATAATTCCTGGCGGTTATTCATAATCACCAACTAAGCATGGTAAATGTGATAATTCAATGAATATTTATCATATTTACCGGTTAGTTTATGAAATCTCCAACTCTTAATTTGGGGATTTAATAAAAGTTTAGATTTGGGTTGATATTTTATAAACTACCCGGTAAATGTGATAAATATTCAATAATTTGTCGTATAGTTGGTATTATGAATAACGGCGGTAGTTATATAAATATTCGCCTGATTTATCACTTTTACCGTAACATAAAGGCTATATCCACCATACACTAACTCCGAACTATTTGACTCATTTATCATTTTTATATTACTATACTATAACTCGGATTGGTGTTTTATTACGTAGGTTGGAAAGTAATATCGTATATATGTCACGGTAGAAGTGACTATAATTCCCCACGATTATTCATAATCACCAACTAAGCGGTAAATGTGATAAATTAATAAATATTTATCACATTTCCCGGCTAGTTTATAAAATCTCCAACTCAAAATGGGAATTTAATAAAAGTTTTCTCCGATTTATTTGAAACTACCCGGTAAATGTGATAAATGTTCAATAATGAAGCAATTACTAAGCTAGGTTGGTTAATATGAATAATCGCCGGCAATTACATATTATTTCGACCGGAAAGTAATATTGCTTGTATATTACGGTAAAAGTAATAAATTGGGCCAATGTATATATAATCCCCGGCGATTGAATGTATAATTCCTGGCGCTTATTCGTAATCACCAATTAAGCATGGTAAATGTGACAAATCAATGAATATTTATCACATTTACCAGTTAGTTTACAAAATCTCCACCTCATAATGGGGAAGTTTAATAAAATTTTCCTCAAATCACCAGTTGGAGATTTTATAAACTACCCGGTAAATATGATAAATATTTAGTGACTTGTCATTTAGTTGGTGATTATGAATAATCGCCGGAAATCATACACATATTCGCCTAATTTATCACTTTTACCGTAACATATTTACGACATTATCTTCCGGTCTAACTAATATTTTGAGAGTAGCGTAAATTCATAGAACTTCTCTAGGATTTAGGCCAGTTTCAGACTGAGCGGCTCAACTATATAAAACGTAGGGCCTACTCATTATTTCTTTTATAATTGATTAATTGGTTTATAGTCTTATAGTAGAAAGTACAGGATGTCTCATTATAAAAAGTTTACATAGTGATTGTGCTCATTCGGAAAGAATGATTGAATATTTATCACATTTACCGGTTAGTTTATAAAATATTCTACCTGCAATGGGTAATTTAATAAAAGTTTGCGCGAATTATGAGTTGGAGGTTTTATAAACTAACCGGTAAATGTAAAAAATAATTAATCATTGACCAAGTTGGTGACTATCGGCGGGGAATATGTATATTCGCCTGGTTTATCACTTTTACCGTGACATACATCAGGTGTAACGCACAGAACTGACACAATTTTCAAAGTCCAAGGGTAGTAAGGGGTATGTATGTATGGGGGTTGTGGTATATTTTCAATTTCACCAACTGCTGACTCGTGTGAAAGCTTCCGGAGTTAATGACGTCATACGTTCTTTGGTTCGTTACTGTTACTGTGACCTTATCTCTCTTCTTTGAACAAACGGAATTTAGGTTATCAATATCAAGTCTACCTGACATGGTGGTGTCACCGGGTTTCCTTCTGAACAAGAATTCGTTAAAAATTAGGAGACAGGCCTACCCTGGTTCGAACCATTTCTGTTGGACATTCTGGGCCAACCTCAAATGAACCAAAATTAAAACCAAATTACCACGAGTATCGATTGACATTATAATAATTTATTCATCAAATTGTGCACTACTTTTGAAATAAGTTCTTTATTGAGCATTACAGGAATTCCCCACCAGTTTTGAATTATTTTTCATACAAATGACTACCCAAAACTGTGCACTATTTATGAAATGAATAATATTCTTCCTCCGTCACTGCTTATAAAACGAATTTCGGTGCCGTTTTCCTGTTTATTTCAAAAATATTGCACACAAGAATTCATTTCGTGAATGGTGTACAGGTTTTTTGCTTATGGAACGAACTTTTCGTGTGCATTATTTTTGAAATGAACCCCTCTTGTGAGGATATTTGATATGGAATATGCCGGTCGTCTTTCTTTAATCGAAGAATCCCGCGTGAAAGATTTGGCTAGGCAATGTATGGACTCAAAATTTTAGTAGAAAACTAGACGAAAGGTGGAAAGGGAATCAGGTACAGGCACATACAGAGAGAGAAGGAAGTAGATAAACAAATAAACACAGACAAGTGAGGACGTGTTTCCCATTTTCAAAACTAACTCGTAGGCCTAAGTCAAATGAATCTTCCGATTATGCTGTCGCTCGCTGAATTTCGATAATAATACCTGAACACCATTTCTGAACAATTTCAAAATTTCTGGAACCTTTTACAAAGAATTTTTCGACAGAGACTGTTAATTTAAACAAAACAATTTTGCAAATCGTTCAGACTCTGATTTGACTTTGTTAGTTTGGTTATGTGATGGCGCCACCGTCGCTGTCATGAGATATCAAAATATGGTGGTCGCTGGTGGTGAGAGGGTGAACCTGGTTTCATGAAAACAATTTTTATTGTTTAAAAATTTTAATTCCATAATGATAGTTTGCTTTTGTGTAATCATGTCGTCGATTAATTAATTAATTAATTATCGTTTCAGATAATTAGCGTTTTATATTACACCGGTTACGAGAACAAAGCAAAAACATTCCAAGGATGGTGTGATTGTCAGGTACGATGACAAAGTCGAAGAGTTTGCTCATGAAAATCATGCTTTTCCATTATAATTGGGGTTTTCATTCAAGCCTGAATACCCTCGAACAAAATGTCGTACCTGTTACATGTTAATATATAAATTTCAGAAGTGGAATAGCCGCGAGAGCTCGACTACCTTGCTACAGGATGTTAGTATGAATGCCACGACGTCGATTCCATTTTTTTGTTTGGTGTTTTCCTTTCCTTCCAAAGAGCTTTGTTCTTGACTCAACCTTCAGTCCGGCTAAATGGGAAACATGGTTTGATTCGTCGTTGTGCCTCTTCCACCTTCATGTTCTTAAGGTAACAGATAATTGTTTAGATAATCGGTGCTTGGATCGTTTTTGCCCGTCTTGAGGTGGCCATTTGTGCCACTCTTCGCCCAGAGTTGAAGTTGGTGTATGTACATCCATATCCCTAAGCAAAAAAATGGAGCCTTTTGTAAAAGTGTGCACTACTTTTGAAATGAGCTCCTCTACAAGCGTTGCTGTATTTGAAATGTCTTCATGCCTAAAGTGTGCAGTATTTTTGAAATAAGCTCTAAATTACAATGCCTATAATCTATGAGATTCACTCTTCCTTAAAGAGCCCTCGTCTTATTTTTCATAAATACTGCAATCATAAACTGCACACAATCGTTGTTTCAAAAGTAATGCACACTTTTACCAAAGGATAGAGTTCATTTCATAAACAACGCATAGATTCGAAGATTTTATTAACAAGGCAACCCTTTTTCATAAATACTGCACACTTCGATGGAAAATCATAAACTGCACACAATCGCCGACAATTTGTTTCAAAAGTAATGCACACTTTTACCAAAGGATAGAGTTCATTTCATAAACAACCCATAGATTCGAAGATTTTATTAACAAGGCAACCCTTTTTTCATAAATACTGCACAGTTTTGTGAATAATTCAGTGAGAAAGTGATTTAGAACTTCTTTCACAAATCCTGCACACTCTCGTGGAAAATTAACTTCATACATAGTGGCCTCGAGGAGTCTTTTCCATAAATAATGCACATCTTGATCAAGATTTCATTTCAAAAATAATGCACACAGCTGTGTAGAATCCATAAGGTTTATTCTTTGGTTCGACTAAGAAGTGGTCTAGAAGGGCATTCGCCATCGTTGTTGTTGTACTATTGGGCCTTTGGCTTATGTCTTTTCTTATCACGAGCCTAATTAATAAGACACGACATAGGTTTGTTGTTTTCAGGGTTGTACAAATTGATTTTATTTATTTATTTATTACTTGCTGGGAAGCGGAGAGGAAAAAAACGTTGAAATTCCTAGGCAAACCTGCACTCCTAACCTTCATTCATTCATTCATTCATTAGCCAGTCGTGGAATGATAAAACTCAAATATTATGTCATTCGATATTCATTGAATTAGGTAATGAAGATTTTTTAGTTAATGACTCAAGTCTTTTCAAACTCAGTCACCAGGGTCTCCCAAAAAGAAGAAAAGTGATTTTGCAACAAATCCACGGCAATTCCATAAGAGCCGAACCCAAATCGAGACAAATTCCTTCGATCAATCGAACCGAAGTAAGAATGAATCGGAAGGACAAAGATGGATGCCAGAGGTATATATGACCTCGACGGGTTGACCTTTTCGAGAAATTCACACGACATTTTCCACTTAATTCCTGACTTATTAATTAAACAGCTTGATTGAGATATCACATCCAAACTAAACTCCACGTGAGTGGATTATTTATTTATTTTTTGACTTTTTCTCCTCTCCGGTTCATTGATTCGAGAAAACAAAAACCAAGTCGAACAGAGGGAAAGAAGAGTTTCCCTTATATGGAGCCATATTATGTTGTCATAAAGCGAAAGGAGGAGAAAGCAGAAACCGATTGCCTTCCCATATTTGTCACCGAACACACATCGGCCTATACCAGTCGTAAATTTGTCGAAAGAGCGTTCATTTCAAGCTTGATGTGATTTTAGAGCGTGCTCGTGCTCGTTTCCATTTCCCATCGATTAATTAATTACCTTTCACGATTTATGATTCAACCTGTTTTTGTTTTCAGTCAAACAACCACCGAAACAAACAAACAAACAAACAGTCACAACTGACAAATCCATTCGACGATTCAAAATTGGAAAGCAGAAAGTCATAAATCTCGAAACGAAAAAATGCTAATTGAAGGAAGTCGAAAAGGGTAAGACAAAAACCAAAAAGTTCTCCGTGCCCATATCGGGTTCGAAAATAATTTCATTGGTCCAGCAAGTTCACCTACACGAAAAGACAAAATCCAAAGGAAATCATTACTACTGTTGTCGTCATAATAATCTACCTGTATATGTTGTCCACGCAAAAATACTCCCTCCACGGCTACAGACGCTTACAAGGACCGGACACCTAATGTCTCGAAACGAATGCCATTTTTTTTTCGTGTTCCTAAATCAACGCTGATCAGTTTTCGTATCGTAAATCATATGAGAAGGCAGTGCTTTTTAAAAATAAACGACCCAAGTTGGAGTCTTTACAAGAAGTCAAGTCCCCGCGTTGATTGTTTATGATCAGACGTGACTTCTTACTCAAAGGATATTTTAATTTTCATACAAGCTTGCGCATGCGCGGGAAAGAGAATCGCGAGTTTGGCGCCCCCACAAGTTCGTTTCTAGCATTTCAGTCATATCCTGGATATACGAGAGTAAAGATTAGTAACGTTTAATCTGGCGTTTTAATACTAATCTTAGGCTTTTTTTGTTAAATTTTTCTGTTGACATTTTTTTTTGTTTATTTATTTAAAGAGGGAACGAATCAGTCGTTGGAAAGGAATTATTGTTTACGAATAATTTTCTCTTAGCACGCGGTTAAATTGGCATAAATGTCGGGGTTTAAAATCCGCAGGTTTTATGTAAAGTTTTGATTTGAATTACGGTATCTAATTCATTTATACATCTAAATAGTTATACATTGTTGAAATCAGTTGTTGGATATAAAGGAAAATGTGCGACTCAAACACGAACGCGTCCACTCAAAGTATCGCAGATTATTTAGCACAGTTACTCAAAGATAGGAAACAGTTAGCTGCTTTCCCGAACGTTTTTTTACACGTGGAACGTCTCATCGATGAAGGTAAGCCAAAAATTCAATAAACGAGAATGAGCCCAAAACGTAAATGAATTTATTCTCTCGATACGAATTTAGTAACAGACTGAACGCCGATGGTTTTTAGTTCCTCAAAACGACCTTGACAGTAGACTGAATATAAAAATTTTTGTTCTCCCAACACTGAAATAAGTATCGTTTAACGGAGGGAAAAATATGAGTAAAACAGGTGAATTTTTGTTTTGAAATGAATAAGAAATGTGAAAGAATCTTCTGACAATAAAACCTGTTCCCCGTAATCTTCTTTATTTTTGTGTTTGCTTAAAACCCCCCTGGGATTTTTATTTTATTTTCAAAACTGTTTTCCCCCCTCGTTCTGACACATTAAAAACACACATGAAGTCATTCCTCCCTCTCGGCCTCTCTCGAAATAAGAGAGAAAAACGAAGATGGTTTGAAACCGTTAAATTGAAAGGCTCGGCCACTTGAAAACGAATGCAAAGGTTAAGTATCTTAAGTTGAAACGGAAAAGAAAAAAAAATCACGTCTGCATTCCACACAAGACTTGGAAGTCAGGATGCCATGTTGAGTTTTTAAACACGAGGCAGAAATCTCAGAGGATGCACATTTTTCGTGGTTTAATTCTCTTTTGTTTTATTTAAGAACCGATTTTTTTCTTTTTTTGAAAAACTACACCGTTTGATTTTTCCTTTTCGACCCACGAACCAAACCTTAAACCAGAAAAAAATAAATCAAAGAGAAGAGAAAGATTAAATGAAATCAATCTTTCATTCACCTGTTGCGGGTAACGGAGGGGGGACCATTCACCTGTTTTTAAGGTGCGTTACTCGGTAAAGTACCTGACCCATCTGTTTTATTTTATTTTCCTGACTTCTCAAAATACAAATCCGTTTCTCTAACCCAAAAATCACAATCTGCGTTTCAAAAACACACCCAACTCACACACGGATGACTCGAATTAATTGCGAAATTCCCCCTAACCCAATAAAAAAGGATAAATAACAAACAGGAATTTGTTTTAATTTTCTATAAAAATCCCGTCGTCAACTTGGTTAATTTCGATTTTATTATTAACAACAAAATGCTTTTAAAAGACTTAAAAACGAGTCGAAACGCAATCAATAAGCAATTAGATTATAAAAAACTAAAAGAAAATATCAATTTTTATTGGATTCGAGTAGGCTGTGACTTTTGATCATTTTAGGGTTGGCTGAACTGTCAAAATTTTTTCCCCTTCGCAATCCCGCGTCCTTTCTCTTACCTAAAACGACCGTTTGAAAATGGCGTCCGTGCAGATTTTTGTTTCACATTTGCAAAATGTTTTTGCTCGGAATGAATTGTTTTGTTTTTAGATAGTGATTCAGTTTCGCTCGTTCGACCGGTATTTAATTTATTCTTTGCAAAAATAATAATAAAAAAAATGTACTTTGATTTTGCGAACTTATGAAGCTTTGGCAAGTGATTTTGTAATTCTTAGAAATAGAAATCGGGTGTTGGACTTATTTTTTAAACCGAAATTCGATTAGTAAACCTTTTATAAATGAAATCTTAATCTCAAGGTTGTGTTAATGTCATTACTTATCACTTAACGACGGCGTTATATTAACAATTTGGAAAATTATTATTATTTTTTTTTTTCGGTTTAGGAAATATTTCTAACAAAGATGGCGGAATTGTGAATTTTTGGAGTTTGGTGTTCGGTCGAAATGGCCGAATTTTGAGGTCACTTCTGAGGAAATATGTCTCAGATATATTTAGTTATTTGTCTGAGGTTTAAAAATAAAAGTTTATCACTCTTAAAAATTCGAACCGAAATAAAGTTTTTTTAAAAACACTCCTGTGGAGATGGTTAATTAATTGCCATACTCTTGGTTGGCTTTTTTCTTCTGTCTTTCGTTTTTCTCTTTTATCTTTACGATATAATTTTTGGTTAATTTATACTTATACGTTATAATTCATTAAGTTTTAGTCTTGAAATGTATTTTTATGGAGTGAAATTTTCGAAATGGCAAATTTACAGACGTCTTTAATGGTTTTATGTGTGAGTGCTTGATGCCAGGTTTTTGCGGCACGTCGTTTGTTTACCGGAAATTTCTTGATCTTAATTGAATGTTGGTTTGAAAGGTTGTTGTTGTTGTTGTTGCTCGTTTGCTTCTTGTGTTGGTTAGGAGGTTGTTATCTCAGGTCGTGCAAAATACTCAGTAAAATTTGGGTTGGTGACTTGGATTTAGACTTTGTCCCCACTGGTTTTATTGGCCCTTTATGGTATTTTGTAAAATGGCTTCAGAAGACTAATATTCGCGTTTTTTAATGTTTTTATTAATAAAGGAGGGACATCAAGGGTTTTAAAACAAGAAAATAGACATTAAGAATGTTTTTTTAATGACCTTAGTAAATTCCACAGTCGTTCGTCATGTAAGAACCTCTTTGCTCTCTTAAATGAGTTATGGAGAAACGTAAAATTTTCATTTTGTCGTGGTTTTTAAGGTCCTTAACGTATACAACAACAATAATTATGATTATGATTAGTATAAAGCTTCCACAAGTCATAAATTTTGACAGGATTTTGGAAATACCGGTTCTGTCAACCAAGTCCTTTGATATAAATTTTCATAAGGGGGAGTGTGTAGTTCACTATTAACACTAAACTGATTACCAAAGTGAGTCAGTTTGACTCGCAGAGTCAGAATTTTTGCTTACAATTAGATGAATGGTTAAGAAAAATTGTTAGGATTTATTATTATTAAACGAATCATTGAAATCGTTTGTTTGATTCTAGTCTCTTTGTGTAGAATAAACAAAAGAGCATAAACAATAAAGAAGAGACTATACGAAGCGTTTGTTTAAAGTGATGCAAGTTCATTTCTGTTGTTTTTGACAAAATTAAAAGGTTAGAACGTTGGTGATGTTCATAAATAAAAATGATTTATGTCAAGTCTGGCAAGGTTTCTACTAATTTGTCATGTGTTGTTTGACTATATATATGTTTGCTTTTCGGGTGAATTTATATAAAATAAAATGTCAGATTGGCAATGGGAGTGATTATATTTATTTTTGCCAAATATTTCAACCCCCAGTGGGTGTTAGGCTTCATTTGATGGTATCCAGGTAGCGGAGTATAAGGTTTAGAGGACAAATTAAGGCTGGGGGTTGAGGAGGTAACGAATGAATGGATGAAGGTTATGCAGGTATAAGCAGTCTAACAATTTTAGGTTGGATTGTTGAACTTATATTCAAATTTATTGATAAAAATGGATTGTTATCTTAATAATTATCTATTCAGATTATTTCAAACTGAGTTATGTCTTTAAGTATATTATGTAAGTTTGGTTCGTAGTAGGGCAGTTCATTTTGAAAGTGATATAAGTTCATATTTTTTGAAATATTTGAAGTATCACATAATTTGATATTGATTTGTTGTAAAATTTTTATCTGTGGTTTATGTATTATGGTGATTATCTATAAACTTTCGGTTTTCTCGGTGTAATAAAAAAATGGGCTTGTAGTATACAGTGGAACCTCTTATGAGTGCCTCTCATAGCGAGAAATTCGCAAAACGATCAACATAAATTACCGAATAACGCATAACGAGCAATTTTGGCGACATGGGGAGTCCTCCGACAGCTAGATAAAAACTCCGAATTGGGCTGATTCAAAGTTAAATCTTTCTCTGTCTTGTCTTCTTCACCACCACCCAAAATCCTTTCATTTTTAATATTTTTAGGTTCTTAGCTACTCCTTTTCTTTTGCTAAATTTCCCTGGATCATTTCCTTTTTTATTGTTTTATATGGAAAAATCGTTCCGCACAACGAGTAAAACTCTGGAACGAATTAATCTCGTTATGAGAGGTTCCACTGTACTTAATTAATACTTCAAAGGTACGTAGAAAAATGTCACCTGTTCCCAAGGTCCAGGTAGTAAATGATAGGTTTAGTTAAATCTAGAGGACAGTTAGCCTAACTCCCAGAGGTTGGAATTTCGAAATAAAAGAAAAATGGAGTTGAGAGCAATGATACGAAAAGAGAAAGCAGGTGATGATGCGGGGGAAGGCAGAGGAGGATGTGTTAAAGAATTCACAAAACAAAAGTCAATTTTGAGGTTTTCACTCGCCTCCTGCAGATGATGACAAATTATAAAGGACAGTTCAATTAATATGTGTAGACCTTGCATAATATCTGATGTGAATAGGCTGTGTGTTTTCGTGACGGATTTTTCGATGCATCGCAATAGCCTATGAAGTAGTTCAATTAACATAGTTAATCGTTAAAGAAAGAAAAAGGAGTACACGAAGAGACAAATAAATTTTGTTGGATGTGTAAGAAGGAGGAAAGAAACAAAGTCGAGGAACAAAAGACATAAAAAAGTGGAGAGGAGGAAAGAATTAGGAAAGACCTTGACTAATATTAGTCGTATTCTAAAAAAGTCGAGATGATTTTCAACGACAGTACCAATACAGAGAAACTTAATAAATAAATAAATAAATTTCTAGTTTTTGTGTTGGGTCCAACGAAAATAAGGAAACTGTTACGGGAAATAATAAAAGTTTGAATTTATTAAATAAAATTAC
Organism: Columbicola columbae; assembly: GCA_016920875.1. Taxonomy (NCBI): domain Eukaryota; kingdom Metazoa; phylum Arthropoda; class Insecta; order Psocodea; family Philopteridae; genus Columbicola; species Columbicola columbae. The sequence goes on along the minus strand of JADMLL010000009.1, from coordinate 5,511,156 downwards.
TATATTTAGAGAAGTATAATAGTCACAACGGGTGATTTTGTTGTTATTGACAACAGACCCAAGCGGATTTGATTAGCCGAGTGGTAATTAACAAAATAATTTTCAAATTAAATAAAAAAGGAAGGGAATTCGAGTTTTTCGTGTTGTCTGGAGCCATGTTCATTTTTTTTTATACTGTCTCGAAATTATAACCAAGAGATATCCATAAATTTATGGATATTTTCCTTCTGTCAACACAAGACTCTACCCCGGAGGATATTTCAACCGATTTTTATTTTTGCAGAGTTTAACATGAATTTGAATCAAAAAATATCGAAAGTAGTAATTAGACTGGATGAAAAAATTTGTTTTATTTATTTATTCGGTATTTTTTAGTCTTCAGATAATTATCTGGTCTTATGAGATTGTGTTTTGGATGTTTTTTGGAATGTGAGATGTCCTGGGTTTTTGGGATTTTGGAGAAGGATAGTGTTTTGTGGGTTTGAATGGGTTGGAGTAGTTAGGTAATCGGTGTTCGGTGGAAGGAAAAGCTTTCCTGTTGGCGTGATTGGAGAGATAACCGTTCAGGTACTCGTGGGTCGTTATTCTCGCTGTAAATTTTGACTAAATTGCATTTGGGTATGTGTTATGGATTAATTTCGCTGTAGTGCAATCACCGGTTCCCTTTTTTTCAAAATATTCGTAAAATCGCTAAAAATAAACGCGCTAAACTCTTAGCACTCAAACAGCGGCCCACCAAGCTCTACTGAGTGGCCCGCTCATTGTTAAGTCTGAACTATAGTGCCTGACCAGTACGAAAATGTTCGGACCTGTCCCCAGAAACTACTAACATTGTTTGCCTCAATTTTTATGAGGCGATATACAGAAACAGACTGACAGATGTACATACAGATGATGCTCTGAGGGTTGACTGTACGCATCGAAATCCAAACTTGTAAAAGCTGCTTTAAGTTGTGGGGCCTACTCGCAGTGGTGACCATGAAAATTTGGCCCGGGACGGAAAAAGCTGTAGTACCAAGGCTCTAAACGCTTTAAATAATCCACAAAGGTTGGCCTTAAATTGGGTCGCTTCTCGAGTGGTGAGTACTGCGGGTACCCCATCCTCGTTTCACTCTTAGTGGGCGATAATTCTACCACCGGTGAGTCTCTTTTTCCTTATTTTGGATTCCATGGTTTCTTTGTACGGTCCTTACCGATCGCTGTCCTATACAGAAGATGTGTTTGAGTGTTTGATGAAAACAAAACAAAAATGCTTAATCAGTGATAATTATGCAGTTGTTATGCTTTTTATTTATTTATTTTTGAGTCTTGTCTTTATCTAAATTGTTTTTAATGTGAGCAAAGTTTTATTTATAAATTTATTTTTATTTTTATAAATCTGTCTGAACATGATTTCCTTGTGTTTGGTTAATTACTGTTTTTAGACGGTTTAGGGTTTTGAAACACTCGACTGGCTAAGTTTACATTTGGGTATAACAAGAGTTTAAGATTTTTGCGGGTGTTGTTGGTTATGTTAGTAGCCTATATAACGTTTGGTTGTTGTCAAGTTATTGAAAACATAATTGTCTCTTAGCTGTCTCAAACTTTTAGCCTTTTCTCTCAACTAAAGGCATCCTTAGAAGGATCAGTTTCGGCTGTTAGGACGGTTAGCCGAAGACACAGTTCTCTTTGTTATCAAAAACTAATAGCCAAACGTTATATACTAGTACAAGAACTGGGTCCAACTTTTAGTCCGAATCTTTGACCAATCAGCCGTTTAGTAAGTAGGTTATTGAACCAATTTATTAATTTTATTCTGGGTGGGAGGGATTTGTGGTATTCGAGACAAGAAGTAGAAACTGAGAGGATTCGTTTTGTCATGTAGATTCGTTTGTAGTGTATTATTGTCACTACAAGTCACAGATAACCCGTCTGAGGTTAAATTATTGTAATGGTTGGTATGAATGTAGTAATGACGGACATTAGAATCGCATAAAATCGCAAAATTTAGGCTTTGAAAGAGTAAATAACGTAATCAGTCTTTTTATTTCATAAATAATGCACACTTTAAATGAATTTATTTTCTTACTACCAAATTTGTTATTTATTTACCAAAAAGTTTCTTGGTTTTGTTTTATGCGTTTGGTTTTTATACTACAATGATATTCTGAATGTTGGGATCTGATCCCTTGTTGGGTTTCTTTTACGCGGTTTTAACGTTCATTCTTGTGGCTATCAAATGAGACGCATAAAAATAAAATTGAGCAGAAGACAGAACAGGAGGAAATATGATAATGAATTGGATTTATGAAATGTATTGTTCATAAAAGTGTGCAGTATTTATGAAATGAATTAGGGGATTTTTCGGCGGAGACTTTGGTGTGATTATTTGAAACGCTCAAAGCGAGATCCAAGCTGTTTCGGGTAAATTGTGTAGCCGTCGCGTAATTGCGAAACCCGATCTTTAAATTATTCGTCATTTAATTTAAATAATTATTAATAAATAGATTAAAGAGAAACACAATGACTCAGGGAATAATTAAAAACAAAATATTTAAGAGAAATATTTTCGAAAAGCGATTGCGTCAATAATCATAAACAAGTGGCCAAATTTGGGGATTTTGTGTGTGCGGTTCTTGCGACCTTTCCTCATTCTCGAATCAGTTTGGAGAAATTTAAACATAAATTTGTTTGTTGTTAATATTGGTGAACAATAAATTTGGGCGGGGATCGGTGCCGGGGTGAGTGCTCTGGGGGTGGAGGGGGTGGTTGGTCAGCATTGTATTTTTGAGGAAGAGGAATTTATTTGGTGTTTGCGTTGGTGAAGTATGTGGAATTGTTGTTGTTTTATTCGGTGGTTGTAGTTGTGGTTGTAGATTCAAGTGAGATTTAACGGAAACGGTCGTTAATTAATTAAAAATTCAGCAACTGTGGGAAACGTTTATTGTTTCAAATTTATAAGCCTTATTTACATGTCGTAAAAAGACTTATACTCCGTGGTCGTTTCTAACACAAACCAGAAGATGTTAGGACGAGTAACAATATTAGGCACGGTCTTGGGGCCCGAAATTATTTGTCTTAACAATAAACCGTCGGAGCCAGTTCTCACAGTCGTCGTCTCGGACAGAAAAAACTGGAAAGGTCCTAAAGGGATAACTTAAGACTGAACCTGGACGTTTTGGAAATGATTTCCATGGAGGGGGAGGAGAGAAGGTGACGAGAGGAGTTTGATGGTTCATTGACTTTCCCGAAATCATTTCGGACGAAAGAGAAAAAATTTATTTCTATACATAAACGATAATTATTTATTTATTTATAGGACGAGTCTGGAAATAACTCCTCCTGTACGGTGGGGCAAAATCGAAACCGGGCCCCTTGGGTCCTTTTGCCTTTTTATCGGACCCGTTTTGAGTATCCGCTCCGGGAATCCATAACCGAGCAATTTATTAATTGTAATAAGGTTTTAGTGTTTGTATAAATTAAATTTTTAGAGAAATTCGTTGGATGTGTGGCAACAGGATGGTCTGTTGATTGGCTGACTCGTAAATTTGGGGACGATCGTGGAATTTTTGTTGTTTTGTTTCGGTGTCCGATTTGGTTTGTCTTGAATTCGTTTTTGGGCTATCAGTTTTGGAGGTGGTGGGAGTGTTTCGAATAAGTTGTTGGGAGAAATCGCATTTCTAAGTGCTTACGACTATAGTAATTTATTAAAGTTTTCAACTGCCATAAAAGGCTGTGACTTTTTTTTATTGTGAGACCACGACGGGACTGTTTCCTCACATGGAATGGTCAATGGTCATGCTCTACCCCAATGCGAATTAGATTTTTATATACTCGTCGATTCGATTGAGATTTATCAAATATCTCTCTCGATACTCTCTGACAGAGAGAAAGTGAAAAAGTAATAAATAATTATGTGTGTGTCGAGATGAAGGTAGGCGAAATATACTTCCGAGAAGATTGTGTGTATGGAGTGAAGGGAGCTGTGATCGATTATTGATGTGTTTGAGAGAATATTGTGCATCACTTATGGAATGAATCTTGAGGGAATTATGCACTATTTTTGCGAGATGGGCTTATTAAAATTTATTCTTGCTCAAAGTGTGCAGTATTTATGAAATGAAAGTTTCACCCATGAGCAGAAGATGGTTTTCGTGTGATGCTGAAATTCACGTTAAACGACATCTTTGAAACTGATGCTTGGATGGGGAACATTTAAAACTTTTTCTCTGTAGCGCTTTTAGAGCTTTTAATAACTGCTGCCTGCTGACATTTGAACTTGGTTGTACGTCGTAATTATCTTCTTGTGACAGACTGTGAAAAATAGACAGAAGTTGGTGAAGTTACTGACTTGGTTCGATTCTAACTGTATCGAATTTATTGTTATTAACTATACAGGAGCTTATTATAGGTTTATACTAGGTCCTGTAAGTTAGTTGTTGTTTTACTCGAGGATTAATAAAATTTTATTTATTCATGCGAATAACTATAAGCAGGCGGTGGAAAATTTTTGTCAAAATCGGTTCGGTTGTTTTTGACTCTATCCGTCACACTCGGCCATTTTTGTAGGTCATTTGCCAAAATCACGACTACAGTGAACTATAGACTCAAAAATGATTTGTTTATTTTTATTCGGGAGTGTTGGTAGGCTTGACTAGCGATAAGCGTCGTCTTTTAATGAAGATTCTCAAGACACACACACGCGATAGAGAGAACACGTAATGGAGGAATTAGGCTTTTGATTGAAATCGACTCGAATTTATGGAAATTTATGAAAATGATCTCCTAAAAAAAAAGTCTTCCAGTTTTATTTTGGTGGTTGGCCCCCTTTTTTTTGTTGCGTTCATCACGAAGGAACACGAAATTTTTGGTGTGGAAAGGGAGCGGGGTCATGGCATACGCTCAGTAGGAGGTGTTAAGTAACATTGTAGAAGTGTCGCGGTATTTAGACACGAGTCTTGTGGGAGGTTTGAGGGAAGGTTGGAACTTCTTTAAGGGGGCTTACACGCTACCTAGTCAGACTCGTTCTGACAAGAATGCAGGTTTTGGTGGCGATTATAAAAAAAGAGAAAGAAAACAAGATGTCGGTTGTATACAAAAAAAGGATGGACAATTAATAATAAAAAACGTTCAGACATGTTAATAAGGCTATCTGAAGCATCTCATTGTTGGAAAGACTCTCGCGTATCTAGGAATTTTCGGGTGGGTGGGGTGGGGTGGGGGTTCCCGGAGGTTTGTTTTAAATTAATTTGATTGGCGTCAAATCGATTTCTTAACACGATTTGAATTTTTCGACGACACCGAATTTAAAGCCGAGAGGAGAGAGAGAATCTGTGGGTGGATTCATGGGTTGGAGGAGAGGGGGTGGTGGGAAATCTCGAAAAATTTTTATCCGTCGAATCGTTCAAAGGTTTTTGGCTTATCCTTTACCGATTATAACACTTTGTTAAGTTGATTTGAATTTTAATCGAGTTAATCCGGGATTATGCACGGATTATCGTCGATTGTCTTTCGACCTATTTTCGTGGGAGGGTGTAAAGTACGTTGCTGTTATTATTATTGTTCTTTTGCTGCAGCGTGGTTTCGACGTGATGTCATCATCTTCTATTTCGGTCCGTGGGTTTCCCGTTGAATAGGAATATAGTCAGGTCCCGTTTTTACGCGTATTGTTCTGCTATAATAACGACAATGAGGAGTAATAAATAGTACGCGATTTCAGAGGATTTGGTTTTTCATAATTAATGCACACTTATGCGTTTTTGGTTTATTTCAGTTATTTGTTTGTCGCGTAAAACAAGACCTGAACATGGTTAGCTTTAGTGCAGGTTTGATAGCTCGCATGTTTGAGTTTTTATGTCTTTGTTAACTTTTGCGGTTTGTTCGTTTATGTCCTCTTAGTGGACATTCGTGTTTGTCGTCCTTGATCTTTTGTCCAAGTCTTGTCCATATTTTTGCTTCTCCTTGGATCATTTCCGTAACCGTGTTGTGTCTCAAATATTTGATTTTAGGAGGAGGGGTAGTAGGTTTGATTTGTGGTAAATGATATACAAGCAGAATATATGGAATTTGGGATGTTGATAAGCAGGAATTTGGAGATGAGGTGGGTGGGTGGGGTGGGGGTAGGAAGGCAGCGCGATATGGCGCATTGAATTCCAAAATAGGGCGTCTTAGCCATTCTTCCTGACAACGACGGAGAGAATCGGCGACTTTTATTGAATGACTGAATAATGACGAGGAGTGGTTTTCATTTTCTTTTTAATGTGCTTCATCATGCATGTTAGGAGTTCTTTTTGGTTTTCTGACGAAAGGAACAGCCCACCCTTTCTCGGTTTAATGATGATTTAAATCTGTTTTGACGTAAAATAACTTTCTTCCGACTTGGTTGGTGAAGAACGCGACCGAGTTTGATCGTGCGGTTTTGAATTTCCTGCTGTGGTCGTACACATCGTCAAGGAAGAAATCCAAAAGACTGGGTTTTGTTTATAACTCCGTCGACCTTCCTAAATTGTTTTCGGTTGTGTTCTGGATTCCAAAAATTTTCTGTTACCTCTAGAGAAATGTTTGATGCAATAAATCGCACATGAATGGAAGTGGTTGACCCCCAAAATTAGTTGAGTCACTGGAAATTGTCGTCTTTTGATACGAATTATGATAGCGGAGCGAACAAACAACTGCCAGGAAATATGTGTTGGTGAAAATAAATGAAAAAGTTGTTTTGTTATTGACGAATGGATTGTCAAAGATATTGTGCATTATTTATGAAATAAATTGTTGGTTTGAATTTCTCGTCGAAAATACCGGCTTTTGTTAGGTGGCGGGTTTGAGGTTAATATCTTAGAAGGCAATATACCTTAGAAGAAGCATGTCCTCTACCCGGGGAGGAGGAAAGTACGCAACACAGACTAGAAACAGTTTAAACGCCTAATAGACTTTCGAAACAAATGAATATCGCCCTCGAGATCGAGTTAATTTACATATTTGACCAAATGTGTGAGAGATTTTTCGGAGGACAGAGAAAATTAGAGAAGGAAAGAGAGAAAAATAAAAAGGAATGTGGGCGTAACAAAAACATTAAAAAGAAAATTTCTCATAAAAGGTACGTGATTGTGTAAAAGTGGAATAGAAATAAATAATGGAGGAAGGAGGAGGAGAGGAGAGGGATGGATGAGTAAATAGAGTTGGACGGAACACCACACACGTACATAAAAATGGAGACCTTAAAACACATATGAATTTAGAGAGTTGATTCGAAACAGACAGGCGCCCCCACTATCAATTCATTTAATGACTGAATCTGTTACGGTCAGGCTCTTGACTGGCATATGTTTCTGTAAATTGTCGTTGGAAGTCGGAGGAGGAGGATGGTCGGGTCGGAAATGTTGGAAAAAGTCTAACGAAGAAGAGGAAGTTTGAGTTTAATGGGTGTTGGAAGGGGATGGAGTGTAGAGGGAAGGCTTGTGGGTTCATCACCTCTCGGAGTTTGGCTGGGGGTATGGGAGAGGGTGGGTGGCAGGTTCTGGTCTACCTCCCGGTTCTCAGGAAAGCTGTCAATGAAGACAGAAGGGGAATAAGAAGAAATGTTGTTGGATGCTTAGCGAAGTGGTCAATGAACGATAAAAGGAAATTCCAGCGTTCCATATGCATCGACTCTCGAACGATGGAACGTTAACCACAATCTTTCGTACGGATCTCGAGGGGAGCATGTTTCCGTATTAGGACATTCCTCCAGTTCTTTTTGTCATTTTTTTTTTCGTTCAACTTTCAATTCTTCATCAGAGATGTTTGCGGGCTTTTTTCTTTTCTCTCTCTCTCCTCTTCTTCGGGTCACATTCTTTCACACGGTTCACGTTCCAGTGTGGACCAATTAGCTTAAGTTAGTTCCTTTTTAAGACGTAAATATTTGGATTCGTGAAGGTGTTGTCAGCAGTTATAGACCCTATTGTTGGTAGAAGAAAGAAAGAGATGGCGATGAAAGTGTTGGGTCGGGAGGAGTGAGGGAAGGCGGAAGACTCCAAACACCTCAAAAGGAAATCCGTTGACCAGTTTGAACCGGCGAGTTTTCGAATTTCTCGGAAGATGAGGTGAAGGAAGGACATTGTTTGAAATTCCAGAAGTCTTAACACCGAAGAGAAACGAATTCTCTTCACGGTTGATCACGTGTATGAATATTGATGCGTGGACCGGAATACCCCCCCCCACATGGAGGCTCGACTGCTAATTGAAAATTTTCGCTGAATTAGGAGATGAATGACCTTTTGACCGACTCTGCGACTTTTTTTCTCTCCTCTCTGCCCGAAAATGGAGACCTGACTTTGGAGAAATGTTAAAGGAGGTCAAGACGGGAGCAAGAGACCTGACTTACCGGTCACTCTTCCTCCTTCACCTCCTCTCTCTCTCTCTCTCTTTCTATCTTCCTACTACTCCCAGTAGGTTTTCTTCGTGATCGCTTCTAACGCCGATCGCCATCTATGATAATCTTAGAATTTTTTTTTCTCTTTGTCGGACTTTTTATTGTCATTTGTTGGTTTAGTTCCGCCTTTAGACTTAACCTTTGTCAGAGTTGACGGTCTTGTTGTCAGCAGTTCTGTCCCTGAGGGAATATACTTGAGTCTTGTTTTATGAGTTGTTGTTGACTTTGAGCGTGAATTAGGAAATAATTTCCGACGGGAATAATTCGTGTCATAAGTAATGCATATTTCTAGCGAAAATTAGTTTCATAAATATTGCACACTTGTCAAGAGGTCATTTATTAAATAATGCGCACTTTGGACGAAGGATCTTTTTATAAATAGTGCAAACTTTAATGAAGAGTTTTTAAATAAATGATGCACACTAAACAACACCTCATTTCGTAAATAATGCACATTCAACCAGCATCTCATTCCAGAAATATTGCTCACTCAACAACACCTCATTTCATAAATAATGCACACTCAACAGCATCTCATTCCAAAAATATTGCACACTCAACCACATCTCATTTCAAAAATATTGCACACTCAACCGCATCTCATTCTCAAAAATATTGCACACTTTACAGCATCTCATTCCAAAAATATTGCACACTCAACAGCATCTCCTTTCATAAATAATGCACACTTTCAGTAGGCGTTTGTTTCATAATTGTTCTTCTTTTTGGAAGTGGTAAGGAGGGTTGAGGAGGAGGAAAAGGTCGCTTATTGTCAATGAAACTATTTTTTGGGAGACATTCGATTGTCATTTATTAATAATAATAATTATCATTTTAAAAAATTGGAAATTCATCCTTGGTTCACTTTAAAATGAGTTATTGATAGACTGGAAAGGTAATTTATGTCTCAACAATCCAGGCTGGTACCAACAAATAAAAATAAAGAAAGGAAATATGACAAGAAATAAATCAAAAACTCGGGGATTTGTTACTTTCTTGTCCAGATGATTAATTTCGTGGAATATCTGTAAGGCCGCTCGCTCTCTTTTTTATTTTCTTTTCTTTCTTCCTCTCCTCCTCCTGACTCTTTTAACCGTCGCGGCCTTGGGTTTTTACCTTTTTAAGCGTCCAAGAATGTGTCGTGCTTTTATCATGGTCGTGTATTGATTTTGAAGGAGCCATCAAACCTCCCAAAGAGTATAAATGTCATTGTTTCAAAAGTTTTTATTTCGAAATTCCTTTCCAGAAGATATATGGAGCCATAATTCCCACACTGATTCAGTTTTCCATGCTCCTTAAATCGAGGCAGGAGTCATTGGTTAAGTATGATCCGGTGTGAGATTCCTCCATTTCACGGTTTGAATATCGTACGAAGAACATGTTTCGGTTGTTTTTTGTGTTTGTATGTGTTTGTTTCCTTTTCCCTCTTCCCCCGACCTCCTCTCTAAATTACATCAAGTTTTCCCGAAAATGACCGTCTGGTGATGTCGAGGTATTAATTTTTTTGTTTTTCTTTTTTTTTCAGGTAAGTCTGGATGTAAAAATCGGGTTAAAGGTTGGACGGATGGTTGTAAGTCTCCCCGAGATGGTAAGGGAGGATGAGAGACCACCCAAGATGACTGCGGAGTGATTGTTCACATGTGAAGAAACCCTTTGGTGAGGATTTTTAACCCTTGCGTGATTGGTTGATGGTTGTATAGACTGTGACACAGATGGGTTTGGGAGCTTCAGTCATTTCAAAGGTAATGCAAATTCTTGGGGCAGCAAATGAATTTCCGGTTTTCGTCATGTTGACATGATTGCTAAGTAACAGTGGCCCTCCTTAGGTGCAATAATCGGTTACAAAGACGAAGAGAAGAGAGAAAAAGTTGTCGAGGCATTGTGTTCGCATGTCAAATCACGAGCCTTGTCATGTCTGCTTCTTTAACGTTGTTCTTACGTCCGACCAAGTTGCCATATTGTTTGATCCGAAGACTGACGCTTCTCATATCGAACATAAAATCGTGGAACATTTTAGGGGTGACTGGGTCATCGTGCCCGGTTAGCCAGGATTCGTGACTAACCGGAGGCCAACCCAATCAAACGGGCAAATAAAAATCATCTGACTGGTTGAAACGGCCCAAGCTCCGAGTCGAAGGAAAAGCAAGGTCGTTGCCGAAACATCTAAAACATGCGAAGGAAGCTCGTGACAGTCTCTCTCACGTGATATCGTTTTCCTTTAAGGCCAACCATTTCTTTGAGCTGAGGGTTTTGGCGAAGGAATGAACCATCCAGGGAAAGGGTGATTGGCGTTGTTGAATCATGTTTAGTGTTTAGGTTTTCCATTTTTATTGACCGCGATAACCTAAAAACCTGAGTTCGGTTTAGGACATTATGTCGACCGCCTTTTTTCTTTTTCCCCCTGAAACAATGGAGGAGAGCAAATGTTTTATCGGGTACCCGAGTTAACTCGGTCACACTGCTATTACCAAAGTGGGAAACGTAATAAAAAACGTAAAAGAAATCGCGTTAAGTAGAGGAAGTTCTCACAAAGAATTGTTTAGGGTGTTAGACTCTGAAGCGGAATGTTCACGGTTCAAAACCCGAGGAAGGCCATGTTTGTTCTAGGGTTAGGAACTTAATTCTTGGATTCATCCTTTTACAGTTGACTGCCTTGGAAGAAAGGCTAAGGAGGAGGGCCACAGTTCGTTTTCCGACTCGGAATTATTTATTTCTCATTATTTTGGATCGAATCTGTAATACCTGGAAGAAGAGGCTTCAATAACAGTGAATCTCTTCAGCTGGGAGCCACATACAAACTGTGTACTCCTTTGGAAAGACTTGGTTTCAAAAGTAATGCACACTCTTAGGAAAATTGGTTTTGTAAATAACTCGCACTTGATGAAGGGAAACTTATTTCAAGAGATGATGCCAGTTTTTAAGTGATTGTCATTTCATAAGTAATGCACACTTTGATGCATTTCATAAGTAATGCACACTTTGATGCGGAATTCATTTCATCATAATGCGGAATTCATTTCATGACTTTGATGCGGAATTCATTTCATAAGTAATGCACACTTTGATGCGGAATTCATTTCATAAGTAATGCACACTTTGATGCGGAATTCATTTCATAAGTAGTGCACACTTAATCATTTAAATGACAGACTAAACAAACTATCGGTAAAAGTGTGCATCACTTATGGAATGAATTATTCAGTGAAGTGTGCATGACTTATGAAAGAAATCTTTTTGTTGAAACATTTCAGGAAATAATTATTTGAATCATATATAACTTCCGTATAATACTTCAAAAATAATGGAAACTAATTTGTGACAAAAATTTTAAATGACCAACGAAGCCTTAGTTCTAATTATGTGCATTATTTTTGAAACGACTCCTCGGTGAGAACATGCAATATTCGTGAAATGCATCCCTGTTAAAAGTGTGCACTTTTTTTATGAAATGAAAATCTTTAGGTCGTCTTGTTGCTACCGTCGAACGATTTTGAAATGTAATCTGCACGGGGGTAGTCGGTGGGGGTGGCTCTCAGTAGGGTAGTTGGTTCTATTCGGTTGGGACAGTCGTACCGAAAATACATATCTCAATAGGGAGCGGAAGTCATTTTACGTATCGACCTGATAATAAAGACAGAGTTAGTTAGTACCCGCGAACCAAAATCATGTCAAAATTAAAGGCAGCAATTAAATCGAACCTTGATACGCGTTTTCAGGCATGACTTTTGAGTGCCAAATTATTTATTTATTTATAATTTTTAAGGTTTAATTTGCCCTTTTTGAGACAGTTATAATTAAAAATGTTAAACGATTTGGAACGGCCAAAAAAAAGTTTTTCGGATTTTGATGGCGTATCAGAACCCGGAACCTGTTAGCAGCACCTGATCCATCAAAGACAGTCCCACGAGCTATTTGTGTTTGGAGGGGTAGAGGGTGCTGGAATCTGGGTGGTTTGCGTAAAATCTCATTCGAATTTGGTTTGACATTAGTTCGAGTCATAAATAACTTCCGATTTTTATTATTATTATTATCGGATCTTTAAGATATAAGAATAACTCATAACTGATGCGCGGCTTGCTTGATGATTTCTTTGACGTCGTGCAGGATTGTGTGAGCGGTTCGTTTCATAAATTTTGCACGGTTTTAACAGGAATTAATATTTAATAACCTTGAGCGTTGTATTTGTGAAGCTTCATCGGAAGGGATTTATGATTAAAGCTACCATATTTTCATTTGTGCGCCATCATGTCAGCTGTGGTAGTTGCAGAGTGCGGTGTGATGGGTGGTCTGCCCTCTGGAAGGGTATGTGATGCCAGAGGAACGTTTTTCTCTCCACAAATCGTTTCCGTCACATCGAGGCTTGTGGAAGTAACAGCGAACGACCATTCATCACCTCACTAATCGTTTCATTGAACTTTCCTCCGAACACATGGCTGGCTAAGTCACTTGAAGTGAGGTCAATATCTACGATGCCTTAATTGTTTTTTATTGATACATAAATAATGTTAATTAGATTTCGAATAAGCGTTCGGTCGTCGTCTTTGGCAGTTCGCAGGAGTGTTTTGATTGCTGTACGGGAACATAGTCCCACAGGGTGAGTGGAGAGAGAGGTGGGAGAGGGACTCAGGTCCACGGATGAGTAAGAAAGGAGAATGGATTCAACCACGCATGATATTAATAGGCAAAACTAATCTATAAACATAGTGGGATTACACACCGATTCAGGGCCGTGTTTAGGTAAAGGAGAGACGCGTGCTTCCAACACGGTTTTTTAGTTTGTCCGACTACCGGATTTGGGTTCTCGAAATGGGAAATCCCATTTTGGGGTTCGTTTTTCTTTTTACGCGAATGGCGATAATTTTGTTCCTTGTAACAGTTCGGTCGTGATTTAATCCTCTAAGGCGTTGTAGGACACGGTTTCAAGGAATGACAGACACATGGTTCGAACGTTTTTGCAATTCTCTCTCTTTTTCCTTTTTTTGCAAGAAGCGAAAGTGCTTTCCGTTTTTGTTTAATAGTTTTCTTAGCGGATTTCATGATCTTGTTACGGAGCGAAATCTCTTTTTTTTCGGGTGGTTTTTCGTTCAAGGCCGAATCGAGTGTTTCGAAATAGTTTCAGCGCCTTGTTTGATTCGTAACGAACTTCCTTTCGGGTTTTGGCGAGTTTTTGATGACAGCTATTGTTTCGCGCTTTCCGTTTTATTATTTTTCTGTTTCATGTCCCTGTCTATGTGTTAGGATTTGATTTATTTATTGCAGGAGGGCTGCATCATTCATCTTGCGCCATTATCGAGCAAGGTTCCTTATCGCTTCGTTGATCTGAACTTTTTACCTTCTTCACCGTCTTCGTCTTGTAACCTACAAAGTGCGTTTGATGGTTTAATATTAAAGTGTCCTCGAGTTGAATATCTGGTGTCGTCTGGTTTGTTTGTTTTGGAGTGAGGGATCGCTTTTCCTTTTTCGTCTCTAGCCAGAACGGACCTGTTCTGGATTCACAAGGGGAGTGGGACCTTGATGACTTCATTCGTACCTTGGTCATTATCTTGATTTGATCTGTGATCATTCCATGCCCTTCATGGTCTGTGTTATGTTTAGTCGTAAAACAACTTCCGATGTGAAGCATCATGAATAATTCGAAGTTCGAAAAAAGGCTTATTTCATAAATACTGCACACTGGAATGCGGATTCACCCTCAGTTTCTGAAAATTTATTTATGTGTCTATTGATTGCAGCTAAAATAAAAAGAGTTCTCTGTTCAGTGATGAAATAAAATTTCTTTGGACGTGTTGATGTTTTGGTTGGTGCCACGGTACCAAGATGAGGTTGCTTGCGAATTCAAGTCATTTGCACAATTTTCTGTTAATGTCTTTTCGTCAAAATGGCGTTAATCACATTTTCTGAACAAACATCCTTTCAGATGAATGATATTTTTATAGCCAATATGGTGTGGTCCTGGGCCTTGTTTGGTGGAAGACCTTTTGTGATTTTCTTTTTCATTAAGAAGTTAACAGAGAAGATAACATCCCGCGTCGAAGAAGAGGATCCTTTGTTTGAATTCATCTGATGGAAACGCCACCTACAAAAATGATAAACGTGTGGGACGACATGTTAAAAGTTCTGTAAGAAAAGTTACAGTTTGTTGTACGAAGTGCGCATTTGAGTTTTTTAGAGAGCTGCACCCTTCCGGTGAAATCGCTCACGGGTGTAATTGCCTACCCTAGAGGTTCGTATATTCAGTGATTAGGTTCGAGGTTCAGGCTTCTTTGTTGTCTCCCTTTTTTGTGTGTTGTCTGATTTGTTTCGACAATTGACATCAATTTCTGCCCACATTCCTTTCCTCGAAGACATAAGTAATTGATCGTGTATTTCTTGTTCTGGTTTGTTTTCATCTGAGTTTCAGTTTACACTTGGGTTCTAGAAATACTTTTTGTAGTTCTGTCACCACCACCGCATAACTCTAAATGACCAAAACATTTTGTGTGAGAGAAGATTGATGCTGGTAAGCATGGGACGTGTGAGTGAGTGAGTAGGTGTAGGTCTTAGGAGATTCTTGTTCAGTTCTCGTGTTGTGTTCGCGAGTCCTGTTCTTGTCAGACCATCCTCACATATAAATCCAATAAAGTTTTATGTTTCGGTTCCCGATGCGAACACGAGATAATAGGACGTCGCATAAATGACTGGATGGGAGTATTGGCATTT
The DNA here is from genome assembly GCA_016920875.1 of Columbicola columbae. Taxonomy (NCBI): domain Eukaryota; kingdom Metazoa; phylum Arthropoda; class Insecta; order Psocodea; family Philopteridae; genus Columbicola; species Columbicola columbae. The sequence goes on along the minus strand of JADMLL010000009.1, from coordinate 5,496,068 downwards.
ACGATTTACATATGCGGGTAGTCATCCCTCCTGTCATGGGGTCCTTATCCGGTTTCTGACTTGTGCGGTTTGCTTTTGTGCCATTTGGAGAGGATTTCGTTTTTATTTATTTGTTAATAGCTTTCTGTTTTTTAAGTTGGTATTGTCGATTACGATTTTGGTGTCTCTCCGTTTCCTCTCGTCGTGTCCCACCTCTGATAACGAGTGGAGAAGGCAAAAATTTTTTTAAAAGTTTATCAACGAAACAAAACCTTTTTTTGTGTTCATTTCCTTTGTGAGAAACCTACTTCATGATTCTTTTCCGAAATATATATTCCGGAAGTAGTGCTGAATTTATGAAACACAAAAAACCGGAAGGAAGTCATGAGAATTACAACACACCCCCGTTAAAAGCCTAAGAATCAACGCCAAGAAGTCAGATTTAATTGTATACGATTGAACGTGCAATATTTATGAAATGAGCTTATTGTGGAGGGTTTGTAGACATGCTTTTATACTTTTCCAAATGCGTAGAACAAGGTCTGACTTATCTGTGACAACAAATTCGAGAAAATTTTTCTTTCCAAATGGAAACGGCAAGCATCATCAATTAGCATCCTAATCTTCATTTTAGACCTTAGCACTTCCGTTTTCTGCTTGTCTTAACACCTTTTGCTCTCCTACAAGAAGAAATTTTTCAAATTCGGTATCACCACTTCTCGAAGGATTAATTTGATCTCGCGGTTGACGATCACCCGAAATGAAACAGGATTTTAAAGATCACACTCGAAAACCATCAACCAAACACGTTCGAGGTCATAAATAATTATACTAAATGACCGAAAAACACCTTTTTTTTGGATCTGATAAAAACGGAACGAGACAAAAAATTGGGTGAGTTCATCTGACCCCCAAAACCCGCCAAAATCATTTCAGGGCCGGAGTTGAAATGTCTGACCCACTATGCTGTCTCTGAAGCTGATATGGTCAATCAACGTAAGGGATGGGTGGGTGGAGGTAGTCGACTCAAAGAATGAAAACTAAAACCATTGAGGACTTGACCCCCCTCGGAGGGAAAGGGGGCCCCAAGTCCCATAAAAGGTTTTTTCCCCTGAGTGAGTGATATGACCATAAAATTTAATATCAACTTCATCTGGGTGTTTTGCCATAAACCGACGTGGATGCAGAGTTACAGGGTTACAGAATTTTTGTTTTTAATGTATATACAGGACTCATTCAGTTGGTTGATGGCGTTTTTTTGTGTCCGTAACGACTTGTTTATAACATTTCCTCTGAGTCAAGGACGAGTTTTGAGACGTTCTTCTTGTTGTTCGTCTTTCCCGAATGGATAACACCTTAGTTTACTTTTTGTTGTTGGAATGTTGCCATTCCCGTCGACTTGACTTGACTGACTGACTAACACCGACCGATAATGAATGATCGTTGAGGAGTTAGCCAACAGACGAGGAAACCATTAGAATGAATGAATGTGGTGGTGGTGATGATGATGGCCACTTCCGCGAAAATCTCGTGTGAGTGGGTTAGTCTCAGAGGAAAAGCTATCAGCCGGGAAGTTAGTTTTGTGGACTAACATGTTGTGATGATGACGTCGATCTTTTCCTCTCATACGGGAGTCGAATTCTCTTTAACCGGGTTCTGATGGTAGTCGCGTATCGCAAGACAAACAATCTAAGCACCGCCTACTCTGATGATAAAAATCCGAAAACGTTACGTAACTCAATCAAATGTCTATTAGGTCGTTTACAAAGGGCCTATTTCATAAGTGATGCACGTGAGAAGCATCAGTTTCATAAATACTGCACGTTTTACACTAGAAATTCAGATTTCGCGAAGCCGTATATAGGTTATGATCAGGTTGGTTTTTAGGCGCGTTGTTTTGATTAGTTGGATTTAGGTTTCGTTTCGTCGTAAATACTTCGAATTTGTGTTTTTATTTATCTCGTCTTACAAATCCGATTGGTAATTTGTAACTCGGTTCTGGGCAGGACGTCAATATCATGTTTCGCTCACGAAATACTCAGTGAAATTTCGAGCTTAACTTTCAGGTACGATTGGGAAACCGCCGCCGAAGTGATTAAAATTGAATTTTTCAAATCAACGGAATCTCAATTTAATTAATTGAACACTCCAGAAAGGTGTCGTTTTTCGTTATCTCGTATTTAAAGTTACGCTATTCCCGAAGGTTTATTTATAGCGAAATCTAAGAAGATGGGTTACTTTATGGAACAGACACCTCACAAAACATTATCTTACATCAGACTTAGGTCGCGAATTTAAGGAGAAGGAGGAGGTCTTGCATCGCAATTACCTGAGTAATGATGTATTATAAATTTTATCATCGCGCCTTAAAAAATGTGATTTCGAATCATTTTCCAAACGTTGCGTATGATAATAATAATAATTATTATGATTGCTATGTGTATAAACCGGCTACCGGGATTTTTAGTTATGCGTCGTATCGGTGTGACTGTATCTTATACATTTTGAGTGTTTTGGTCGAGTTACGCGATTTTAGTTTAATCACAGTATGGATTGGTGTATTTGTGGTTTTGGAAGTTTTCGATAGGTCGATCGCGTAAAACGAAACCCGAGTTAGTTTCGGCGATTTTCTGGCTTTTTTTGACTGGTGTTCGTAGCGATTGCATGTACGTCTGGCTCGTGCGGTCTTATTACCTGTCGTTAGGTTGTTATAGTTTTTGGTCAGAACGACTAGAGGCTTATTAAGAGAAGTGAGAGAGGAAGAATGTAATTATAGAAAGCCATGAGCGGGTCAATAAATAAACGGTTAAAATATTAATAACCGATCCGGTGGACCGGGTGGATGGTTGGACAAAGTGTTTTTGCCGCTCGCATTTTCACCATGGTAGTAGTTCGGCGGCCCACGGTTCGGTAGTAGTTGTAATTACAATATATTAAGTGGCTTGGCTATTTATCGGCTTCTTTTTATTTTCGTCTGCTTTAATAAGGTTCATTCGTTAACGGGAAGACAGTTATGGTCTTTCGAAATCGTTTCTCGAGAAGTGTGTTCGATCATTTCGTGTCGTGAGATGGGAGTCAGTATAATCACACGAGAAAAAACATTTATCAATTATTAATAGAAGTTGAATGAATGTTTAATATCTATTATCTATTCGGGATCGTGTGTTATTATCTGGGGAGACGGGGGGGTGGTTGGGGAGGTGGCCTCATCTTAGAGTTAAACGATTTGCGCTCGGTGAAAATTGCAGGCTTCCGATTTTTTTTTTCATGACCCCAATCGGTGCTTTAACCACTTTGATTTATTATTATTATTATTATCTCACAATACGTGAAAGTCTGGGTTTTTGGGTGGGGGGTGGGAGGGCGGCAGCGGGGTCATAGTTCAGTTGCATTATTTTCAGATCATCTCCTCGATATGTTCGGGATGTTAATGTGCCATGGCCTCGCACCCATTTTCTTTCATTTGTGTGTGTGTGTGTTTACTTTAGGAGCTTTTTGTTGGCAGGGGTGGGTGGGGGTAGAAACCAAAATTGGACACGTTAAATTATTGTTGTGTAAGAGATTTCCAAACTTGTTTATTGTCTGCTTTTGAATTTTTTTTTTGTTGTTGTTGTTGTTGTTATATTCAATGTTATGTGTTATTGTTGTGCGTTTGCAGCATCGGGTTGGGAATTGTTTTTTCGAGTCAAGGTAAAGAAATTGTGTGTCTATTGTTGACATGTTTCGGGGTTTTTTTTTGTTTGTGTTTGACCCCCTCCGACGCGCCTTCTCCTGTTGAGTAATGTTGGGTGTTGATGGCTTGAAATTGCGGTTCGTTTATTTTGCTTTGTTTGAACTTTGGGTCAAAGGTTGGGGGCGAATGTCTCCAATTTTTTTTTTGAAAATCCTTTGCCGCCAAAGAGTTTAACAGAAGCCCCACGGGTCACGTTTTGTTCATATTTCAAATTAGATTTTTGGTCATTTTGTTGTATAGAAACAAGGTGAGTCGATTTGGCTCATCTAGTTTAAAATGCTTATTGTCATTCCATCAATCTAATCAACACAGAGTCACCGTTTGTGTGATGTAGATTATTCGGAACCATTTTTGCGAACGGTCAATATCATAGTGAACAGTTGAGATGATTTCATAAACGACAATAATTATTAGTGAGTGTGAAATTATCTATTCTCTGGTGGTTTGTTGTAGATAAAATAATTTGCGTTTGAATGAAAGTTATTTAGGGGACTTATAAGTGTAACATGGATTGTGAGTGATTGGTGGTGGTGGTGTTGTTGTGCGATTTGGGTTAGTAAAGTTGCAAAACGTATATTCAGGTTTTGAATGTGTGATAAGGTTCTATATATAAAAATTCAAATGAGATATGACTGTATCGTTGAAATTTTTAACTTTAGGATCGTAGTTCGTTTATAGCTTTTGTTTATAGCGTTCGTTACGCGTCATTAACTACGGTTTATTACAATTTCCCGACATAGTTTACAACTTTGGGTAGAGAAAAATTTTTGTTTTTGCAAAAGCTTAATTGATGTTATGATGATTGCTGGATATAAACGACAGTCGTGGGGCCCCCAAGTGTTAGATCGCTTGAGATGGTTGGTCTTTTGAATGACTTCTCTGGCTCCTCTTATGACCTTTTTCTTTTCCGGGGCGTTCCCGGGACCCCAATTAGAATAGGACCTCTCCCTCTGGGGTAAATGACAGACACAATTTGAACCACGCCTGTTTGACACGAATTTCGGTCGACGTTTTTTGAACGTCTCTAGTGATGTATGGCTGGTCGTAGGAGGAAGGTAGACGGTGGTAGACAGTCCGAGAAGACGAGTCTATTTTATGTATTAATGACAATGGTGTTTGGGGGGAGGCTTGGAATCATGTACGGAATGGTTAAGTAAATGCTGGTGAGGAGGTGGCGGGGCTGGAAGAAGTTCTCTGCGGTGTTCGAATGCACACAAGAGAGGTGGCCTAGCTGGCTAGGAGAGAGAAAATGTTTTGGCGATGAATGCAACAGTGGAAGAGTCGAGGAAGTGACACGTATTCAATATGAATTAATTGAGGCGAATATGTGCGAGAATGATTGATCGCTTTTATATTTATATCTCTTATGGTTTGAGTGTGGCACGGGTCAGGAGGTTGGGGAGGAAGAGGAGAAGGAAGCGGTCAAACGATGAAAGAGGATTCCGACTGTGGTATATTTTAAATTAGCTGGATGATGTCAGCGAATTGAGAAATACGAAAATTGAGGCTTCGAACTCTGGTTGTCGTAATGATGGCGGTGGCCGAGAGGAGGTGGTGGAGGAAGAGATCCGCTTTAGTTATGTGATAATTGATTTAACTTATCGGATATACTGTACGCACGTATATATGGGATGGTCGTTTGAGAGACTCGGTTTGTTGAATTCGTTTTCTTTTTCGGGTGACCTTGGCGGTTTTGTTTTTTGTCTTGAAGAGAATGAAGAAGAAGTGAAGCTTGACCGAGTCGACCCCAGGCTGTACTCATCAAAATTAAGGCCGAATCTCTTGATTTGAATTTTTTTTTCCTCTCTTTGTTAGTCACGGAAATGGTTTAGGTTAAAAGACGTCGGTAGTGTAAAAGGAAAGCTCTCATTTCAAAAGTAATGCACATTTTTGCAGTGAATTGATTTTGTGAAGTACCACACCTTGGAATAGGTTTTAGTGTTATGGTTGAAACCAGTGTTAAGGACCCAATTTTTGAGTTAACCGGAAGTAAGCAATCCAGCTAATATTTTGGTTGTGAATTAAATTCTTCGTGATAGTGTGCATTAATTTTGAAATTAGTTCCTTTTTAAACTGTGTTATTTATGAAATTGGGTTTCAGTAGTCGAGAGGTTGAATGTACAGCTACTTATTGAGAGGTTAGTGGTTCGACACCCTCCTGGAGCTTAAATGTTGGTCTGCTTTCGAGATAAAAATTTTTTTCTTGGAGTCATACCAACTACCCATTGTCTCAAAGTAGGTGGTAGTTGATCTGAAGGATTTAAAAAAAAAATGAAAAGATTCTGATTCAGAATCGGGATCAATCATCAGTGATTCATTTCATGATTCAAAGAAAAATTTTTTTCTCATAAATCGAACGAGTTAGATATCTCGAATCGGCGAGGACAGAATTATCGAGAGCATCGCCAATAAACTAATATTAAAATAAAGCGTTAACTCAAAAACGAATGAAGTTGTTTGTCGTGGCTCTAATCGCGAGGCTCCATAAAATAGCGGTTAATTGGTCAAGAATTCAAATTCTTTTTCTCTTGGCTCGGGTGTTTGTCTTCATCTAAACCAAAGAGGACGTCCTTATTTGGTCAACGGCTAAAATTCTATTTCCGCCGGGGGGAAAATAAAAGAAGAATGATTTCATTCATCTCAAGACAACACACACACAGACAAAAAGAAGAAACTGGCGAAGACAAAGTCAAAAGCCGCTTATCCTGGAGATAATAAATTAAGTCGAGGTGGGAGTCACCTATTATTACCATTTTTATCTGGCAAAGGACGAATCCTCCGAGTCGAGGAGGAGGAGATGAAAGGCGGGAGGATGGATGTGGAAAAGATGATTTCACATCTACTAGGAGTGGTGGTTCCCCTGGGGGGAAATATGACACCATTTTCAATATTTGTACTGTTTCCTCAATATCGACCTTGTGGTTGGTGGGTTTCTATCGGCTAATTGGTGACAATTGCATTAAAGTGAGAGAGAGAGAGAGAGAGAGGCAGAATTTAATTACCCGGTCGCCATGCGTGTTTAAACGTTGCAGTTTACTCTGTAGACTTGTATGAGTATATGTTTTGTAGAGAATTATGAAGTCACCTTTTTATTATTATTATTATCGTTGTTGTTATTTATGCGTCGGTCACCGGAAATTGCTTTTATTATTATTTTTGAAGTTGGTACCGACAAGGCCCTTGTTTGGACTTTAGAATTTGTTTAGACTAGAAGGAATTGAGAGGCTTTGGGTCGTTTTGCTGGTGTTATGGGTGTTGGCGGACGAATCTTGTATGTTATGCGACGACAGGAAGAAGGTGGAAAACACCAGACAGAAGTTGAGAGTGTCATCGTTAGTATAACAGAAGTCTAGTTGATTTTATCCGGGAATAAAAGGATAACGTTCTGGTTTCATAAGTAATGCACACTTATTTAAAGTTATTCCCAGAGTTTAATCGCATAAAAAGAGATCCCAGTGCGGTAAAGAAATTTTTTTTTTTTTTTGTAGCGGAGAATCTAAAGAATGACTGTAAAAAATCGTCTAAAGTTACAAACGGTTAGCCCTGAGGGTTTGTGGGGGGTGGTGGGGAGAAGGAGGTGGCTGGAAGAGATCACTGGTTTTCTATTTCTCCAGTTTGAAAACTCGTCGAAGAGAAGTTAATTTAAGCCAGAAGGATTAAAGTTGACCTTTAACTCTCGTATTTTATGCGGACCACCTGACAATTTGCATTAATTTCAATATTGGCCCACCATTTCGAGTATTTCTGTTTCTCTCTCTCTCTGGAATTTTTGTAGGTGTTTCCCTCGAAAGCAATTCTCCACCGATGACTTAATATCGAAACGGTGAACTGTATGAATTTTTCGGGAGCAGCCCACCGTTCGTGTAACGCCTTTTGGCGATGAGAATTTTGAAGAAAAAAAAAATTCAGTTTTCCATAAAAAGTTGTGGATTGTGAAATTCGTGGGGGGTGGGTGGGGTGCGAGGGAGTCTTAAAGGGGCATTGTTCGTGAAACACGCGTCTTTGAGTTGTACAAGCCGGTCGGTTTCTAAAGCCGTTCACCGCCGGTACAAATTGACTCAGCATGGGATCACCAATTGCGGTCAGGTTGGCATCACCAGCATGCGAAGAAAAGGGTTTTGATCGTGTCAAAGCAAAGTGAGGTCATCCTTGGTGAAGGGGTCTTCCTTAATTGTATTCTCACTTGTTCAGAAGCTGATTGAGGGAATGAGGAACTGAGAGTGTGCATTACTTTTGAAACGAATTGAAATTCCTATTGACAGTCGAGCTACCTGATGACCCAATTGGGTGTATAGTGTCTGTCTCTCTCTCTAGACTACGGGGGTCTTTTTATGGTCATTTTAGTAGTGGATGACAATTATTAATTTTCGCTGACAGTCTTGCTTAAAAAAGTCGTTAATTCGGAAGGACAGAGAGGCGGGGAAGCGAAGGAAAGTTTTTTATTTAGATGATTTATTTTTAAGGTATGGACATGGAAGAAAGGTAGAAGGGCCATCCATTTTAAAGACGTAGCAAGTTGTTAACTTAACCTGGTAATAACACGTCAAACGGTAGTAATTATTTTCATGTTGTTGTTGTTATTGTTATTATCGTTATCATTATTACTCTGCTTTTGGCGGTAGTCTATCATTTTGACAATGGAACACTGTTTTACTATTCGATGGCCTGAATTCTCTCTTTTTGTATCGCTAACTATTAGCAGATGGTAGGGTATTATGTTCTGGAAAATAGTTGCAGGTGGTAGTGCAAGACGACGAGGAGGAGGAGGAAGTGTAAAAAAGGAAGGAAACGTTAATCGATGGATCTGCGAGACAAGGTCCCGCCTTTGAACCATCTCTGATTGATCGATTATGAGACGGAGGTGTTATCGATACCTTGACCTCGGTGAAGACGACCAAGTGGGGGTTTCTTTTAATTAATTAATTAATTAATGAGGTTGTAGAAATTAAGATGAGTCGGAAGTGTTTAGAGAAAGAGCGCTCGAACGACTTTCGGTGGTGGCGAAAGGCTGTTCGACATGTCTAAAGTCATACGAGTGGGTATTACTCTTATAGTGGGTCCTGGGTGAGAATGAGCGCTTTATGATAGTGTGCATTATTTATGAAATGAATTATCCTTCAAATTAAAAGAATACACACGCGAATTTCGTTCCAAAATCAAATTTCTATTGCAACAGAAGAAATCTCGAATCCACGCGAAAGCTTTGTGGGTTTGTTTGCGATAAACAAACAACAAACGGAGCCAAGGTGACAAAACAAGTCAAACAAATTTATTTTTTAGCAAATTGAAAAATTATGTATTACAAGAAGAACCGAAGACCGGCCTGGCCATGTTTACCAGGTTGGTTTTCTTTTTTTGGCGAGGAATCCCCCGATAAACCGTCGAGGGCAACCATAATTGAGTTCTTTTGTTTGGAAACCATTTCGAATGGTTGTTGAGCTCGTTTGTTTGCGTGTTGGCCAAATAAATGGAGGAGCCACCCGCGAAGCCGAATCCCCGAACAAGAGAGAGAGAGCGATTTGCCGTGACATCAACACGGGAATCGAATTGATTGCAATCATGAAATGTTTTCCATCATTTGTTTTTGATTCCTCACGTTGGCCTCAAGGGTCATGAGGAAAGGCGTGACAATACCCTACGCAATTACCATATACCTCGCAACCAATCGTCATTCCAATTATAGCGATTGAATTATTGAAACGCGTAAAGAAGGGTTTAGCCTCGGTCGGAATGAGAACCTCAAGTGTTAGTCTTTTCCACGCGGCTGTTTCTGCTTCCTCTCCTTACCCAATCCTCTCTCTCTCTCTCTTCTTCCTTCCATTCCTCTTCCATCAGACATCCAGAAGTGTCTTTTAACTCACCCCTACTGTTTGTTTTTTAGGTGGAAACACCACTAAAATAAATTCTTTCTGGGTGTATAAACGTATTTCAAAGTATTGCACACTGGAATCGACACATTTCATTTGAATCATTACTCATTTCAAAAGTATTGCACACTTGAATCGACAACTCATTTCAAAAGTATTGCACACTTTCATTTCAAAAATATTGCACACTCGAATCCATAACTCATTTCAAAAATATTGCACACACTCATTTCGAATGCACACTAACCATTTCAAAAGTATTGCACACCGAATCGATTATTCCTTTCAGAAATAATGCACAGCCATATTGGTAACTTAATTTTAAGAGTAACGCATCTATCAACCGCCATAATCTAAAAAGTGATCCAAAAGTGTGCATTATTTTTGAAACGAATTATGGATTTGAGTGTGCAATACTTTTGAAATGGGTCGTGAGTCAGATCATGAATGAAACACGTCAAAAATAGAGTTTTTGGTGTAAAAGAATGTGAAAGATGGAATGGTGTTTGAAAGAAAAACTTTTCTTCTTCTTCTTCGGGGTAGTCATAAAGTTTGAAAGGGTGGTAGAGGCGGATGGGGAGGGACGGAAGAAGCGGAAACTCCAATAAAATTTGAATAGGAGTGAAAGTGAAGTTTGTAGTGTCGAGCCGAAAATGTCGTAAGTGGAATAAGAAAATTAGCTTGAGAACTGTAAATACATTTTAATGAAGTTGTGTGTGTGTGTGTTGTGTTGTGTCGTGTCGACGTCTGACGAATTTAAACAATGCCTCCATAGTTTTACAGGATGTCATTTTGGATTTTTGATTTTGTTTGAGGTTTTTGTTTTTGTTTGTTTCGCCAATGTGTCATCTTCGCGTCGGTGTAGAAATTGGAAGCCGAAGAACGGCGGCGGATCAATTGCCAATTAATCGTGGAAGCTTTAATTAATTTTAATTTTTGCGGCTTTCATTTCCGGTCTGTTTTGTCTTTTGTTCGTAGCTTCTTCCGCGGCCTTCTAGAATCAGCATCTCGGTTTTATGAATCAGTGGGCCAATTATACTTTGGTCTCTGCCTCCGCTGTCAGCGTTTCTTTTGTTCTCTCGAAGGTGATAAATCTCGAGTTTGTTTGTGTCATTTCAGTTTCCGCGGAGACTCAAGGTGACCAATACGTTCGTTTCCTTTCTTCCCTTCGGTTTGGCGTTGGCGTTGTTTTTCATTAAATAGCTTATCTAAGCTTTCAGCGGCGGCCATTGTCAATGTTAGTTTAGATTTTGTTTTGTGTTTTCTCGCACGTTCGGTGTTGGGTTATCGCGTTTTGGAATGCGTGATGATGAGGAATCGTGTTTTCCTTTTTTTATTTTGTTATGGCGGAACGTTGTGGAGTTTCCTATGAAATCATTATTTGCATCGATGTTGTGTTTGGCGGGGATGGGCTTTGTCACAAGTCTTCGGCGGTGATTACTTCCGCTAGGTCGATTTCCTTCATTCATTTTGTCAAAACGAGTGTCCTATTCGAGAACTGAAATTGAGCATGTGAAATGAGCCAATTTGACTCTGTTGTTGGGAATGAAAACAAACGATGGTTATTTCATAAATAATGCACACTGAATTCCACCATAATTTTAATCATAAATCTTTCGTCTGCCTGGCTGATACTTTAAATGAGTCAAATTGGCTCATCGGAATGAGTAATAGGTACGCGATCAACGCCCGTAAATCTTGTGTCAAAATCCGGTTGTAAGGAATTCGGATGGTGTCGATCAGGTCTTCAGTAACATGATGTAGCCCTTGTTGTAGTGTTGTTTGCTCGTAGCATGGTTCTCCTCCTTCCTATTTGAAAAGCCTCAATTCACGAAGTGATGTCTGTTTATGTTCTCTCTCTCTGTGTTTGTCTGTGTGTATGTAGAAAAACAGCCGACACGTTAATCCCATTTCGCTCGGGCTCTCAATCATGCCGAAGCCTAATTCATCTGCATTTGATTACGGTTTCACGCCACGCATGTCAAGAGCGAGTCATCAACGGTTCTCATTTGATGAGACGTGCACGAGAAAATCCTCTTTTGAGGCCAATCTCTCTCTCTGTCTGTATGTCTCGGTTTTTCGGTATTCACGGAGGTGCTTTTTTAATCCGCGCCCGCGTTTCCCTTTCCACAGTCAAATTCACTTTGATTATAATCCACGAAAGTAGGCTTTGGATAATTATTCGAAGGACATTCCATTGTTTACATTTATAATCCTTCAGAAGACAATGAAGAATGAAAGAAGTAAATGTTGTCACTGAATTCCACAATAGTCACTTTCCGGTGAATTAATTCCATGGCGAATTCTTTGGAGGGAGATGTCGAAACGATTCGAGAATCTGTCTGTTCTGGAACTGACTTTTTCCGAAGAGTTGTGAGCCTGACAAAGTCATGAAAGAGCAAGGTTCGTTTTTGTTAAATTGTTTGCCAGTTACGAAAAAGAAAAGAATTAAAACGAAATGAATTCAAATGAAAATAACGTGACGCGTGTTGCCTGCCGTCAATCTTGTCTCCGCCTAATGTTGCAAATTATGTCCACATTTAAAATACACTCGAGCACTTTATTAGTTTTGCCAGAACGATGATGATGATAAGTCTTGGTATCATTAATTTTTCTCTTTAAGGGCCTTGTTATCCTCCCTTCCGTCTCTTTCCAACATTCCTACCTGTACAAGGAGAGAGAGATTTCGGTTAAGGGATCATCTGATCTTAGCCTTTGAGTGGATGGATGAATCTGTTGTGTAACGGAGTGTTGACCGGTGGTACACTTGACCTTTGGAGAAATAGGTCTCTCGCGAAGTTGAAAGGTCACAGTGAGAAGAGAAGATAGCTCTGTTGTAAACTGTCAACGAGGAGGATAATAAATTTCGGTGGATAAGGAAATATTTAAAAATTATCGAAATGTCTCCGAGTTTTTTTTTTTCGAAACTCACTTTCTCCTGGGTGCAAGGCCAAATTACACCTACTTGCCCATTGCTCTTTTGGCGATGCTGAAATAAGAAGAAGACTTGCAGATCGGAGGATTAATGGATTTTTAATTTAAGCAAATAGATAGAGAAATCTGCGCAGGCGTGGTTTATAGTCTTCTGGCTGTGTGGAGGAGTAACAATATAAACGACACGTGGGGAGGTTAGTTGTCCAAAAACTCCCAAAATTTTGGTTAGTCGACAACACGGTTCTGGTACCCTATCATCCGTTTACTATCTTTGCTTACTTCGCGAAATCAAGTTGGCACTAAGTTTTCTTGTTGGAATTAATTTTTAAATAAATTAAAACAGGCGGTGGAATATTTCAAGGCGAGAAATTTAAATACAAATTAATTAATTATTATAATTATTTGTAAATCTCGAGTAATAACAGATTTCTTGTCTCGTCGAGGTGTTTATGTCTTTGCTGTAAATTTTTTTTTTGAATTATGTCATGACGTTCGAATCATAAATTTTGATAAGAAGTCGCCTTTTGTAGAGATAGTTTGAATCAAATCTCGAATGATGGATTTTCGGGAAATGGGGTAGAAGGGTTGGGGGTTGGAATAATTTTTTCTTAAGGTGGATGGCAAGGAAGTGAAATGTTTGTTGCGAACTTGAGTCGGGTGAAGTAACAATTTATTAATTAGTAATAAATTATGAGTATGGCGCCAGGATGTGTGTTATGGACGTGAATAAATAAATGTGCGTTAGTTTTGAATTATGTAAGGAGGTGGGGAGGAGAGATTTATAGTTTTGTGAATTGTGTGCAGTATTTTTGAAGTGGGTTTCCCCGCGAAAGTGTGTGTTATTTATTTAGGTCTCGGGTAATCCGGAAATGAAAGCTAGAAGGGTTAGCTAATTTGCGGTTAGACGCAGAATGAGTCAGATGAACGGGCGGACAGACTGACAGATGGAAAGTTTTAAGGGAGTTTTTGGTGGAAACGTTTGTCGGTTTTTTTGGTACACAGCTACTACCGTGGCTTTCTTATTTGGAAAATGTTATAATATCGCTAAGCAAACTCCAGCTCATAATAGAAGATGAACCATAATATCGGATGAGAAGGAGATCATCTATATGGAAAGGGGCTGTGGTATTGGCACTTGGTCTTGAATGAATTTTAGGGATGCTAGTCCGTTCAGAATGATGGTAAAATCTGTTTTGGAATCAAAAAACAAATTTTGGCCCCCTCATGTCCCCAGTATCTCTTACTTTTCCTTTACCCCCCTTTCTCTTTTTGCCATATCAGGCACGTCCAAGTGTGTCGTAATAGAATTTTTTTTTTCTAAATCCTACATTCGTTATAATTAGTCAATGGGACCAATTAGGTAATTGTTAGTCAACAAGAGTTCGTGATTGGTTAGAAATGAATTAGGTACGTAAGTTCCTCGGGCGTCTAGCAGCCCTTAAGCTCCTTCCATCCACTTTCATCTGAACGAGTTTTTTCTTTCCCTGATGAAATTGCCCACTTTCCCTCTTCGTCAGTCTTCTACTCTTCCTCTTGTTGTTGTTGTGATGCCTTGACTTCATCTCCTTTTTTCTTTTCGATTGTTCCTCGTTTAAGCCGCCTCTTTATGTAACGTCATGCTCAATTGAATTACGTCACGTGGTTTTCATTTAGAGAACGAAATTTGTCTATTCTTCAGGTTGTGCTGATTAATTACCTTTGTAGTGTGGCGTATGAATACGTCTCTTTTGCGGTTTTCGGGTGACCATTTGTTGAACCGATAAATTCCCACCGAGTGCGTGTGGCAGAGGTTTTGAGGGAGGGCCTTACGCAACGGAAAGCTTTCGGGGTGAGTTGGGGGTATCTGAACAGAATAAAAGAAATTCGCGTGCCGGAACGGAATTATCTCGGTCGTTACTTGCGCCTCTTAATTTTTCTTCTGTCATGTTTTCTAATAATTGACTCGAGAGTGATTTTCTTTCTTTGGCAAAAGGTCTTCGGGGTCGAATTAACAAAAGCCATTGCTTCGTTTTTTTCATTCCATATTGCGTACATGGAGGAAGGTTCTCTCGGTGAAATTTTTTTTTTTGTGTGTGTGTATTAATTTAACTGAGCCGGAAAGAAAACTTGTTTTTAGTTCCCTAAAATGGAAAGAGAGATTTAAAAAGAAAAAAAAATTTTTAAATAAATAAAATGTTGATTAAAAGCGGTCTCACTGTGATAGCATGATGATGGTTCGCATTTAACTGGTTACATTTGGCTCTTTTTTGCGCGCCATGATTTTTGTATTTGGTGGATGGAATTTTTCCGCGAGAACCTGAATTCTTTTTGAGAGTTCTAGATTTTTTAAAAATGATGTATCTTTTGTGAACGCCATTTTGGTATGGATAGCCTTTGATTCCTTGATACTCAAACTGAGACCTACCAAGCTCTACTGAGTGGCCCAGTGGAAACCGATGGCTCATTGTTAAGTCTGAACTATAGTGCCTGACTGATGTTCGGGTCTGTCTCAGAACCAGCTAACATTGTTTGCTCATATGTGAGGCAATATACAGAAAATACATACAGAAACAGACTGACAGATGTACATACAGATGATCCCCCCTTTTTTGGTAAGTCGTGTGGCCCAGTCGTAATGGTCCCCAATGGAGCTTTGGCCACTCACCAAGGCTTTGATTGATGAGTGGGTCTTTTGGAAGAGAAAACAGAAAAGCTGTTGTAGGGATTTTCTTATAACAATTATGTCTGATTAAGAGATATAAAAGATCCCTAAAGAAGTGTGCATTATTTATGAAATGAGTTCTTGAAAGTTTGCACCCATTTTTTTTATTTTTTATTTAAGAGATCGAAGCGAAGGTGTGCAATACTTTTGAAACTAAATGATCACGAAATATGCTTTGTTTATATATTGAATTCGTTCTTAAATTTATATTTTAAGTTTTAAAATGCTTACAACAGTATGGTTCAGTATGCTTGTATAGGGTGTTCCAAAATTAACGCAGGGTTTGAATTTGCCGCCATTTTTGCAGTAAGAGTTTTTGCACAGGGTTTAGTTTTTAATAAAAATGGACGCAGGGTTTGGATTAAATAGAAAACAGATTTTAGTTGTTATATTAATATTAATATTATTATTTGATTGTTAATCTCAGCAATCGGAGGGTTAAATGCGCCCAAAATTGTTCGAAATTTGCGACCTCCAAACTAATTGAAGTATTGCCGCATACTGAAAATACGTTGTTGTGTCGTATAGCGCCCCATTTTTACTAAACCTAAACTCTCAGCTATCAAATTGTTCTTTATTAAGGGTTGCCAACAATTTACTATAAAAACGGCGGTAAACGTTGGTTCTGAAACACCCTATAAGTATGTACCTATACACCTGACGTGGGGCGATTACTTTTCCAAAGGTCGGATGATGGACGGAAGAAAGGAGCAAAATACAGTTGTTGGGAAAGCTGACACGACTTGGAAACTAGTCTGAACAAAGTTAGCGGGAGAGTGGTTTCTAAAATGGGCGGAAACTGTGAGATTTTGGTTGAATGTTCGAATCGGCTTATTGAAACTGAGCAGAGCCAGAAGGGAATCGGGTCTTTATCCTCGCGATCGTTTCGCCATATTTATTTATTTATTTATTTTTGTCTACCAATTAACGTTTTTCCTTTGATCTGAAGAAGATATATTTTTATTATTAGTCTTTGTTGGGGGAGTTCTTTCAAAAACTTTAAAACCAGAACATTGTTCTTGAAGCCCGGAAGCAATGTGTTTACGTGACCTACAACCAGCAATTTGGGACAAAATCTTGTACCTGTTTTGTAGGATTTTGGCACAGGATTTGAATGATTCATAAAGAATCGAACTTTGGGGGCGGGTAACCCACGTTAGACGGTACAAAAGAAATTAGAAAGTGTCATTCGAGGATTTGATTGGTCGAGAAGATGTCACGCCGGTTTCGTAACTCGTACAAATGAAATAATAAATAACTTATTCATAGTATTTATGTAAATTTTGAATGGAGTCAAATTGGCTCGATTTTAAATGAAAATGTTTGTTCGAGCAATAGAATGGTACCGGTGACCACCACCACAGCTAATTGCAGTCGACTCGAGTTTGGTATTTTCCTTTACATCGGAACCGGTACTCTTTCCTGTTCGATATCGCTGATGGACTTGATTCGGAAAGCGAATAACTTGACCATCGGTTTTGGTTTTTTACATCTTCAACAGGATGTCGAGACATGAAGTCGTTCGACCACTCTTTCCTCAACTTCTCAATTCTCACTGAGATAAAAAGTCTTCGTTTAAATAAATTCAGATTTGTTTTGGAGGGAATGAGCTCGGGAAAAGATAATCGCCAGTACCGCCATATTGAAGGATATAAATTAGAATAAAATAAAAAAATCGAATAATGGTGGTCATCATCCTCGCGTTGCGCCACACAAACATCCTTTTAAATGAGAGAGCGGTTGGGAGGTAGGAGGAGGCCTCTTAATAATGTCACTTAATAGGGTAATTGAGTGGCACACTTTTTTCAAATGTATAATGATAGCCGATGCACGTGTCCTTTGAAGAGATGCATTAGAATTGCATGTGCAGCCCTCATCTCTCATACCCGATCCGCTCCGTCTTTGTGTTTGTTCCTTCTTCCGTTATCGTCCCTCATTTTGTTACCCCAGACACTTCCTTCCCGTATGTATGAAAACGAAGAAGGTCGGACGAGTAAAATCCGTGACTGTTGAATAACACTTGTTCTGGGAATCCACTTCCTTCCCTTGTTGTTACACTCAACAGGTATCCTCATTCATAGTTTGGTCGGTGAATTAATGAGCCTCATTCACGGCTTTTGAGGTGCGCCCTATTTATTCATTGACGAAGGGATGAAGTGAGGTGTGGCGAGAGCGGCGCAGGGGGTGTATATGTATAAAACGGTGTTATTGGCGGAAGTTTGTGTTTTGTTGTTGAGTGAGATCACCTTAGCGCCGTTAAAATGACGCGAAACCGAGGAAATGTTGAAAGTTAATGAATTCGTTGATAACAAAAAGGTTGGCGGATTGGCTGGTTGGTTGGTTGGTTGGCTCAAATCAAGGCGTTCATAAAATTTAAATACAATTCAATGTCAAATAGAAGGTGTAATAAATATAAAAACTAGAAACTCGTTAGAATATAAATATAATTCATCATTAACGGTTATGCGATTTTCAAAAATAGAAACCCATGGCGGCGGTGGCGGTGGGAGGGATGGGCGCCGGGGCGAGGGCGAGGGCGCCCAGGTTTTTTGACTTTTTCTTATTTTGGACGGAGATCGTCCTCGTTGTCATAATTCGAAATTATGTATCTTCTCCTTAATTTTTAATTTTTGATAATTAATTTTAATAAGTTGTTATTGAGGACGAGGTGACGAAATCCCCTTCAATAAGAGATAATGGAACCGGGTCTCGTTTTGACGATTCATGGTGACCAGAGAAATTTCGCGGTGGAATGACGAATTACTGTGCAATACTTATGAAACGAGCGCTTTATAAATTAACAGAGAGAAATGGGGAGGATTTTGTATTTGCGAAACTGTTGGGTGACGACTAAACTAGTCGAGAAATCCGGCCAAATCAGGTTGGTGGAATGATCGAGGAGGCAGTCAGAGTGCATTTACCCAGGTGCGGTTGTCAAGACCGAGGCCTGCATTACTTTGACAAGGACGGTTCCGTGGCAAGGTCGTTCCTGTGCCTTTTTGATTCCCTTTTGTAGCAACATCGTGTCAGTTATGTTTGGCGTTGATGTTTCCTTCGACTTTTTTTTCTAATGTGTTGGTCTTTTTTTTGTTTTCAGAAATCGCCAAAGTCCGAGCCAATTTATTTCAAATAAATGGAACCAAAAAGGATCCGCTGGTGTTACCAGAGGGTGAAGGACCTCCCACGACGTTAACAGAGAAAGTATTTGTTCCAGTCAAAGATCATCCAGACGTAAGTTTCCGTCTTTTTCCACCGATTCTTGGCTTGAGAGATTGATTTGATTGATTAATTTGTGTTTCTTATTGTTCTGAAGAGCGCGGGGGGGTAGAGGGTATCTATCGAAGAGTCGAGAGGGAGGGGGAACTGAAAAGGAAACTGTTCTAAGACGTCATACTGTATAAAGTATACAGCGATGTTCTACCTCACTCACTGGCTACTAAACTCATTGAAGAAACGTTTGTACCACACTTTGGATAATCAACTGTGCACCACTTTTGAAACGTAGTCCTCCTAATGATGTGCAAGACTTTTGAAATAGACTCCTTCAAGTGTGCACTACTTTTGAAACGAAGTCTTCTCTTATGTGCAAGACTTTTGAAATATACTCCTTTCAAGTGTGCACTACTTTTGAAATGAAGTTTTCTTATGTGTGCAAGACTTTTGAAATATACTCCTTTCAAGTGTGCACCACTTTTGAAATGAAGTCTTCTCTTAGATGTGCAAGACTTTTGAAATAGACTCCTTCAAGTTTGATTCATCTAGTACTTTAGAACTAAACCTTCACGAAAATGTTAATTTTGAAATTTAAAAAGCGCGGGAAAATGGGAAATCCTCGGAACGATTGAAAAGACGGGTGATCTCGCAACAGACAGTGGAATTGAGTATATTTAAAAAGGAAAAAAGTTCTCTCAGTCATGAGGGCTCATTAGGCGAGTTATTAAGTAATAAGCATGTGTTGGTTAAATATCCATTTATGTAAATGTATTTGGGAGATAGATTAAGGGAGGAGAAAGCGGGGCGAGGCGGGGGGAGAGAGAGAGAGAGAGAAGTAGAGGTCGTCAGCACGGGCCGCGAGTCTGTTTTTTGTGGTCCGTTGCCTAATATTTGACTGCGTAAAACGGTGAAAGAGTGTGTACATACACTTTCAAACGGCTCCGCAAATAGAAAAGCATAATTTTGGGTTTTCTTAAAACGATTGGAAATGTCTTCTGCCGGAGGAAGCGGCGGCCATGTTGGTCGTCAGTTTGTCGATCGTTTGGAATGATAGAAAATGATGCAATTTCCAAAATTAGATATTTGCTCTGATTGACCGGATTAAAGTTTAATTTTTCTTTATCTACGACCTTTTTTTCTTCTTGTTCTCTATCTATCTGTCTTGTCTATTTGTTCGGTCGTGTCGAAACGTGTGTGCACTAATCCGTCTAATTATTTGACTTGATCTTGATTAACCTGGAGTACTTGACCTTTAGCGGGAAAAGAATAATCCTCGTGATTAATAAGTTGCTCGCCCGAATTGATTTTTCATGTCGGGGACCATTGAAGGTATGTCTTCTGCTGTTGCTTCTCCTCCTCCGTTTTCGGTCGTGTGTTCTTCACGCTTTTTTGTCTCCTCCACCTTTTCTATGACCTCTTGAACCATGGATTCGGTTAGAATCCCGTTTTGTTTTGTCTTCGCCTCTCCTGTCGTCATTCTTCACGAATCCATTGTTTTCATTTCCTCGCGTGTTTGTGACACCGTCGACATTTGCATCTGATTATGTTTGAGGCTGGTCGCGACATTAAGGCGGTGCTTGGTTTATGACTTTTGTGAGTGTGAATTTGAACGGGTCGTTCGGTTTGTTACTGTCACAAAGTTTGGACTCTTTGGAGGGATAATTGATGCTTCATAAGTGTTGCACGGTTTTGTGGGGAATTGATTTCATAAATATTGCACGCCTTCTTGAAGAGTCAAAAACTTGTGAAAAACTTGTTTTTGGTATGATATTAAGGTTTTATAGTATTGGTTATAGTGTAGTTGTTGTAGTTTTATAGTTTTATTTTGTATAATTGGTAGTATACTCTTTTTAGTGATTTTATATTCTTTTTATATAATGCACGTTTTCGTGAGGAATTCAATTCATAAATATTGCACACTCGGTGGGATTATTTAAATAATATTGCACACTTGTGTTGAGTTCATTTCATAAATTTGGCACACATGCAAGTGGGTTTCTTTCAAAAATATTACACACTCGAGGTGGTTTTTTCATAATATTGCACACTCGCACTGAGGTGGGTTTATTTCAAAAATATTGCACACTCGAGGTGGGTTTATTTCATAAATATTGCACACTCGGTGGGTTTATTTCATAAATATTGCACACTTGCGGTGGGTTTATTTCAAAATATTGCACACTCATGGTGTGTTTTTTCAAATTTTGCACACTTGAGATGGGTTTCTTTCAAAAATATTGCACACTCGTGATGGGTGTATTTCAAAATATTACACACTTGCGGTGGGTTTATTTCAAAAATATTGCACACTTGTATTCTGTTTCTTTCATAAATATTGCACACTTGTTGGAAGACCTGATTTCTCAAGTAATCACACTTTTACAAACCGCTTCATTCATAATCGTGCATTATTAATGAGATGAGAACTTCCTCTAAGTGTGTCTTATTTTACAATAAACTCACCCTGCAGGTGTGCATGACTTTTGCAATGAATTCTTGCACGGGTACTACTCGGGTTTGTGAGGAATTGATTAGAATGTCGGATTTGATCGTAATTGTCTGACTTTTTTAATTATTTTCTATTAAAGAAATTTTTTTTTGTTTGTTCGAACGGTTGGTAACGTTCCGGTTCCGCGGATTTCGAGTCTTGTTAGAAACAATCGAATCGAGAACCAGAAAATTTGGTCTAAGTAATTTTTCTAATAGAATCTGAAGGCGAACAAGCGTGAAAATATTTAAATATTTAGTTGTTTGGATTTTTATTATGATCGTTGTTGTTGTTGTTGTTGTCGGTTATCGCGGTTATTAAAAAATAATAATAATTAACGTTAAAATTATTAAAATGTTAAGTCAGAGTTTGAGTCAAAGCCTGTGCGAATTGCTAAAAGCTTTTTTTTTTGTCATGGGTCCACCCAGGGATTTTAATTGTCTACATGACCTTTTTGGCGATGGTGTCACGAATCAAAGTACACACCACTTGAAAGCATCACCCTCACCGGACGAAAATAAATGATGATGGTGTCATTTTTTGCCTCGTGTTGTGTAATATTCTAAAATGAGGAAAGGGATCGTGGTTTTAGAGAAGGCGGTGATTTTGGAGAACCGGATATTGGATTCCTTTGAGTCGTAAATAAGTTTGCTCTAGTCTGTCGTTTGATTGAGAGACCTAAGACGTTATGTCGTTTGTGAGAGACTTGGACGTAGCGTCCGTTTCATAAATAATGCACACTTGTGCCAAAGATTTGTGTCATTGGTAGTGTGCTCTTTTTATGGGGGGTTTCTTTCATAAATATTGCACATAGTCATGGGTTTATTTCAAAATATTGCACACTCGAGGTGGGTTTCTTTCATAAATATTGCACAGTAGTGGTGGGTTTATTTCATAACATTGGGCAATAGTGGTGGGTTTATTTCAAAAATATTGCACACTTGTGATGAGTTTCATTCATACATAACACGCGCTTGAAGATGTAATTTCCCAAGTATTCACACTTTAACGACCGGATTCCTTTCATAAATATTGCACGCTTTCAAAAAGAGTTCATTTCAAAACATTTTTATAACTAATGTCGTCACTTCCATATCATTTAAATTTTTATTTTAAGTAAGTGTGCATTATTTATGAAAGAAATCTATTCATTAAAAGGTGTGATTTTGGAATTAAGTTTTAGCCCGAACGTGCATTATTTATGAAGTTCCATCGGAAGTTTTATCTAATAATCCTGTCTAATAAAATGAGAATTCGGTTTGGCCGATGAGCCGTGAGAGAGCGGTAGAAGCGCTCATTTATTACACAAAAATTTTTGCTCTGTCGCGAAGTCCCACAATTTAAGTGACCTCAATTGGCGGTTATGAGTCACGAAATTTAATCGCAGACTCGAGTGCCAAACCTGAGTGAGGCCAGTAAGGTGACGAAGGTCTTTCCCGAATAAAAAATTTTTTTTTCTTTTTTGTAATACGGAGGGGACCATTATCACTTTCATCGGAAAAATTTTGCTTAATCATGTTTATTATTAATTAGATAGAATGGAATGGTACTTCGTAACCCTCACGGCGCACGCGCGCCCGGCCGCGAATCCGTTAAAGGAATCCCATTCGCTATCATTTATCAAAACCGCAATTTTCATTAAATATTATATATCGTAAGTGGATTCTTCGGGAGTCAATGGTGGGGGGGATGTACTTTTTGATAATTTGAACGTATAGCAGGTGTCGACATAACACGGATCCGTGCCTGCGGAGTCTGTATGAGGTTGATAGAAAGGCGAGAGAAACCAGAAACACAGGAGGGTTATAGTCGGGACCATGACCGAACTCACCATCAATCCCGAGTCTTTGATCACGCCCCTCACTGCACCAGAACGAGAGGAAAAGTGGTTTTGGGCGAACTGGACTACCAAGAAATAAATAAAAGTTCACGTCGAGTATCCCTTCTGCTCCGACACGCCTCCCGACCGTCGAGAGCTAGCAAAAAGGTCACGGATTTGGCTGGAGAAGGAAAAAAAGAAGAATTTTGAGGTCGCGTTTCGAAGAGTCTTAAATAGAGCCCCGTAATTCATGGGATCACGTGACCTTGAAAAAGCATCTTAATCCGCGAGGTGCGGTTTAGCGTAGCAGGCAGCAATTTTTGTATTTATTAAAATGTCTTGGAAGCAGTCAAATGTGGTAATCTTAACGAAATCTTTGTTAGCGAGCCTGAAAATTTATTATAAGCGTTTGAAGGACGCAGGAAGTGTTGACTTCCAGCTATGGTCCCAACAAGGGCTCGGGTAGCAATAGAGAGGACGTCGATCGATTTTTCGAGAAAATCTGTTTCAGTATAAATACATAGATGGGGGATGGATATTTAAAAATAACATTGTTAATAAATCTTATTTTTTGTTAGCCGAGTTAATTAATTAATTAACTAACTAAGTTAGCCTCGTTCATCGAATATTTGGCTTTCTTTCTAATTACTATCGGCTAAAATTGTCCTGGGAAAGTACTAATTGGTCTTTCTATTCCTCGTAATGTGTATCTGTCACGAGAAGTTGGTGTGGTATGGCGGTTCGATGACACAATTTTTCTTTGGGTCATCGTCGCCATTTTTGATTTTTGATCTGGGAATCTGATACAATATCACAGTTTCGTAGGTTTTGTCAAGTCTTCCTCAGTTTAGAAATAGGACGCCGGTGTAGATTGTCAGGTCTGGTTTGGTGGTGTTAACAGAATGAGAAATGAATTTGTTTCAAAATTAATGGTTGGTTTTGGTGGAATTAATTTCATAAATATTGCACACTATAAGGAATAAGTTTCAGAAGTTTTGCGTGGTTTGTGCCAGAATGCATTTCAAAAATATTGCACATTTCAAGTCATTTTGTAATGGATGCATAGAATCCAGAAATTTTTTTTTTTCATAAATATTAGCACAAGTTTCATAAGTTTTGAATGGTTTGGCCTAGTAATCGTTTCAAAAATATTGCACATTTCAAGTCATTTTGTGAGAATTTCTTTCATAAATATTGCACACTGTCATAAAAATTAGTTTTGTAAGGTTTTGCACATTTTACGCTAGAATTCATTTCAAAAGTCGTAAGGGACCGAGCTTAGAATCCAGGAAATTTTCTTTCATAAATATTGCACACTGGTATAAGGAATAAGTATCATAAGTCTTGCATAGAATCCACAAGAAATCCTTTCATAAATATTGCACACTGTCATAAAAAAAATTAGTCTCATAAGTTTTGCACATTTACGCTAGAATTCATTTCAAAAGTCGTAAGAGATGCATTGAATCCGGGAAGTTTTCTTTCATAATTATTGCACACTGTTGTAAGGAATGAGTGTCATAAGTCTTGCATAGAATCCACGAAAAGTCCTTTCATAAATATTGCACACTGTTATAAAAAAATTAGTTTCACAAGTTTTGCAAATTTACGCTAGAATTCATTTCAAAAGTCGTAAGAGACGCATTGAATGCGGAGGATTTTCTTTCATAAATATTGCACGCTGTTGTAAGGGATAAGTTTCATAAGTTTTGCACTCTTGGTGGCTAGAATTCATTTCAAAAATATTGCACACTTGATGTAATTTCGTAAGGGATCCGTGGAATCCGCAAGAAGTCCTTTCATAGTTCCATAAAGTTTGCACGTTTTACGTTAGGATTCATTTCAAAAATATTGCACAGTTTTTTTTTTAAGAAATTTATTTTACATACCATGCACAGTCTTACAGGAAAATTTATTTCAAACCAAACTCAAATTCGGTTATAGGAAATTGGAATCGGACGAAAATTTTAAAAATGAGCCAGAGAATGAACGGAAAAGAGTTTTTTGTTGTTGCGCCGGTACAAGAAAATCTAGAGACGATAGGTGGTAAGGTGAGGGACTTTTTGATTGACTGTTGAAGTTGCTGATTCAGTTACAGAAATGGGAACAGGAAAAAAGGGAAAAGAAATCGAAAGACGTACAAGAACGAATCGAACGTTTGGATTTGAAAGAAGAAATTTTTGTAAGTCGGGCGTGGGTGAGGATTGAAAACTAAAACGAGCGTGTTGGGTATACATGCGCGTTCTGCTTGTTAAAATAATAATAATAATGATAATAAAAGTTTGGATTTATTTTTAGAACCCTTGACGAGACAGATTCTGAAAGTCGTGTTCCCTCTAGCTCGACTCTGATTCTTGCAGAGAAGAAGGAACACGAGGAGGAGGAGGCTGGATTAACCCAAAGGGTGTTCGCATTCCTTCCTAATCTGCAGTCAGAATAATTTTTTTAAATTTATTTTTATATACAAAATGGAGGAGGTGGTGGGTGGAGGAGGGAGATGAACAGTGAGGAACTTGTGTTAGAGAAACAGAATTTGGATTAGACCCGGGCAGGAATGGGATAATCGGGATTTTTGGTGATTGCCTCCCGATAATCGTATTCGGGTGTGTGATCCAGTAGGAGAAGCCAAATTTATGGTGGGTGGGGGCGGTCAAGAAAAGACAGAATTTATGGCTTGTCAAAAGCGGAAACTTTTATTGATTCAATAAAATTTTCGGGGATTGTCGCCCCTGAATTTTTTTTATTAATAGATCGGCGTTTGAAACTTGATACGGACGCATTTTTGGAAGGAGATTGCTTCTTCAATTCTACACGGAAGTTTGCTGTATTTATGAACTATAAAAGTGTGCATTACTTATGAAATGACCTCTTCGTTAAGCTTGCATTATTTTTTTTACATATCAGTCGCTTGTGGGGGCGTAATTTTGGTAAAATTTATTCGTCTTGAGATAGTGTTGCCGGATAAATTCTTGGTGTGCAGTATTTATGAAATGAATTTCTCCTGGAAGCGTGTTTATTATTAGATTAGGATAAGAAGACTTATGTGCATTATATATGGAATGAGTTGGTGATAGAATGCATTAGGCCTGGATATGGGAGATGAATTTTGGTTTGGGGGCCTGAATTTAAATTGTAATCATCATCACTTTAGGTTACCTTTTTAAATTAAATTTTGCAAATAAATTGACATTTAATTGGCGGTTTGGATTCTCGAATCAAAAATTTGGGATTTATACTCTCTGTCTGGATCATTTTTGTATTTCCGGTTGGTTTCGATTTTGTATCTTCTCTCCTGCCCCCCGCAGGCCTTTTTTTGGTATGAGTTCATTGGGTGAAAGCGTTAAAACGATTTCAGGGTGCAGTTCTATTAATAATGGATGTGTTAATATGTCGGATGCCGAGCCTGTTTTTTGATTTAGGTTTCGTTTTGCTCTGCGAACAGTGCTATTCAACTCGACGACGAGTTTGTCTGTGAGTTTGATGTGTCGGGACTGTCATTAAGTGACATTTAAATCCTCATATGTATGTGATGGCTGTAATAAAAGAGGCGCGGGGAGTGGAGGAGGATGAGCCTGGGTAGGAGGGACTGTGTGAGATTTTAACAAAAAATTTGTTTCATACACATTAAATGAGGAATTAGATTCATGTCATAAGTAATGCACAGTATTTTGGAGTTGTTGAAACCGTTCAACATCTAGTTTTGAAAATGAGTCAGAAAACAATGACGAGGCTGACCATAAAATTCTTTGATAAGTTTTGCTGTCGTGATTTTGTTTTTGGAAAAGACAAAAACGAAGGAGCGTTCCATCGTAGTGAAATCTGTTTTGAATCTTTTTGTCTCTCTGTTGGCAATCTCTTGTTTCCGTCAATTTGACACGGGTGAAAAGGGGCGCGAGACTTATTTTGGGATGACAGCCAAGGCTGGTCTCTATTGGGTAAGGCTCCGAAATTGTGTCTTATACAAGTCTATCAACCCCGGCTGCTGTCCCGCATCGTGCCAAAAGGAAGAAAACTGCTTTTCGAATTTTCCATGCCCATCAATCGAATTAACCCGACCGAAAATGAAAACTTGTTTTGACATTACACGTTGCATAAGTCCTCGTTAATTAATAATGAAATTGTTTATTTATTTATTTATTTATTTTTGTGAGGAGGTTGTCATGGTGAGAAGGAGGAGGAGGAGGAAAGGTTGTGAAATCAGAATTGTTGGTATTATTCCGGTAGGAATTATGTTTGTTGCACCTCTGGGAGACCTTGGCGTCTAGCTGTTTGTCGTCTCCCGTTTGGAAAACTACCTGAATCCATAAGCTAAAGCCTTGGTACTCAAGCTTTTTCCTTCCCGGGCCAAATTTCCATTGCGACTGGGCCACACGACTTAGCAGAAAAAAAGATTTTACAAGTCCGCCTACATACAGTCCATCACCTGTATGTACATCTGTCAGTCTGTTTCTGTATGTATTTTCTGTATATTGCCTCCTAAAGATATGTTGAGGCAAACAATGTTAGCGGTTTCTGAGACAGACCCGAACATTAGTCAGGCACTATAGTTCAGACTTAACAATGAGACACTGGGCCCCCTCAACAGAGCTTTGTGGGCCGCAGTTTGAGTAAAGGAAGTTGGGGGAGACTAAAACTGTCGCTTGCTGAGACCTTTTTAAACCCGAATCGCTAAATTTTTGGGGGGGTTTGTCGTAGAAGGAACCGGAAGTGTTCCAAATTTTTTCTTCCTTACATAATGCACACTTTTACCTAGACTTCATTTCATAAATAGCGCACACTCAAACGAAACAATATTTGAATGAGTGGATAGGATATAGCACAGATTTGGCGCAAGCCCTAGAATAACACGGAAAAGAAAAGGCAAAGCAAGTCGCAAGTTGATTTATCAAGGCTGTGGAAACAATTTAGAGTGAAAAAAAATTGGGAAATAAATTAAAATAATGGCTGACTTTTTGACACAAGGCAGTCAGGCACCGTATTTTCGCGTTGAAATTTATTTTGAAAATGGTTTCGATGCCTAATGTCATTCTTTGTCTGTGGGTGAGTTTTGTTTGTGTGTGTGGTGAACGGATCGCGGAGGTTGGTTTCTTAAGGTTAAAATTTATTTTACTCGAGAGTTTTGTCATTTGCGCATGCGTCGGTTCGGAGGTAGTGGCCATTTTTTTTTGCTTTTCCGAGAGATTTCTGGTTTGAGAAAATCCAAAACGCAGATTTTTCTTCTCGGTTTATTGAGGTCAAATATTTCGAGAGCTTTAACGGATTAATAAAATTCTTCATTGATGATGGAGATGCTGCGAAATTTGGGTTTTGTTTCTTCTCTTCCTCTTCCTTTGCCCTCTTCCTCCCATAATTTCAGAAGAGAGTTTTCACTCGCGTTCAAAGTCTGTGCTCTAATTCAGAACATGTTGAAGAGAAATTTTTGTCTTTGTGTTTAGCAGGCCTGTTTCAAAAGTAGTGCACGATTTCCGTTTTGTGAGAGAAAAAATTTCAAACTGTTGCAAAAGTATCGGTAACTCATTTTTGCACAGTGATAGCGACAACCTATTTCAAAAGTATTGGACAGTGACGTCAACAACCCATTTTAAAAGTCTTGCACGGAGGTATCAGCTACTCATTTCAAAATGTTGCGCGGTGATAGCGGTAACTCATTTCAAAAGTATTGCACAGTGATGTTAACAACCCATAAGCCATTTCAAAAATATTGCACAGTGACGTCAACAACCCATTGCAAAATGTTGCACGGCGATAGTGGTAACTCACTTCTAAAGTATTTCAAAGTGATGTCAGCAACCCATTTCAAAAGTATTGCACAGGATAACAGCAATCCATTTCAAAAGTATTGCACAGTGATGTTAACCCATTTCAAAAGTATTGCACAGTGATGTCAGCAACCCATTTCAAAAGAATTGCACGGAGGTATCAGCAACTCATTTCAAAAGTATTGCACAGTGATGTTCAGCAACCCATTTCAAAAGTATTGCACAGTGATGTCAGCAACCCATTTCAAAAGAATTGCACGGAGGTATCAGCAACTCATTTCAAAAGTGTTGCACGGCGATAGTGGTAACTCACTTCAATAGTATTACACAGTGGTGTCAGCAACTCATTTCAAAAGTATTGCACAGTGATAGCGGCAACCCATTTCAAAAGTATTGCACAGTGGTATGGGCAAATCATTTAGAAATATTGCGCTCTCTTCTGGAGGACTCATTTAAGCAGTATTGGTCGCTTTCATTAACACCTCGTTTTAAATGTATCGCAGAGTTTTGTGTATAAAATCATTTCAAAGGTCTCTCTCTCTCTCTCTCGAAATTTCAATTTCAATGGTATTGAACATTAAAGAAAAGAATTATTAAAGGCGAGAAGGAATTTGTTTGAAAAGAGCATAAATACCGGGAAACGGGGCTCATATGTGACTCGGAATGAATTTTTTTGAAATTTTTGTGATTGTTGATCCTAACCATAACTCCGATTGTTTGATTACGGATTCGTTTTAATAATAATAAAGGGCGAGGAACAAAAAAGAGAAGAAAAAAAAAGCCGTAAACGGCTGCTGCCGTATAAAATCGCCTTCATGTGTTTCCGGTGTTAATGAAAGAAAGCTTTGTTCGGGCTTTTTTTTATGCGGATACGTGAAAAGTTTAATCACGGCCTTTGCGTCATTTCTAATCGGTTCTCGGGCTTCATGCTACGTCACACGTGCTTTTACTCTTTCACAGATCGTATCGTTAAAGAAAAATGTTGCTGATACCCCCGAGAGGAGGAGGTAACTGCATCCCGATTTTTCGGTTATTTAGGACTCGAAGTGGTTCTTAGGGAAATGGGCTTGATGAGGTTGGTCGTCTGATTGGCTGAGGCTGTGTTAAGTCACTCACCTTTAGATTAGTAGCTGACGGTGTTTAAGAGCACCTAGGAGTGTGCATTACTTTGAAATGAAATGGTCATGGCAGTGTGCATTACTTTTGAAATGAATAGTCATGGCAGTGTGCATTATTTTGAAATGAAATGGTCATGGAAGTGTGCATTATTTTTGAAATGAAATGGTCATGGCAGTGTGCATTATTTTGAAATGAAATGGTCATGGAAGTGTGCATTACTTTTGAATAGTCATGGCAGTGTGCATTACTTTTGAAATGAAATGGTCATTGCAGTGTGAATTGGAATGGAATAGTCATTGCAGTGTGCATTATTTTTGAAATGAAATAGTCATGGAAGTGTGCATTATTTATGAAATGAAATAGTCATTGGAATGTGCATACTTTGAAATGGAGAAAAATGGATTATTGAGGATTATATTGTCCAAGACCCGGGTGACTCGCCTCAGAGTTAATGAACAGCATCTACAACAGGAACGAACCTCAATCAGGCACTGTATCCAATTACAACCAGGACAATCCACCCGTCACAGTGTTTGTGACCGGGTGGTCCACGTCTTTACCCATCCATCCTCTCTCTCTCTCCGATTTCTAATTCCGGTAATTCGAAACGAGGAGGATAAGGGAGGAGATGGTGTAGAAGACCGAACGGACTCTGAAAGACTCGCCAAACTATCGCGTTACAAACGTAATTAATAAATCGATAAATTTAACTTAATCAGAACTAATACCCGAGGGATCTGGTTGGAAGTCTAAAATCTAAAGCCAACATTAATTTCATCTTTTCAAAAAGCTAAGCTGATTAGTCTTTTATATACAGAATGTCTCGAGGGCGGGAGGGGGAGAGGATTTGTCACGGGATACCTGAAACAAGGCAATTCATAAATAAATTCTATTTATGAGATGCCGATCCGCCATTTCTAAACGCCGCAAAATTATA
Organism: Columbicola columbae; assembly: GCA_016920875.1. Taxonomy (NCBI): domain Eukaryota; kingdom Metazoa; phylum Arthropoda; class Insecta; order Psocodea; family Philopteridae; genus Columbicola; species Columbicola columbae. The sequence continues at coordinate 5,465,519 of JADMLL010000009.1, read as the reverse complement.
ATGATAATAATATTAATCCTTTATACGATCGGTTCTAGACGGCAGGAAGAAGGGAAAGTAGCAAAGGATAGTAGCAAACTAGTTTGTGGACATAATAAACCTTTACGAGTCTTATTTATTTATTTTTATTTTTCCTCCTTGGAGGAATTCAAAATGTTTCGGAAGATGGATGACCGGTTGTCATTGGACGTCGGTTGTTATCTCCTTTCTCAAATTTATTTTTGGCAATTCTGTGCCACCGGCAGACATTGAACCTTAACATTAGACGTTTTGGTGAGGGATTTCTTATTAACACTTGATCGTTTATTTACTCTATGGCGTATTGAATCGGAACTAATAAATTTGGTGTGTGTGACCATGTGTCACGCGTGTTTATTTAGAAATTATTATTATTATTATTATCATCATCGTCGTCGTCGTCTTTTTTAGCGTTATTATTTGTTATCTTTATTATTTTTGGTGAGGAGGAGGTGGAGGAGGGAAGGGTTTCTTTTATGGTTTCCTGTATGCCATTAATTTTGTCTTTGGATTGGGGAAGTCAAAGACCCTCGTCTGTTCAGTAGTCTAAGCTGTGGTTTTTGATTTTTTAGAGAAATGTATAGTTTCATAAATACTGCACACCTTTATTCTGCTTTTATTTCATAAATGCTGCACACTTTTGTTCTGAGTGTATTTCATAAATATTGCACAGTTTTATTCCTATTTCATTTCATAAATATTGCACAGTTTTATTCTGATTTCATTTCATAAATACTGCACACTTTTGTTCTGAGTTTATTTCATAAATACTGCACACTTTCGTTCTGATTTCATTTCATAAATATTGCACTTTCATTCTGCTTTATTTCATAAATACTGCACACTTTCGTTCTGATTTAATTTCATAAATATTGCACACTTTTGTTCTGACTTCATTTCATAAATACTGCACTTTTGTTTATTCATTTCATAAATATTGCACAGTTTTATTCTGACTTTCATTATTACATCATATTTATTTCACTGCACACTTATTCTGATTTCATTTCATAAATACTGCACACTTTTGTTCAACTGCACACTTTCGCTCAACTCCCCTCATTCAAATCCAAGGGTTATGGCTCGACACCCATTTGAGACCTGTCGACCAGCATGACGTCATTACACTATTCTTCATCCAAGTCATCTTTCCGTATCTCAGAAAGACTTTAAGTGGTTCTAAGATGGCGGAAACGCGACCGAAAAATGTTAAATACATTGCCATTAGTCGTGAAGGATGTTGAGATGGCTGTCTGTTGACAAAAATCCACGAGGACACGATCGGATGAGACTGGATCAATGACTGTCCTTGTAGTCTTGTAGACCGATCTCCGATTGGTCTCTTCTCTCTCTCGGAAATTTTTTTCGGATTCCGGGAGAAAGACAGCCAATTGGCATCCGACCGATAACAATGGCGTTTAGATAAGGAAGACCGTGTGTGTGTGTCGAACACCATGTTGAACTTCCAGTCGTTGTGGCCTTTTTTGCTTCCTCCTCCTGTATCCTCCCGCCCGTCTCAAGAACTCGAATAACTCTAATATTCGTGGATTGGAGGAAATTGTGGGAGGGAGAGTCGTCATCCATTGCAAAAGGCCCTCCGGGAAGGATAATACAAGCTAACCGCTCGCCAACCGCGCCCATTTCAGCATTTCGCGCACATCTTTTCGGAAGGAATTTATGGCTAAAATATGCGCGCGATGGCTTCTCTTATCCGACTAGTTTGTAGCGTGCCTCGTCGAATCGTTTTTATGTCCCAAGAGTGTGTATGTAATCAGTGACCGAAGGAAGGACGGATGTTAGTTTGGTTACGAGCCAAAAGATACCAACTTAAATTGCTGCGGGTTCAAGTGTATGCGGTTTGGACAGAATCAACTCGGGCGCCATCATCTATGTTTACGTCGGTTGAGACTTCATCCGACTTCAGTCTCTCTTTTCTCTTTCTTATTTCTCTTCTGCTCATCTTTTCAATTTTCTTCAAACGTCATTTCATACACCGGAAGTCATTGCACGTCAGTCAAATTTGATGTTTGAGTCGTGGGGAAAAAATTTCTTTCGTGGAAGACGATTTCGCTCATGGAATTTTAACTTTATAGATTATCTGGCCGAAAATTATCTATCATCCTTTTTGAAGGAAGTGGTTGGGGTGGTGGGTGGTGGTGGGGGTATCGACAATCAAACATTTGTCACCGTGAAAAATCGAGGAATTTTGGATCGTTTTCGTGTACCAGAAAATTTAACGCCGTGAAATGATTATGTTTAGCTTTGGGGGAAAGGCGGTCTTCTTTTGAATATCCCGAAAAAAAACGAAAACGAAATTAGGAGGATTATATTTAGGCATTGTTTATTTTTCAAAGTGAGATAACAGAATTTTGGCATCCGAAGGACTTTGAGATTTTTGCCTCTCCCCCATTCACGAGATTTTTAGAAGACACTGGATGACTCGGTTGATTCGTTCGATGTCGATTTTATCCTTTCGGTTTTGGTCTGGTCTTAAAACTATTCCGGAAGTGGAATTGGTTTTGCTTTTTTTCGAACTCGTACTTATTTCAAAAGTATTGCACACTTCAGTGACCATTTCATTTTATAAACGATGCGCTTTTCCATGATTATTTCATTCCAAAACAAATTCACGCTTCCAAGATTATCTCATTTCAGAAATACTGCACTTTCGTGTCTATTTCATTTCAAAAGTAATGCACACTTCTATGACAATCTCATTTCAAAATACTTCCATGATATTCATTTCAAAATACTGCACATCTCATTTCGTGTCTATTTCATTTCAAAAATATACTCTTCATGACTATCTCATTTCAAAATACTGCACAATTTCATTTCAAAAGTGTCCATTTCATTTCAAAAGTATACTGCACACTTCCATGACTATTTCATTTCAAAAAATGCACACTGACTATTTCTGCACACTCCATGTCTATTTCATTTCAAAAATAATGCACACTTTCATTCGTTAGAAGAGGATGGATAGTAGTTACTGAGGATTGGAATGAATGGTTCAATAACACGGAAATGAAAAGGTTGGAAGGTAGAACATGCAGCAAAATTTTTGTTTATGCTGATGTTGGGGCTTGGCTTTGTTGATGGGGTGGAAATATTTAGGGGATGATGGTGTTGGGCTTATCTAAACAGTTAAAAAAGTTTTGAAGGATCGAATTCGGTTAGCGTTGGGTTGTCTTAGACATCTGTTTGATGCTAACAAAAAAAAAAGGTTTTTGTTAATGGTTAAGAAGAGGAAGAAGAAGACGAAGAAGAAGGGAAAGATGACGTGGTAGTTAATCTTGGCAAGCATATGTGGGAAGGAAGCGTTCGGATTTTTTTCTAATGCGTTGGGTACTGTGAGATCTGTTTGTGTTTGAAGGATGCGTTATAGTCTAAACTGTTTTCAGCGTCGGATGTCTGCTTTCGTCAGGGCCGTGTCCTAGTTGTTAAAAAAACCTTTTCCTCAGGGGTGTATATAGTTTATAAGATGGGTTTGTCCTAAGAATGTGCGCTATTTTGAAGTGTTTCATATACTAAGTGATCCGAAGTGGTCCAGACAGTTTACAGCATCCAAATGATTAAATTGAATTATTTTAATTTATTTTAAAAACATGGCGGCGCTTACATAATGTGCTAAATTAATTTTTATTAAATTTTGTTTTCAGTTTAACTTCGTCGGTCGGATTTTAGGACCAAGAGGAATGACTGCGAAACAATTAGAACAGGAAACCGGATGTAAAATAATGATCAGAGGGAAGGGATCAATGAGGGATAAGAAGAAGGTGAGTCTCTCATGAGATATTTTGTTCTTTTATCTATCTATCTGTCACAAGGTTGAAGCGAAGGTTTTTGTGAGGCGGCGGTGGGGAATGGGGAGTCAAATTTAATTAAGTTTCGAGCATTCGCTGTGGCAAATAGACAGCAGGAGGCTCTCTGCCAAAATTTTTCATTTCGGATCCACGTGTCTTGATTCTGTCGTTCGTCTTCAGGCAGAGTTTTTGTGTGTGAGGAGGACTGGTATTTGAGCTTTTCCGGGTTGGTGTAGAAAATTTTTGAGGGTTTGGGGAATTTTAATTTTAAGCCTAGAGCGGGAGATCGGATGAGGTTGATAACCGGCGTTGAAAATTTGAGAAAGTCATGGGCGACGCATCGATGAAGGATTTACGCACCCTTCGCCCTCGAAAGCTCAAGTCGCGGAGTTATTTTTGAAACTCTGCGTCATTGCATTCGAAATTACAGTCAAATGAATTTTACCTTCGATAGACTCTTCTCTTATTTCTCGAAACCATCGGTGGTCGTCGGATTTGACTCCAGGTTGGGGACAACGGGTGTCTGGTACTCGTCCAAAGCTCTTTGGGGGTTCCTTTGTTGTTTGGTTGTAGGGAGCTGTGTTGTTGTCGTCTATTTTAAGAAATGTAATGTTTGATCTGATTGGTCTGAAGTCGTTGCTTTGACTTGTCTTTGGCAGGATTTCGTTCCAAAATCGTTTTTCTCCTCCGCTTCCTCCCCGTCCTTTGTTGTGATTAGTCATCTTGTTCGTTTGGAATGCTCCCGTCTCTTCTTCTACTACTACTACCACTTCTGTCTTGACTTTGTTGTTAAAGACTTTGTTTTCCTTTTAATCATTGTTGTTTCTGTTAGGAAGCTCTTGACTTTTTGTCTTTGACATTCTTTTGGTTGTTGTTGTTGTTGTTATTGTTGCTCTCGAGTCTGGTTTCGAGTCTAATTTCTTGCTCTTTGAACGTCGTTGTATGACTTTTCCTTGAGGATTTAAGAAAACATGATGAAGACAATTCTTCTTGAAGATGTGGATGTGTGCATTACTTTTGGAATGATTTCTTTTGCATAACCGTGTGTGGTACTTATGAAACGACTTGAATCAAAACAGTTTCAGGATGTAATTCTTCTTCGACTGCCAGCTCGTTGTTTTCCTCGATTTGATATTTTTCTGTTTATGTCCAGCGCCTTCTTTGAAGCGTTTTGTTATTTAAGCGCCGATTTTATGCATGCGATGGAGAAGGAATCGTTTTATTTTGCCCATAAACGGTTGACCTTAAATGAGAACGAGGCTAAAGTGACGGTTATAAGAAGAGCGGTCTAGTTTGGTTTCTTGTTTTAATTCTTTCTCTCTTGTTCAGGTTTCATCGTTTCAGCACTGTCACTAATTTAATTCAACGTAATAAAAATCTCGAATTTATTTTTATACTTTAATAAAATATAAACGGAGATGGCGATCAAAAGGGAAACAATGACGACGGCGGTTCTTGCCCGGTTGACACGTGCAATTAAAAGTCGAATACATACAATCGCATGTTATTTGTGCGCCTATAAAACGCTCGTCGACATGTACCTGCTGAGGCGCATGAGTTCGGTTTTTATTTGACTACGACCGGCTTCGATTTTGTCTTGTCGGAGATGTGTCACTCCCCCGTACCTTGAAGCACGATGACTGACTGACTGACTGCAGTGATCTGGTTTGTACCGGAAAATGTCGGTGTTTAACTATACTCACGTGAGAGTGTTTCAATTTGAATCTTGTAGCTGAGAGGATGTATTTATAGGTTTTCTCATAAGTAATGCACACTTTTCATAAATAATGCACATTTGGTGGTTATGGAGAGTGTTCGCATATTCATTCGGAGACTCGTGTGTCATATATAGCGTCCTGGTTGTGAGCAACAGTTCATTTGACTCTTTTCTTCTTCCTCTCCTCCTTCCTTCTTCTCTGGCAGTCGAAGAGGTAGAAATTCTTAACAACGTTTTCAAAATCAATAATTTTCAGGTTCATGTTCGTCCATTAATCACGGGATTAATGTTTTTCTTGCTTTCTTTCTGTTTGGTGTTGTTTTTTTTGTTTCTGTTTGTACTCGTCTTATCCATGTTTAATTAGATACCCGAATGGAGGAGGAGGAGGAAAGAAGTCGTGATATAATTGGAATGTTTGGATGATCGATAGTATTCCGTATAAAATGAATTGATTCTGGGTTACGTGCTCGAAGGTTGACGAGGATGGATTTATTGGTGTGGTTTATGGTTCTCGCACGATCAGGTTTTTAACATGGTGTGCGTCGGGTCGGTTTTGTTTTTGTTCCCGCCTGGAATTATGTTTTCGGGTGAATCTTTGTTGTTTTGCGTTCTGTCTTAATCATTTGCCTTGTTTTTCTCTTTCCAAGCTTCCCTCGATAAAACCGGATGCGAAGTGAGTACGTAATGGATGGTTGGGATGTAGTTGCGATGTCTCGCGTCCTAATTTGTTTTGGTTTTGTTGTGGTTTAGGAGGAAGCAAATCGCGGAAAACAAAATTGGGAGCATTTAAACGAAGACTTACATGTATTGCTATCTGTTGAGGACACCGAAAACAGAGCGAAAGTCAAACTACAGAGGGCTGTAGAAGAAGTCAAGAAATTACTTATACCCGCTGATGGGGAAGACGAACTTAAAAAGAGGCAGTTGATGGAACTTGCCATTATAAATGGAACCTACAGAGACAGTAACGCAAAAGTGGCAGCTGTCGCAGGTATGTAGTCGTAGGTTTAGTTTTGGTTGTTTAGTTTTGTGTTATTCCAATGTCGAATTTATTGGATATTCCAGCTTGCGACGAGGAGTGGAGAAGATTAGCGGCTTCTGCAGCTGCGGAAACGCAACGACTGTTATCTCCTGCCATGCCCGGATTGGGCACTCCACTCAGGTCGCCGGCCACTCCTCTGGGTGCCCCACTAATAATCTCACCCCGTCTGCCAGTCCCGACGACAGCGGCGTCGTTACTTAACGGAACCGGAACTGGTCCTCTACTCTCACCTGCCGAACATCCCGGTCTCATATATACCCCGTATGCGGAATACGCGAATTACGCCGCGTTGGCAGCGTCGCCACTTCTCACAGAATATGCCACTGCTGATCACACAGGTACTGTCTATGTCACTTCTTATGTATAAAATTTTATTTAGTAGGAATTTTTTTTTATATATATATATTTTAATTTACATAAGTCCCACCAAACCCCGATTTTTGGGGGAAACGAAGGAAGGAAGAAAAGACAAGAAGTGTGGTGGCGAAAGAGTGGAAAAATTTTTCTGTCGGAGAAAGAAAATCTGTTTTGTTTAGATGGTGAAACTTTTGTAACACATTAATTGCATTTTTCTTTTTTTTTTTTTCTTTCTTCAAAGAAGTAATGATTGCGGTTAAGATGCTTAAAATTTTTATTACAAGATGATTTACGCATGCGTCATTTTCTTTCTTTTTAATTTTTTTTTGCCCTGTGTGCAAATATAGTCATGATGCATTTCCAGCAATTAGCGTGTTACTATAAATAATTGTTCTGTTATACATAAAAAAACACATATATATTTTTCTGGACAAATTATCTAGTCGTAATATTATTTAAAGAAATGAAAGAAAATTATTTTTAATTAGGTTTAAGTAGTTAGAAGTGGTTCAAGTGAAAATAAAAGAGATGATGATACCGATACACAGCATCCGAAGCTTTTTTTGTTTGTGTAGCTTTCAAACGAAACCGCTCTTTTGTTAAGTCTTTAAAAACGGGAAAGCTTAAAACAAATAAATAAATAAATCAAAGACTTGGGAAGAATTAATTCTGGGTGTAGTTGGTTCAAAACAGATGACTAAAAGGAAGAAAGTTTGTGTGGAAAGATGGCACGTGTTGGTGAAATTGGCACACAAGATACAAACTGAATATGGCCGCATTATTGATCGCTGATTATTTTTGATGATCATAAACGAGTTTAATTAACATTTGGGGCCACGATTTGAGGATTGTGTATGTTTGAGGGTTTTTATGCGGCTGTGGAGAGGTTGTTTTTGGGGGTTGATTTACGATCACAGCTTCTTTTTCTTCCTTCCTGTGCGCCCCCCTCGCCCTTTTCCTCCCTGTTTATAGACGAAGGCCGCGAAAACCATTTTGAGCTGGGTTCTGTCGGCCGAACGCTTTAAACATTCCCCAGATTGGTCTGCTGTTGTTGTTTTGAACCAGCTAAATCATCCCGATCTTTTGGAATGAATGCGTGCGTGAAAAATTTTTAAGAAGGAAGGAATTGGTTTTGGAAATGAAACAAAATCATCCGTTCGGATGTTGTTTAAGAAAAAATTCTCGAATTTTTTAGAATATCTTCAAAAACCTCCGCCGGCTGATCCGCTTTCATGGAAGAGGACATACATTTGCTACTAGCGTAGCCTGCTTTTGCTAAAAATTTTTATAAAATTTATACACACATATAGATAGAACAGTATAAGAGAGAAAAAATGTATTTTAGCGAATTATTTTAGTCACATTCATCACCTTTGTCATCACTACCATCACCATATCATCACGTCGTCGTTGTTTCGTTTTTGTGTAAGATGCACAAACACGAAAATAATAATTAAATGAGAGAGATCCTCATCCTCTTTCCGAGATCTTTCTCCTTGTTTTGTTGTAAGAGAAGAAACATCTCCGGAAGGACTTATTAATTAATTTAATTAGTTGCATTTATGTAAAAGATTGTTTTACAAACAATTCTTGGTGTGAAAATGTTGTCATTTTATTCATTTTTCAATTAAAAATATATATATCCACAACGAATTAGCACCCGGTTATATACTTAAAGAAAGCTTAAAAGTTTTTTTTTTGGCGAGTTATAAAAGCTTTAAAAAGGTTTTTTTTTATATATATTATTAGTATATAAAACGCTTTGATGTGTTTTTTTTATATATATATAATTGAATGATACGATATTGTTGTATTTTATAATTTATATTTCGCTTAATTCTATTCCATTTTTTTTTGTTTGTATAAATGTATGTTTGTGTTGCGCTGCGATGATTTTTGTTGGTGCTTTTTCGCGAGCTTAGTTTTAATGAAGAGTTTGTACGTTTTGAATTCGGTTGTGATTTTATAATTTTTGAAGTGTTGGGGGTGTCGATGCGTTTAGGTTGGTAATACAGGTTGATTTATTCTGGTTGGGAATTTAGCGATTTTATGTCGCGATGCTCTCTGGAGGAAATGGTAAACAGATTTTTATTTTAAAACTGCGTTCATTCGAGATTAGTCGGATTTATAAAAATAGAAATGACTATGTGAAAGGTTGAGAAACTGTTAGGCAGTGTCACACTCAGCAATAAAAATTTGTTAGAAAGAGAATTGTGTCGTAGACAAACCGTCAACGCGTACCTGAGTGTTTTGAATTTCCGTTTTCTTGTGATCGATTTTTTTTTAGTACAATCCGACATCATTTTAACGGTTATGAAAAATCACAGCCTCCTTGATGGGGTTGAGTCGTTTGAAACCGTGAGGGAAGTCATAGAGTAAGAAAACGCTGCCTCCGCCCTTTGAATTGTTTGAGGGAGTTGTATTCCTCCACCAAATGCAAGAATTTGGTTTTGTGTTGCTCCGAATTTATACCAAAACGTACAAATTCTTGTTTTAAAGTAAATTCGCCCCTTTTCGAAAATTTACTTAGAATTTTATAGTGCCATTTTATAAACGTATATGACGTAATACTAGGTGGAAATGCTTATTTCTAAAGGAACGACAGTTATCAGGATAGCCAACATGATTATTGGTTTTAATTTATTTTTTTTAAATTGGACGGGAATTAGTTTAGAAGGAATTGTGATGTTTGATTTGAGGGAGAAAGAATTTGTGAGGAGAATAAATCCGAAAACCGGTGATTTTGTCAGGGATGTGTTGTTGGCGTCATCCATTTTGGTTAGGAGTAAGGGAGGAGGGGGTTCGATGTCAGGTTTTTTGATTTTGCAGTCAAGAAACAGCGTATTCAGTCATTTTGCTCGCGTAGGTCAAAATTTGTCTTTAGGCTCGGTTGGAGAGTGGGCCAGACTGTCGAATATTCACCTCCTTGAAACGATCAAAGTACTTTTTACGTTTAGTTTATAGGATCCTGTAGTTATGTGATCGCTTTTTGTTTTGTTAATCGGCGGCCATCTTTTTTTTATATAGAACGCGTTTGAAATGAAGCAGTCAGTTTTCTAAAAATTGAAATTTGGATTAGTGACTGATTCGCTTTCAAACACGTGTTGCTTCTTTTTTTTTTACGCGAGCGTACGTTTCCTTTCATTCGATTTAGGTTTCATGTCAATCACCTGGGGATTGCCTAATTTTTTTTTGCGGACACCAGTACCTGATGACTCATGTCTTATTTGAATAATATTTAAATTTCTTTTCTTTTTTTAATTGAAGACGAGCTTGAAATAGTAATTATAAGAAGGCGTTGGTTAATCAATAAATAAAACCGGAAATCATGGCTGGGATTTGAGCGTGAGGACGTCTTTAGAAAAAAAGAAAAGTAACATTACCTCAATATTTAGGCAATCTTTGCCACTTATATAGTATATATATACAGCGAGCTTTCTCTCCACGCACCACACATTTACGTAAAGCCAATGAAAATTATATTTAAAAATTATACAAAAATTAGTTCCTTAAAGAATCGACCAGTATGTTGGTTTTTGAAATTGGAAATCACAAAACTCAGTGGCGTATCCATTTTATAATATAGCATCCATATTGCTAATTAAAGTCGTTGTATTTAAGGGCATTTTTCAAATCGAATTATCTATATCGCTAGCCACTGTTTGAAAAACCAACTTATATCTTATTGTAGAGTATATATATATATTTTTAGGTGACGTAAAGACGAGTGAGTGCTGAATGCTTCTACTTCATAGTTTTATGTATAAGCGAAATTTTTGCCCTTTTTTGCCTCTTTGCCATTTTTTTATATATATAAAAGATTTAAATTAAAATATTTGTATTTTGATTTTTTTTTGTGTATAAGAAACGTTACTTTATATTGATATATATGTAATTATATATACGGTATATATGTTATTCGTAAATTTTTACGTGTAATTTATTTTATTTTTGTCTTGGTCGTTTTGAGTTCTATTGTTCCAAACAAGAGTTAATTTTTGTAATAGGATTCAAAAGTGTTTTGGAGTGCTTTTCGAGAGCTTTTGAGACTCGAATGGATTGGATTAACGGCCTTGGACAGACTTTGTTTTATGCGTTTTTGGGTTTTGTTGATTTTTTTTATGTTTTTGTTGGTCGAAAGTCTGAGTTTGGGAGAGAGAAGAGATGAATCTGTTAAAGAAGGGATGTCGAACATGGGTTTGTGGCTAAATCGTTACATATCAGAGGCGTAGTTAGCAAATATGATCAGAGGCCCTTTTTTTACTTTGTATGATACATACAAATTATACTGGTGTTTCGAATGAACTAGAAGACGAAAGGTCTCGTGGGCGCTTACTTATTGTTTATACTTTGCTGACTGCGAACCGTTCAGTTGGGAGAAGAATTTTGGCGACCCCTTGAGATGTATGTGTCACATATACGGTGTATAGTTCGCACATTTCTTGCGCAGTAAAAAGATCATCAAATCTGACACATAGTAATTTTATACAACATGCAGGCACTATGCAGTTTTGGAAATTTGGCCACCCCTAGTTTGTGCATCTCTGTGCTAGGCGATAGCTACGCCTCTGCTAAGTATTGCTGACGTTTATATTTGTATAAAAGAAACAGTCAACATTCATATATGATTTTCAGTATGTTTTCTGGCTTTTGTTTTATTTGCAACTATTTTCTATTAGACCGATCGAGGACCGTATGCAGGTTTCGGACTCATTGTTCGACATTCCTACCTGTAAATACGTTGACGACGGTTGGGACCGAAATTTTTTTTTTATTGCCAATAAAATCAATCTTAGGTCAGTTTTATATACAGAATCTCTTCCAGGAACCGGTAGAAATGAGTACTACTCATAAATCATGTTCAAATTATCTTGGAGCGACCCATCGGTGGGTCATGCAGTCGTCAAACGTGTTTAACTTAAATCTGACCAACAAAAACATAACCCAAACGAAGAGTTGTATCAAAACCTTTGAGAATGGGGCAGTGAGTGTTCATCACATAACTTATGGGTTATTGAAACCTATTAATACATAGAAAAGTGAAAAATTATTTGAATAACTTAATAATAGAAACATTCCAAATTGTAAGAAACGCTTTTGAAAAGACTATTCTGTTGTGGAAGAATCTCCTTGTCGGGTTTCTAACCGAATGGATTCAATGCTGCCAACCAAATTTGAAATTTTATCTTGTATCGGGCCCGGGGTGTCGTTTTATTAATTTTGGGTTGAAGTGTTTAGTATAAAATTATACGAATGTAGTCTTGATAAGGCCGTTAATCATCAATAATCATTCGATACTTTCAAATCAGTTATATGTATATATTTTCAGTATTTTTTTGTTTTTGTATGTTTTGTTACCAGCTGTGTTTTATTATTATTATTATTATTATCGTATGGAAAGTGTGACAGTTTTATTTTTATTTTATTTTTAGGAGAAAATAGTATTTTTAATTTTTAGGAGAAAATATAATTTCGCATGAACAAAAAGAAAAGAGTTTTGGAATAAATATGCAATTGTTTTTTGTGAGCAGGTGCGGCAGCGGCTGCAGCAGCTGCAGCTGCGAAACAGCGCCGCCATCTTGGTCAAATTCGAGAGCATCCGTATCAAAGGGCCGGTGCTATTTCTTAAACTAATGCCTCTGTTTTTTGTCACAAAGAAAAAAAAGGTTAGTTTTGGTTTTTTTGTCTTGTTCGCCTACTCTTTATGTGGTCATTATTGTTGATATTATTATTATTATTAACAGTATATATCTTTTTGGGTCGAATATCGCAGGTTGAAAACAAAACAAAAAAGGAAAAAAAGATTAATTTGGTTGTTAAATTTTTGTCCACCGGTTTTTGATTTTGTTCGTGGAAGTTTGGAAGCGTCCGGTGTACCTTATCGAACCTAATTATACTGAAGTCAGGAAGTTGTAGTACTGCCAGCATTACCGATTTTGTGGTGGTTTCTGTTAGGCTTAAAACAGTTTTGAGGACCTCTTTGTAGCCTTTTTCGTCCTGTTTCAAAGTTTGAAATTTAGTATAACTGATGAGTTATATTGATTTATACCTTTCTACGTATAACCTTTCATTGAAGCTGTGTTTATCTTAGCGGAACCTAATCATACTAAAATCATGACTGGAAGTTGTGTAGTACTGCCAATATTACCCATTTTTGTTGTGGTCCCAGTTTTGAGGACCTTTTTATAACCTTTGTCCTTCAGTTTGACTTTTGAAGTTTAGTATAACTAAGGGGATTCGATACCTTTCTAAGTATGACTTTCTGAGTTCCTTTCTATGCCCGGTTCGGTTTTCAACTTCAGTCTAATCTTCTTGATGGTGATGACAACATGGCAGTTTCATATTCCTACAGTTTTTTTGAAGGAGAGTTTTCCTGTCTAGTTCGATATAACTACTGGAATTCCTAGTATAACTACGGGGATTTGATACCTCTCTAAGTATGACTTTCTGAATTCCTTTCTGTGCCTGGTTCAGTTTTCAACTTCAATCTGATATTCTTGATGGTGATGACACCATGTCAGTTTCAAATTTCTACATCTCCTGTCCTACCTAGTTCAGTATAACTACCGGAATTCTAAGTATAACTTTCTGAGTTCCTTTCTGTGCCTGGTTCGGTTTTCAACTTCTGATATTCTTGATGGTAATGACTCCATGTCAGATTCAAATTCCTACATCTCCTGTCCTACCTATTTCAATATAACTCCTGGGATTTCTAAGTATAACTTTCTGAGTTCCTTTCTATGCCTGTTTCGGTTTCTTCCTTTTCAACTTCAACCTGATGTTCTTTATGGTGATGACACCATGTCAGTTTCAAATTCCACATCTCCTGTCCTACCTAGTTCAATATAACTCCTGGGATTTCTAAGTATAACTTTCTTTCTTTTGCGCCTGGTTCGGTTTCAACTTCTTGATGGTGATGACACCATGTCAGTTCAGGTTTCTACATCACCCTTCCCATCCTACCAACTTCCTCGACTCAAAACAACAGAATGCGCTTCCTCACCCCCAAAACACAAACATATACCAAACATAAGTTCGCAAAATCCTTGTGGAACTCATATAACTAGTCGTCTTATTTATTTTATTTATGTGGCTGTCGCCTCGTCATTCAGGTCAGGTGAAATCAATTTTCGACTTTTATAAATAAATAAATTTCGATTTTTCGGTTTTCGGTTGTGACTCTTCTTTTAATTAATTAATTAAATTGAAATTTAATCTTTTTTTCCTCGAATTTTAAAGGTAAAAATATATATTATATAAGTAAGATGAAAAGTATTTTTTCCCATGACCTCCCTTCAAGTAAAAAAATTTATATATAAAGTTAGAGAATTTTTTTATACTTTTTATATGTTAAGGAAAGCAACAAAAAAAAGTTTTTAAAAAAAATAGAATAAAGAATTTTATAAATAATAAAAAATGAAAATATACATTTCTTTATTTCGAACCTTTTCGAACTAATTTAAATATATAAAGTTATACTAATTGAATTTTTAGACTGAGAGAAGGTTTACTAAAATTATTAACATATCCTTGAGAGTTAGTTTGAATGAGATCACTATGAGAAGTTATATTGAAATTTTTTTTTTATTCTGGCTCGAAATATAGGCTATTGAAATCTGGGAGATAGTATATCTATTTATATATATAACTAACTTAGGGAGTTTAAATAAATCGCCTTTAACACGTCTGAAGGGTTGGTAACGGTTGTTGTTTAAAAACTAAACGAGTTCCTTCTTGTATATCTGTTAGTTAATCATTTTAGTTTTTGACAACGCCTTGTGTTTCCTTTGAATAGATAATTTATCTAATCGATTGATTTAGGTCAGATATTTGGTTTTGTTTTCATTCTGATGTTAATCGTTTTGCTGGTTTTTTGGAAATTTGAAAAAACGACCGAGGCTGTTTTGGGTTGTTAGTCACTTTCTGGCTGTGTTGGGGTTTTCGAAATTTGGATGAGGCAGGGGTGGGAGGGGTGGTGTTTATTGATTTGGCTTTAGTATTAAAATTTGGAATCGAGTAGAATACAACAATCGATTTGATGTCTAGCGTATTTTCACTACTTCCGAATTCACTTAATAGGTCTTAGAGCATATAAACTAACATATCATGTAGGGGGTGGTGATGTTAATAATAAAATTTTATTTATTTATAAATAAAAATAAGTTACCAAATGCGACTGGCTGTAACATGCTCACTCAAAAGAATTTTTAGTCAAAAATTTTTGTTGCTTTTTTGGCTCGGGTCCTTTTCATTAAAATAATTAGTAACAGTTAGTTGGGTGGGTTGGGGGCTTTGTTTAAAAATGTTTGTGTATACCAGAAATTTTTGTTTGATACCCCCTTTAGAATAATAAAAATACAAAACGAAAATATGTTATCTATAAAAATACTAACATCTGTTTCTTTTTCTTTCTCTTTAACACCATTAGCCCTGGCTTTCACCAAGTTAACCATCCGTCCCTGAGTAACAAGGTAACGCTGCACGGCCGGACTAACGATTGAAACCCGCACGCACCTGAATTGTGGGACTGGATTTCTTCCGCTGGAGGTAATTCATTAATATCACACACAGACACACAGAAATTCGGGAATAACCTAGAAACAAAACAGGAATTTTGTTAATTTTTGTTTATTACTATTATTAATCAACGGGATTAACCGCAAGAATATGAGAAAATCAAGGACAAGCAATTATTTGTGTTATTAGTTTTGTAGTATAATTTTTAATTAATTTTTTTGTCAGTTAGGTTGGGCATCTAACTAATTTTTTTTATTTATTATTAATAAGTTTGTGAAGGAAAAAGTTAATGATGAACGATAATGATAATACTCAGTTACGCTTTTTTGTAATAGAACAAAACGCTTTGTCTTTCTTTTTGTAATAATTATTTGGGCGTGACGGCTTTTTTTTTCTGACGAAGTTAGGGTGCTTATTTGTTGTTTCTGTCGTCGTTCCTCTTAACTCTCTCAAAACCACAATTAATTTGGTAAAGTTGTGATGGTTTTCTGTATTAAATATGGCGTCGTGAAAATTTCACTAATCAAGTCGTTTTCGGAAAATAATTATTCTCACGAACCCCGTTTTTCATTATTTGTATATTTAACTCTCGATAAAATTGTTTTTAAAATTGTAATTTTCCATCAAATAAATAAGATTCACATAATTTATTAATCAATATCCGTAAATAAAAATTTTATCAACGACGGTTGAAGCGTTTTCAACGGTTTCAGTTTGGTTTTGTTGGTCATAGAGTAAGAACACGTGGAATCAGTTTGAGGAGTTTGTGTTTTCGTTTGAGAACGAACTTTCATAGACGCCTGTGGTTTTCGAATGTTAGCGTCTAACCGTTTTTCTTGTTTGTTTGAAATTGTCATGTTTCAAAATCAGAATTAAAGTTATTCACGGATATTGTTTTAAAAAATTATGGTTAAATTAAAAATGTTAAACGGTTTTATCGTTTGGTTTATTTAATTCCAATGGCGGCTTACTTTTAATCGATTTTGATATTAGGTCTACCGGTGAGTTCTGTCCGTTTTTTTTCATTTATGGTTGTAATTGGATGTTTGAGTAGAAGTTTAGTCAGAAAATTTTTCTAAATGCAGTAACTACCCTGATTGGAAGGGTAAAAATACTGTTGCCAAAATAATGGTTAATTGAGAGCTTTATCACAGCAGAATAATGGAATTGTAGTAGACAGTTGAGAGTAGAACGTTGTTGGCTATGTTAGTGTAATATTTTGTAATCTACACTATCCAACAGCGTCTGATTATCGTATAATACAGTAGTTTATAAGTAGATGTTGAATATATATACCAAATTTAGGTGAGTGTATATGAGAGAGTTAAATATGAATCAAGCTAACTGTTACAGGACAGAACATTATTGTAGAGCTAATATATATCAGTTTTTGGAGATTTGACACTGCAAAAGCTAGTAATTTGACTTGTACAGAATCAGAATCTCAATTAAGAAGAAAATTTATTAGATAGCCCAACCTAAATAATTTTTAAAAAAATGTAAATTTGACATTTTCTTTTGTTCTTAGTTTTCTTTAAGATAATTAACAAGAACCCTAAGAGATTAGTTGAAAACGATTTCTTTTTAACGATATAATTAATAATTTAGAGGAAAAGTTTTTCATTAACTAATTGCTTAAGTTTTTACTATTTAAGAGATCTAATGGAAATCTGATTTTTCTTTCTTTTTTGGAAATGATATTTTTGATTGTTAATCATCTCCGTTTGTGTGACTTTTCGCTGAGCGAAATTATCATAATTTATTTAGTTTTTGGTGTCTTTTGGTCTTGATCTGATTATCTGTTAATAGAAGGAAAGGAATATTTTTATCTGCCTGTTGGACGTGGTGGTGAGAAAGGGAAATTTTTGGGGGAGGGGGTTGAGGAAGAGAGTACAAAAATGCCAACAGGGATCTGGTCAAATTACTTATGAATTTGTATAAATGAAAATTTTTCTTGAAGGAGAGTATGAATCTATTGCGTTAGATATATGGGATTGTTGGTGAAGTTGGCTGGAATGAAATCAGAGCATAAAGTTGGCAGAACTTGGGATGAGATTGTGTAGTATGTTTGAGGTTTGAAAATGAACTCAAATCATTTTTGAGTCTCTTGTATGAAAAGCTTTTTCTAGACAGGTTGTACTACCTACTTAGATCTTAAATTAACTGTCATCAAGCAGATGATTCTCTGTGGTGGTGGTGGTGACGTCATCCTAACATGGTTTACTAACATTGTGTAGGTTTCCAATTCCATGTATAGTATTACAAGCACTTATACAAATTGTAGTTTTGTAGTAAGGCGGATTGAAAATGTTTGGCAGGGAAGTGGGTCATGTTCATGTGTTTCGCTCAAGACATCCTCACCATCAAATCTTTGGCTAATAACAATTTGTCTTAAGACACTCAGCAACCGTTCTGTGTTTCTAACGCAACAGCTTAGAAATTTTTCTGTTTGACTTGCCTTAATTATTAAGACTGAATGAGTGGATTCAAAAAAAGGTTTTTACGTCCCGCAGGTTTTAATTTATGTATCGATAGTTGTGTTATCACGGCAGCTTTTTTTATATATATACAAATCGCCAGAATAAAAATTTGAAGGAAGGGGTGGTTAGGTCAAAAGATAAACTTCATGATAGCTTAGCTAGGTAGGTTTAGGCTTTCGATGGGTTATGTCGTCAGCCATTTTGATTTTGAGCTTTTTGATAATTCTCATAGTGATGAGATGAAGCGAGAGTGAGTGGTTAGTTAAATAGTTGACGTCCATATTTATCTATTGGATTTGAGGGTAAGTAGATAAAGAGTTTCATCAGGAATAGTTTGGAAGAACATAGAACTCCTCTCCCAGGATTATCTTTAATCCTCTTCGGTGCCTTCCTCCTTTGGACAACCCCTCGAAGGTCCTTTTGTGAGTCTGTGATGGCTGGCCAGGGTTACAAAAATTTTTCTTTCTGGTGTTTTGTTCCTTTATCTACAAACTGAAATAAGTAAAATCGTAAACTTATCTACCATTACTTATCTATTGATTGATTTTTTTTCTCTTTTTGGGCCTTTTTTCGTTTAATTTCTTTTGAGAGAGAAGTATAATCGTTGTGAAATGAAATTTTTATATTATAGAAAAGAAATATAATATTGAACTTATGCAGTATTTCGTTATGCAATATATATAAAATTAGGTTATCTACATGATTGCTTTTGGTTTTTCACCGAATGTGCCTTTTTTTGTCTTTTTTTATAGATAAATAAAACGTTTTGCGTCGGTTATGTATGTATACATATGTAATCGAAACTTTTTTTTTCTATGAATGAATTATATTAGTAGGTTTCGGTCTTCCGGTGTTTTTGGTTTTGGATAGTTCGTTGGTTTTAGTGGTTTGTCTATAGGGGTATGGTTTTTAGCTGTTGAGTGCTGATGTATTGATGCTGTTGTCGTTATACGATGAGTATTGGCTTGGTATTTGTTAGGTTTGAGTATTTATGTCAAATATATACTCATATGGAGGGTGGGTGTTACTTTTTTATACTATTGATCTGCTGATTAAAGTATAAAAAGGATCTGTCAGACGGTAGTCGATCCAATCAGCACTAGAACGAGGAAGGCTAATTTGGGTAACTCAAGCTCGGACTTGGGTTCTTAAATTTTGTTCTGAGTCATTTTTGGTTTGGGTTTTAATACTAAACTTGTAGATGTTGATTTTTATTAAAATGGAGCCAGTTTGACTATATGCTATAAATGGGTTTAAATTGACTCATGTTAACTCGTCAACAACCCATCTTGGCTGATTAAACTAATGTACGTCAGTCTGACTCTTACAATCTGGAAACCGTTTTGACTCATACTGAAATTTAGGTTCAGGAATTTTGAACTCGCTTGACTGAAGTGAAAGTGAGTCAATTTGTCGCATTAAACAAAACTTCTGAGAGTTTGTTTAGTTCATTGTAACAAACCAACCAGAAGAGCTTTTATTTGACTTGCAGTCAAGTCGGAATAAACTTCTTCATCTTCCAGTACAAACCT
>JADMLL010000009.1:5304034-5445950 GCA_016920875.1 Columbicola columbae | reverse complement strand
ATTTATGAAACGAATCACTCACCAAATCTTGGACTTAAATTGAGATATTCATGGACGTGTACAAAATTAATGATACTTTCAAGTGTGCATGTTTTATGAAATAAATTGTAGCTGAAAATGTGCAATATTTATGAAATGAATTACATCAAACACGCATGCGTTATTCATGTAGCTCCATCGAAAGGTATGACTGTCACATGACTCTCACCTGACAGATAGGAAAGAAAGCGAGAGTCAACGGATCCTCGACTTTGGTCAAAAATTATTGGAGATGGCCGGTCCGGCGAACGTTTTTATGTTCTTCCGCCGCGTCTTGTCCGCCGAGGAATCGAGAACATAACGTCTTTGATTGACATAAATTGCCCCGTTCTCCTGACGTTTTAATCTTTTTTTTTGTGCCCGTTCGCTCGTTCGCTCGTTCCTCTGGCATCTACCCAAGTGTCTAATTTGATTCCGTTCTACGTCAAGGTGGCTGGCCAATCTCAAAAAACAAAAATTTTCATGGCTGGGCGTTACGGGGATGTTTTGGTGGGGGAAAGGGATGAATGCGATTTTGAAAAAAGCTCTCAACTTCCGGTTTGAAATTCAAGCGTTACGACAAACCCGTTTGGACCGATAACTCGAAAGGAGAACGCTTCGGTTCACAAAAATAACAAGCTCTTGACAAAAGAATTTCTTTCATAAATATTGCACACTCGTAAGAAGACTTATGAACTACGACACACAATCACCCAGACTTCATTTCATAAATCATGCACACCAGAAATGCTTATTTTGCAGAAAGGCTAAGACTTCAACCAAATTTCAATCCTGCATTAATTTTGATGATGTTTCATAAATAATGCACACTTATACGAGGATTTCGTTTCATAAATCATGCACACCAGAAATGCTTACTTGCAGAAATGCTACGACTTCCAACCAAGTTTCATAAATCCTGCACACTTTGATGATGTTTCATTAGTATGGCACACGTTTACGAAGCACTCGTTTCATAAATAATGCACACTTATACGAGGATTTCGTTTCAAAAATAATGCACACCAGAAATGCTTGCTTATTTCAAAAGTAATGCACACTTTTACATGATTAGACCAACAAAACAGGGGGGGATATGACTTTGCTCGATAGCTCCCTCACGATTTCGAGTAGGCGGTGGAATCGTTCCAGGTGACTTTTTAGATGACAACAGAATGAAAGGAGCGATGACAAAAAAATTTTAACACCACACCTTCACCAAACCAAACAGAATAAAAATTTCGAAAAACAAAAACAGCAAGTCAGTGCCTACAACAACACAACCACCACTACAACTGCTACAGTGCCTTGACCCTAAAATCACAGTTGGGACGAGGGAGTCCGTGACCCGGCCCAGCCGATACCCACACTCCATATGAATCGGAGGTTTGTGTCCGCTCCGAACACTTGTAATTGCTTAGTTGTGTGGAAGGAACTTCTGGCTAACCGATTTCATAACTCGATGCTTCAGCAGTTTTCACAGGCCGTCGCAAAGTTCGGTGAGGCGTTCCACTTTAAAGGCGACATTTCCAAAGCATCAACACCGTCTCACTGTCCCCCCTTCCTCCCGGGTGGGCTTCCTATGCCTCATTCATAAATCTGCTATGTAACCATTCATATGGTTGGGAGGAGTGGGGAGGAGGAACTTGCTTCTGGAATGGGTAACAGTCTTGATTAACTTAAACAATAACCGGTAATTAGTCTAATACTTGGTATTACAGGAATCCTTCACATTAGAGCAACATACACAACACGCACGCACGCACCACGAGAACCACGGAACGGAGAATGAAATCTGTAAAACAGGTTCGGCCCACGCATTAAGGTAAATTGTTCGCCGCTTATAATGGGTCGTTTAGCGCTCAACGAATACAATAATTAGTGCCACTTTGTTCCTGACTTTTTTTATGCGGAGATGATAACAAAAATTTTTCTTCTTCTTCTTCCTCTTTGTTTTAAGAGAGAGTTTAAAATGGGGATCCATTAAAAGCTTTACTCAACCCGCCTTGTCTAATCGAAGCTATTTATTTATTTATTAGTCCTTAAAAGCTCATTATGGATTCCCATCATTTAGGTAGCAGACTCTCCGGTGTTCGTTTATGACTCGCGGAAATTTTAACAGAGTCATTAATCGTAATTAGATCGGATGGTTACGCCAGAGGCATCAGCTTCCGGAATGGTGTTAACCTTAACTCTTGCTTCGTATAAAATTTTTCCTTTTTAGTCGGTGTCGTGAAATCCAACAGAATTTTGGACTCTGTCGGGAGAGGAAGAGCAAGAGAAGAGGAGGAGGAAGTAGAAGAGAGGAAGAACGTTTCTGAGAATGAAAGAGAAGAAGTCGTGAATGATTGGAGATGAGGATTCATCATTGACTCAAACTTTGATGAGGGGTCCATTTCAAAAGTGCTGCACACTCGAATGAGGAATCCATTTCATAAATATTGCACGCTTAGATCAGGAACTCATTTCAAAATTCTGCACACTAATTAAGAACCTATTTTATAAATACTGCACTCAAACGAGGAATTCATTTCAAAAATACTGCACATTCGGACGAAGAATTTATTTCATAAATACTGCACACTCGGACGAGGAATTAATTTCACAAATACTGCACACTTGAGTGAGGAATCCACTTCATAAATACTGCACACTCGGACGTACAAAGCGTTCTAAAAATGTTGCACACTCTAAGAATTCATTTCATAAATATTGCACACTTAGATCAGGAACTCATTTCAAAAATTCTGCACACTAATTAAGAATCCATTTTATAATTACTGCACACTCAAACGAGGGATTCATTTCAAAAATACTGCACACTCGGATGAAGAACCCATTTCATAAATACTGCACACTTATAAATACTCGTATCATAACTAAGGAGTTTATTTCATAAATATTGCACACTCAGACGAGGAATCCAATTTCATAAATACTGCACACTAGATCAGGAACTCATTTCATAAATATTGCACACTTCAGAGAGAACTCAAATATTCATAATTACTGCTTATTCTCTTACAATAAGCAACAACGTTTGAATTCATAAATACACTCTAATGACGAACCAATTTCATAAATACTGCACACACTTGATGAAGACTATGTTTCATAAGTATGCACACTTTAGAAGTTTAATAATTACTGCACACTCATAGAGAAATTCATTTCATAATTAATGCATTTATATTCATTTCATAAGTATGCACACCAAAACAATGTTTCATTAATTGAAGGAAGAAATTTCATAAATAATGCACACTTAAAGAAGACCAAGTTTCATAAATCCTGCACACTTTGATGAAGAGTATGTTTCATTAGTATGCACACCTTTACGAAGGATTCTTTTTCATAATTAGTGCACACTTATAGAGAGAATTCATTTCATAAGTATTGCACACGGAAACGAAAAATGTGTTTCATTAACTGAAAGATGAACCCATTTCATAAATAATGCACACTTATAGAAGACGTAGTGCACAGCTAAGAGAAGACTCCATTTCATAAATAGTGCACAGTTACGGAAAGACTTTGTTTCATAAGCAGTGCACACTTTAGAGAAGGATTCATTTCATAAAAGATGCACAGCTGACACAAGACTTCATTTCATAATTAATGCACATTTATAGAGAGAATTTCATAAATACTGCACATTATAGAGAGAAATTCATTTCATATGCACATTTATAGAAAAATTCATTTCATAAGTATTGCACACCGAAACGAAAAATGTGTTTTCATTGATATCGCACACTTGAAGGAAGAACACATTTCATAAATAACGCACACTTATACGAAGACTATTTCATAAATACAGCACAGCTGATTGAAGACTCCATTTCATAAGTAGTGCATACTTTAGAGGAGTATTCATTTCATAAATAATGCACATTTTTTAAAGGACTTACAAGGAAATCGATGGCACTTCGTTGAGATATTTCTAAATTTGAAAAATTTTATTTCTCTATGACTCACTCGAATCACTGCGTGCTCGTTTATTTCCTCTATGACAGTTTGAAACACGTGAGGTTCTGCCACCTTATTTAAGGTGACAATCGAAATTAAATGATAATTTATTATGTTATTTTATGTTTTTTGGCAGTCGCTTCGTTCATTTCAAACATGTTCGCGTCATGAATTAATAAAATCAACGCTCAAGTCGCAAACATAACAAACTTCATCTCTTTTATACAGGAAAGTAATTCTGTCTGTCTGTCTGTCGACGAATTTATTTTGGACTCATCAACGTTTGGTGGTTTCTCGGGGTTGATGGGTCCTGGCTCTTCCGTTTCCGGTCTTTGGTGTGCATTGTTCGATTGTTTCTTCCGGGTTTTCAACTCTGGGTTTCCGGTCTCGATTGCTTTGACTTTCTTCTTCAGCCAACAGCTTTATGGGGCCTAAAGGCACAATGAAGCGACTCTAATGGCCTCTCTTGTGCAAGTGTCATCCTCACCTTCCCGTGGCGCGCCCTGTTACCACAGAAGAGGCTCTGGCGACCGAGTATTGGCGGGATAACCATAGAACAAGGAGGATTGTAGAAATGACACCACTACAAGACCTTAGTGGGAGCCAGTGTCGGGGCTCGAAGGTGGCAACCCCACCGTGACACTCGGGTGCTGTGGGCTAATAACCCGCAACACCCTAAATTCCATTTATTAAAGAAACCCAACGGAGTAGAAACCGGACGGATACCAACAGCTTTATGGAGTTACTCTGTAGGTAATGTACACTGCGTTTGGTTCTTTCCTGTTGTTTTCTGCTAGGATGGGAGAGGATGTCTCCTTTCTATCTTCAACCCTCTTCGACTCTTACCCTAACCATCGCCATTTTGTCATACCTCCTTTAGTCATTTCTAGCTCATCAATATCGACACTCAAAAGCGTCAGAAAAGATGAGAACATCTCTCCTCTGGGACTTTGTGAGTCATCTCCAAAGCTCCACAACCACTTCCGAAACATCTATGCCACACGCAATCAAAAGCGAACACAACCAACTCATCTGATGCATCATTTATCAAGATGAGAAATCGGAAACGGAGACATTCAACAGGATTCCAAAAATAACTTCCGACACCGGAACCTCTGACTAGTTGCCAAATCGCAATCGATAGATGTGTTGAGATCAATTTCCCGTGCAACGACAAACCTCCTTCTTCCTCTCTCTCTTTCTCTATTTCCCTTTTTTATTTATCTATCTTCTAAGGTCTCGAGATCATTCATTCCAACAACCGTTTTGTTTACTATTTAAAACTCTGAGGTGGTTCCCATGAAGGGTTTGCTGAGCTCTCCACCCAACCCAACCCAACCCAAAGTCATTCCCGAATCTCTCATTACGATGTTGGCACACGATTACGAACATGGGGCCCAGTTGAAGTGTCGTTTGATGGTCACGAAACCTCTTTTTGTTCTTCGTCGGACCCTCTTCAAGAGTTCAACAAGTTTGTTTATCAACTTATGCTTAAATCCTGCTGCACAACGCAAACAAAATAATAACAAAAATTTTTCGGGTCTTGTCAAGGTCAAAAATGTCAATAATCGCTAACATCTCCTCGAAAGAGTGACACAGTTTTGTCGAAGATTTAACAAAACAACCGGAAGTTGATTAATTCAGGCCGTGAGAAACGTATAGTAAACGTTCCGTGCACCCTGTGACTATATACAGCATGGAAACTTCCGTTGAGGAGAAACCACCGCAGAGATCAAATTCCCTAAAATGGACAACATCCTATGACGTCACAATAACAGGTTCAGGGTGTTTGGCTTAAATACGTGATTAATAGACTTCGAAATTCATAAATAATGCACACGTTCTCCTTCGCTAACAGGGAAATGGTCACCTGGTGTTTGTTTAGCCCAAAACTTAAATTATTCAACGAATTGTAAGAAGACTGGTGATTGGGACTGAACCATACGGCTAAATACGTCATTTTGTAAGTCAGAAAACCGGGAAAATTTTTTGAAAGGACCAAAAGAAATTACGAATCGAACCTGAAGGAGGAGAGTAGAGAAAATAGAAGAAGCGTCTACTTTGGCATAAGGTAACAAACCCGATAACGCGGGAGGAGACCATGTCGGCACGGATGACGTGCATCCCATAAAAAGCCAGGACCTCATCAAACAAGCTGACAGAGAGACGGACGGACTCGGCAAAAGACGCGACCGCAATTCCATATAGAAAAATCGAAACAATTTAAAGGGGTGACCTTTGACCTTTTGATTTATTAAGAATATACAAATAATTCAAAATTGTTTTATTTACTATAGGAAGCGAGTTGCGCATGGGTGCCTTACGGTTATGAACAAACCGTTGGCGCGCGCGTCTTGGAACTAACCGAAATAATAAATAACAACAATGAAAAAACACAACAACACACTTCCAAACAAATTCGGATTTGATTTGTGGGACTGCCCAGGGCCCACACGTCACCCATCACAATAACAAAAGTAAGTAGCCAAGATGGAAGCTACCTCGCGTTCCTTATGGCGCTCGACCCAATCAAATAACTTTGATGCCAACGCATTCATTTCATTTTAGTATTCAGGTCCGGTACCTGGTGGCTGTGATGTATTACCACGACTGCTTATTCGGTAATTAGATATCAGTGGTGAGGATTTTCCGCGAAAACAACACAAATTAAAGTCTCTCTGTTTACATAAATCAATGGGTTACATTAACCCAAAGTGTGGGGGAGTTGCAAGAGGTGTGGGCTGGCTAAAAATCCTCGAAGGTTGTTTCATGGACAAAAACAAATTTTAATGACACGGCTTTTCGTGTAAATCAACCGTCGCCATAAGACCTCCGGTGGTCCGTGACGTCATTTAATTTCAATCCCCCGTCTTAATTAAATTTAGTATAGAATTTATAAATGAATATAGTCAGGTCACGATTTGCGCCAAAAGTCGCGTTAAAAAAGACCTTACAACCCGCGTAAAACAAAACACGACTTCATACGTTTACATCCTCTACCTCCTTGTGTCACCCAAAAGACCTCCTTTCTCCTTCTGCACACGACAAGGATAATAAAACAAATTACGAAATCTGAGAAAAAGGAAATCAGAACAACAAAGGCAGCCGAAAAGTTTTGGAAACGCCTCAGGCACACCATCCGACTACCAACTAGACGCATTCAAAACATTCACAGAGTCAACTGACTAAATTTGGTCAATAACTCAGTAAAGGAGAAAAAAAAAAATAAAAGAAAAACAGGTTCGGGGAAACAAAGCGAGGTCATCGCCCAGGGGATGACACATAAATCAAATTCCACGGTAAAAAAAAAGAGACCACGTGATGGCGGTTCCATCAATCGCCGCGCCGTGGTCCATCCACGACTTTGGATTTCACCACCAAGAGAGAAGGTCAAACAAGACACCCCTAACGGTGCCAAATTTCAAAAATTTGTCGTGATCGATATTATTGTGTTAGTGCAACGGATTAAGGGAAACGGAAATCACACCCAGAAAAAAATGTCAGAAACGAAAGAGGAAAAGACAAACGGTTGTTAAGAATGAAGACGATTGGCGCCACATCCACCCACTTGAGATCAAACTCGTAATTGGCCACTTAGGTAATTTGTTTCCAGTGTGTGAAACTCCATATCGGAGGCTAATTTATTGCAAGTCTTGTCCAACAGGAAATGATCTAAATATGAAAAATCGGAAGGGATAAATCAAACATTCAAAATCCGCGCGGACCACAGTTTGACGTGTCACAACAAGAAACGAGATCATAGATAAACACGACATGAATGAATGAAAATTATAACAAAAAAAAAAAAAGCGGTCGCGGGTATCTGCGAATGGGGCCTTGAGGTTATATGCGTAATTCTCTACTCGTTCGCCTACGTGAGGCTGTAG
This sequence comes from Columbicola columbae, assembly GCA_016920875.1. Taxonomy (NCBI): domain Eukaryota; kingdom Metazoa; phylum Arthropoda; class Insecta; order Psocodea; family Philopteridae; genus Columbicola; species Columbicola columbae. Next base: position 5,438,076 of record JADMLL010000009.1, on the reverse strand, counting down.
GAGAGGGAGGGGCCGCGCTAACGGCGAGGATGATACACGAAAACCGTGAGTCGAATTTCGCCAGACTCAGAGTATTACGACACGGAGAACAAGTCGAGGAAACGATTGGCGCCCCCAATTTTTATGTCCTCGCTTGTCTGACGGAAGCTTTAAAACATTTTCTCCAACAACATTCAATTGCCTTCGATGAAATTTTGAATTGTGGGACCCGTCCGCCAAATGAGGGGGCCGAGGAGCCGTTAATAATTTTGAAATTTGATTTCGGACATTCCGCGACATTTTTCCCCGCTGGGCCACTCTAAAAATGTTTATTAGACCATTTTGTCACTGTTTATATATTTCATCTCCTCTGGCGCCCCCCCGGAAAGGAAACCGTAAGACGAGAAACCCCGATTTCCGATTGACATATTCTCGCAGACATCACCGACAGGATTTTAGTTTCGTGTCTGAAAGGAGTCCAAATTTTTTTTTCTTCTGTTTATCCTTCGCGTCTAAATTTTTCCCCATTTCCGTACGAGGAGGCAGAAAAGTTTGCTCAGATTAAGGGTTAGAGAATTTGTAAAGTACCCGGTAAATGTGATAAATATACAGTAATTAAAGACAATTTACAAGCTGTTATTGAGTATAAATTTATTTCACAAATACTGCACGCTCTTTGAGATAATTCATTTCATAAAAGCCTGTTGATTAGTAATAAATTCTAATTTGTGTCAAATTGATTCTTTCTGTATTGTTAGTGTTAGGAAGTGTCGTTAGTATACCGGAAGAAAAAAAATTTGATTCCAATTGTTCGGGAAAAGGAAATCTTGTAAGTATTATATGAATCCATACGTATAATATGTATCGGGAAAAGTGATAAATCGCAAATGCAATTTATTTTTATTATTTCATAGTCATTGAAATATAGTCGTTCTCGTGTTGGAGTATAATATGCCTATATGTTGGTAAAAGTGATAAATCAAACGAATATAAATAATTCCTGGCGATTATTTTAAACCGGTCAATATGATAAATCGCACGAATATTAATTCCCATAGTAAGGTTGGTTAATGTGACACATGACTAAAAATTTATCACATTTACCGGCTTCTTTATAAAATATTCAGCTGGTAATCTGAGGAAACTTATTAAATTTCACATTCAAAGCTGAATATTTTATAAACAAACCGGTAAATGTGATAAATGTGATGTTACATGTTACCGTAAAAGTGATCAATCAGGCGAATATATATATACCCGGCGATTATTCATAATCACCAACTAAACTCTGTCAATCTGACAAATTACTGAATATTTATCATCTTTACCGGCTAGTTTATAAAATGTTCAACTCGTAATCTGAGAAAACTTTATTAAATTCACGGTTAGAGATATTTATAAACTAGTCGGTAAATGTGATAAATATTTATTAATTTGTCAAGTTGACAAAACTTAGTTGGTGATTATGAAAAATCGCCCGGAATGATATATATATACTCGCCCTATTTATTACTTTCACCGTAAAATACATACAATAACACTTTCCGGTCCTGATGCTATGTGATTTCCGGGGATTATTCATAATCACCAACTAACCTTGGTTAATGTGGCTAATTACTGAATATTTATCACATTTTCCGGGTAGTTTGAAATAAATTTGAGAAAACTTTTATTAGATTCCCCATTACAAGTTGGAGATTTTATAAACTGGACCAGTGATGGGTAAAGTACGGCCCACCAAAGGTTTATCGACATGGATAGTATTAACACATGGCCCTCTACAATCAAGTTTGGACGGTCTAGAAGTTTAGTGAATTTTACTTCAGCCTACAGAAGAAGAAGTAGCCGCGTAGTTCATGTGTTGCAAATTTGTTCGGCCCTCCTGCTTATTTCCTGTTTTATGAGCGGCCTGCCAAAAAATTTTAAAATTTAAATTGGCCTACCTCAACTAGACGGTAAAAATGATAAATATTTAGTATTTTGTCACATTACCCAAGCTTAGTTGGTGATTATAAATAATCCCCGGAAATTACATATTAGAACCGGAAAGTATTATCGAATATATTTTACGGTAAAAGTAATAAATCGGGTTAATCTACTTATAACTCCCGGCGATTTTTCACAATCACCAACTAAGCTATGTCAATGTGACAAATTAATAAATATTTATCACATTTACCGACTAGTTTATAGAAAAATATCTAACCGATGGTGGAGGATTTAATAAAAGTTTTCTCAGATTACGAGTTGAATATTTTATAAACTAGCCGGTAAAGATGATAAATATTCAGTATTTTGTCACATTAACCAAGGTTAGTTGGTGATTATGAATAATCCCCGGAAATTACATATTAGAACCGGAAAGTATTATCGAATATATTTTACGGTAAAAGTAATAAATCGGGTTAATCTACTTATAACTCCCGGCGATTATTCATAATCACCAACTAAGTTTTGTCAACTTGACAAATTAATAAATATTTATCACATTTACCGACTAGTTTATAAAATATCTAACCGATGGTGGGGATTTAATAAAAGTTTTCTCAGATTACGAGTTGGATATTTTATAAACTAGCCGGTAAAGATGATAAATATTCAGTAATTTGTCAGATTGACAGAGTTTAGTTGGTGATTATGAATAATCACCGGGGAGCATATATATTCGCCTGATTGATCACTTTTACGGTAACATATAACATCACATTTATCACATTTACCGGTTTGTTTATAAAATATTCAACTTTTAATGTGAAATTTAATAAGTTTCCTCAGATTACCAGCTGAATATTTTATAAAGAAGCCGGTGAATGTGATAAATTTTTAGTCATGTGTCACATTAACCAACCTTAGGGTCGATTCGTGCGATTTATCATATTGCCCGGTTTAGCTTTAAATAATCGCCAGGAATTATTTACATATTCGTTTGATTTATCACTTTTACCGTAACATATATTAGGTCATATTAACTCTAACGCAAAGAACCGACAATATTATCTGGTTCACACAATACTTCGCTGATTAAGTAAAGAGAGCCATTGAAGGAGGGACAATCAGATGTCAATCTGGTGAACCTGGATACGACCTACAAACAGTTCACAGATTCAAACCTTAAAAACCTCCCAAACGACGCCACTGACAGTACCTAAGCTAAGCCCAATCGTAAAAAAAATTTTTTTTATAAAAACCATCCGACTACTTCGTGAAGAACCCTCAAGAACCTTTCCCGAAGACATTTTACAACCTTTCTTGTGGCAGAAATTTAAAATCGATTTATAACTCTGACCTTGAAACTCGAAATATAATTTTTATAGTTCTGAAGAAGTTGTTTCGTGTTTAAAGGTTCGACACGTAATCGTTTCTTCTTTAATTTGGGAAATCCATCATCTTGTAAGATGGCAGGTTGTAACTTGACTCAACATCCTCTTCATTCATTAGATTTGAACTTTGAGGGAAAAAAAATTCTGGCGGCACTGTTTCATTTAAATTTAAATCCAGAAGGAAAGGAGATGATGGAAGGAACTTCATTAAAGTTAGTGGTTTCCAAAATGTCTGAATTTTCGGCGGTTTTTTAATAAGAATTTCTCACGGCGCCCTGAAATTAGTATTCTGGACGAATACCTTCTGATGTACGATAAGGTTTGGAATTATCGCGGCGCTCCAACATGACTGTAAACCTTGCCAGCAAATTTGTGTAGCTACCAAACTGTGCGTTTAGACCTTTGGAATGAGAGCCGTGAAGACATTTTAATTCACAAAAAGCGCCGCAAATCGGAAACCTTTGAGACAACAACGGCCAAACCATGACGGACCAAACTCTCCTACACGCAAACTTTACGATCGACATAACTTCCGGCAAACACGACATCGCCAAAATTACTCTCCTGACTTTTCTTATCTCCAAACAACAAGTGTGTGGTCGATCGAGAGTTGTTTTATAGGCGAAACAAGTCCGACACACAAGTGTCACCTATCAACACGTCCTCAGATGGAAACTGCTTCCCCACCCCCTCGATTGCGCAATTCCTGATCGAAAATAAGCAACAAACCAAAAGAGAAATCGAGAAGAAGGAAACCGACTTCCCATTAAGGTCAGACAGATCTCAGCCCTCATAACACTGATCGTTAACACACCACCGGCGCTAAAACAGCGCCTCGAGAACCAGTTATTGACGCCGTTCAACCTCAAACCCGGATTATTATTTACGGGACGGCCGTTTCCCAGGTATCGACGGGTGCCTAACTGTCCAGGATCGTGACCTTCGGCGAGAGAATATAAAAACGCCTCCCTTCGACACATAGCCCGTTTATATTATTATTTTAATAACTCTTGACAAATTCCAAATCGAATTACGAAAAACTCAGGTTTCCCTTCTTCTTCTTCGGTTGCTTGTACACTATGGACTTCTGTCCTTGTTTCGAGGACGAATTAAACGTTTTGAAAACTCCAAAACCGCCACCTCCTCCTCGTTTCCTCGGCCGATCGCTTTTCACTCCTCCCACATCTTTAATTAAATCACCCGAATTAAGGAAAAAAACACAGCGACACAACCTATGTATACATAAAAACTATCAGATAAATAAATAAAAGGATACGAAGATCGACTGCAGGTGGAACCTTGAAACCAAAAGACAGTGCCACCTTTGCCAGATCCAAAGTATTCACGTCGAAGATCGTCTTAAGATGATGCGAATCGTAAGCTCGGACGTAAGCTTTAAAACCTTCCTTCGCTGACAAATTTAAGAAATAATTCTTACCTATGAGTTTCTCCAGCTGTAATAAATAAATAAATAAAAATATTTTCCCCCGGTTTCCGCCATTTCGATGCCTCCAAGTCACACACACACACACATACCGACAACAACGACCGCGGCCTTTGAAATAAAAAATGACCGGTGTCAAGCGATAGCCATATTCTGCACACGACGCCATTAATCTGTCACCAGGTATGGTTCTCCCTTTGGGAAGGTACGGAAAGGTTTCTTTGTCCTTTAAGCTTTGCAAAAAGGAGATGATTAAATCCGATAACGAAAACCACAGGGCTAAAAGAGTTTGGCCCGGCCCAAAAGCTCGACAACAAATTTCCCGACCACTTCCGGTGAAACACGATACCCAGTTGAGGGATTTCTATTCGAAGGTGACATTTCCGAGTGATGGGTCAACACGAAAAACATTTTTCTTCTTCTTCTTCACGTAATCCATTTCCTATTGTTTTTCGACGGTTGATATAAATAAAACCGGAAACGGAAGACGGTATCAAAGTTAAACAAATATATATAATTAGTCTTCTGGTGCACACGCTGTACGACGGAGGTTATTTTTGAGAATTCCATCCTCTGACTGACGTCTTCTCTCAACCGAACTTCCTTTCTTCGACTTTTCCGTTCGAATTCTCTTCTCTTCTCATCTCATCTTCTTCGTTTTATTCGTCCCGCAACTCCTCACCCTACCACGCGATCCTCAATCAAAACGTCCCCGCAATAAAATATTATCTCTGTAGTGTGCAGAACTTATGAAATGAGTACTTCCCAAAATACACATGAAATTATGTGTTTGCAGAAAAACTGCAGAAATTATTACAAATGTGCAATATTTATGAAATAAAATGTAGTTGCAAGTGTGCAGTAATTATGAAATGAAGTCTTGTATTTATAAAATGAAACTTTGCCTTGAAGTGTGCAGTATTTATGAAATGAAATCTTGTTGCAAGTGTGCAGTAATTATGAAATAAAATCTTACGAAAGTGTGCAATATTTATGGAATAGAATCCAGAATTATACTTGTAATTATGAAATGAATTCTGTCACAAATGTTATAAATTGAATGCTTTGAAATATGCAGAATTTAATGAAATCTTGTCACAAAATGTGCAGTAATTATGAAATAAAATCTGTCAAAGTATTTCTTATGCAATCTTGAATGCAATGTGCAGTATTTATAAAATGGAATTTCGCCTTGAAATGTGCAGTATTTATGAAATCGGATCTAGCTACAAGTGTGCAATATTTATGAAATGAAACCTAGTTACAAGTGTGCAGTAATTATGAAATGAAGTCTTGTCACAAATGCGCAGTATTTATAAACTTGAATTTCGCCTTGAAGTGTGCAATATTTATGAAACGAATGGCTGTCACAAGTGTGCAGTAATTATGAAATACATTTCTGATACAAATATTTACCATATATAAGCGAAATCTCCACAAAACTGTGCATTACTTATGAAATAAATTCTCCTTGATACTGTGAACAATTTCTAAAGCAATCTGGCGTGGGGGGACAACAATGAAAACTCTTCGGCAAACAAAAACACAACCGACATGAGACGCAAATCCAGACCCACGAAGTCATACAGAGACTCAATACACCCAGTCAGAGGAATCTTCTGGTTGCGTGGATTTCGGCAAGAAAAAAAATTTCAAAGAAAAATCAGGTTTGAAAGAAACAAAGACCAGACACAAAAAAACATTTCCCTCAACCAACACTCTTACATAAGTTAAACATTTCCCGGTTCTTTTCTCTACTACTTCCGGATTTATGATCCGACTCATTAGGAATACAATCGATTGCCGACTTACGGATCACAATCAACGTGCCACAAATATTTTTTATTTTATTCCAACAAATTTAAATAAATAAATAAAATCTATTTCGATAGAAATTCCTGGCGACTGGGGTGACATGATGTGTCAGTTCACGAAACTAAATAAATAAATCGATTTCGTAACCGTGAAATTTCTTACATAAATAAATAAATAAGGAGAAGGGAAAGAAATAAAGAAATTTGTCTCTTGTCTTCATGATGTGTACGAAATACAAAATTAGCCCAAAAAGATGTCGAAGGGGGACCACAAGGTGACGCCATAAATACAAACGACACCGCATTAATCCACGAATATATGATATGATCGACGTCGGTTTCAAAGCTCTCGAACTTTCGCTACCGGAAGTTTATCCTCCGCCCTCAAGCACTCAAGAACAAGGCGTTCGAGACGTACGAAAATGCACGAATGGCTTTCGAAGGAAGAAAGTTTTGAGTCATTCAAATTTTTCTTTTGGCAGAGGATCAAATTCGCTCTCGATATAATGATTTTTGATATTTTAAAGTTTCGGTTTCTCTGAAAAGGTTGTGACCTTTGTGATGTTGGAAGGGGGGCCAGGGAGAAACTTTGGGTTGGTGTTTGTGGCTGGTTTTTTACCCTGACACCTCCCCTCCCCCCAAATGCTGGTGGATGATTCTCTATAAAAATTCTTAGCTCGGGGGTAGTTCGATGAAGATTGCATTTTGGGAATATATCCCACACTTCAATCATGAACTCGTTTCGTAAGTAATGCACACTGCAATCAAAATTTCATTTCATAAATACTGCACAATTTGGATCCAAACTCAATTTCACAAACACTGCATGAATTTAAGAGGGACATATTTCATGGTTTCATAAGTAATGCACGCCTAAACCAAATTTCAGAAATACTGCACACTGCGACCAGAATTCATTTCATAAATACTGCACACTGACGACCAGAATTCATTTCATAAATATTGCACACTGACGACAAGAATTCATTTCATAAATATTGCACACTGACGACAAGAATTCATTTCATAAATATTGCACACTGACGACAAGAATTCATTTCATAAATATTGCACACTGACGACAAGAATTCATTTCATAAATATTGCACACTGACGACCATAATTCATTTCATAAATATTGCACACTGACGACCAGAATTCATTTCATAAATACTGCACACTGACGACAAGAATTCATTTCATAAATATTGCACACGACAAGAATTCATTTCATAAATATTGCACACTGGCGACCATAATTTATTCCATAAATACTGCACACTGACGACAAGAATTCATTTCATAAATACTGCACACTGACGACTAGAATTTATTTCATAAATACTGCACACTGACGACAAGAATTCATTTCATAAATCCTGCACAGTTTAATCAGAATCCCATTTCATAAATGCAGCATTTTAACTCAAAACTCAACTTCATAATTACCGCACGAATCCACCAGGAATTCATTTCATAATTAATGCACACCTAAATCAACATTCCATTCCATAAATAATGCACACTTCTTAGCCTATTTATTTATATCTACCAATTCTATGAAATTTAAATTTTATTCAAAACCTTCGCCCCCAACCTCATAAAAAGACATCCACACTTCACTACAATTTGCTAAAGAGAACCGGCCATCTAATATTCAGCTCATCTCAGTCACTTTAAACAAGACATTTCGTGTCACCTCTATAAAAATAAATTATTACTATAAAACTATAAACGAGAGATAGTCCAGACCTAAACAGTGCTCATCCCCAAACCTTAAATTACAATCCAAGACACTTTTGGTCCAGATCAGTTCGTACGTTTTAGAGTTATCTCAGCACATACATCCAAACAAACTTCCTCAATTTTTTATGTATAAATTTAAGATACCGTCTACTAGTCGGTGAGTTACGATTCAAAATCAGAAGTCCAAATTCAGAGAAAATAAATAAATAACAAGAAACAACATAAGTTCAGTTTTTGGCACAGAAATGCCGTTGAATAACTACTTCTGGGAGGTAGTGATGCTGCATTTATTATGATAGCAAACACATGTTCTGAACGTTTTCCATATCAAAGGTTGTACGTCGTGGTTCCAAAAATCTCTCGAAAATTACCATCATACAGCAGACAGATTCGAAATCTCGAGTCATTTCATAAATAATGCACAATAAATAATTTTAATAAGAATTAATTTAAATAATGAATATCTTCAGGGAGTTTTCAAACCAAATTCCATTTCAGTATTAATGCACACTTTAGTCAAGCCTCTACTTCATAAATAATTTTAAATACTTCAAATAACAATTAGAGAGAGAGAGAGATAAGAGAAAACAAAACAGAGAAGAGAAAAGGAGAATAGAGAAACCAGAAGAGAGAGAGACACCAAAAGAAACAGAAAGAAATTAAAGAAAAGAAGTTAACACAACAAGAAGAAAGTTATTTTAACATCACATCCCCTCAGGGGTGGGTTGAAGGGCGGGGGGGCCCACTCTCATCTTTTTTTATTTAAAGAAACAAACGGTTCCTCCGTGAGATTCATCATTCTTACTCTCCGATCGCTTTCAGACAAATGAACCTTCAGACACGTAAACCTACCCACGCACGCCATGGCCCTTAAACAAATCTCATTTCGATTTCGTGCGAAAAATCAGAGAGAGAATCTTTCATCTTCTCGAGGAAAAAATTCGTTCTTCCTCTCATCTTCAAGGACCAGTCGACCACGTCCTACCGATTTATTTAACCGAATCCATTAAATGATAAAAATAAAAATTATTTAGGCAATCACCACCCCGGACTAAGGACTTGCAAAAAATAAAACTGAAACAAAATGGCGTTGACGAAAACCAAACAAACGCAGTAAACGAGGGCCCTGATATGTCGTAAAAACGTACAAAAGCAGTAACGACCGGAGCCGAATATGGGGGGCCCGCCCATAATTTCAACGTTTCATTTCCTTTACAGCTACTGTTTCGAACCTGAGCAAGAGAGAGAGACGACCCAAGATGAAAAAAGAAATGATAACAACAACAATAACGAAAAAAGCCTTCTGCCATTACGAATCGTGCTTTTATCATATTTAGTTTTTGATAAAAATCAAAAAGGAGCTCCCGCGAAATCAGAAGCAAAACTCATTACACACCCAAAACAATCATGAAGGATATCCAAACCCCTCTCCATCACAATCCGAATCCTCAACCGATTCCAGGGGCCCTCCCGCAAAGGGCCACCTGAATCGCTTTTGTGTTTAATTCTTATCAGATCTATCCACAATCAAAATGATTATTAGCCACATCGGACCTTGGAATTATATCTCAGGAACCGAACAATAAAATACTCATTTGAATGAAATTGAAAATGGAAGCTCGGAGGGAAATCCTGAGACGACAAAAACCGTGTGAGAAACACAATTTTGGGATATCTCCTCCCGCTTAAGGCTTAACTCAAAAACCTGAATCCGAGCCCATTAAAACTCCACCTAAATCCTGTTGTTGTGCAATCAAACCCCTTTCAGACCTGAAGGCACGGTCCCCTACCACGTGAAATCTTTTATAAGGTGGAGTAAATCAATGAGAAAAATAAAATAAAAACATAAATTCATTCGATTTCACAATTAAATTCCACATTTTTTTCCCATGACAATATTAAACAAGATGGACGCCATTTTTTTGTGGGAAGGGGGACGCGGGTGGCCGATTCCTTATCACAAGAAAATTGACTTACCTCGCCTTTTCGTCCTCACATCCTCATACCATTTCATTAAACAATATGATACGACCTCGTTTACTTATTAAAAACGATCATTAATCACAATTAATTAACAAAACTCAAATCAAAAACACTCTCGAATATTTGGTTGAGTGTTACAAATCCCCTTTCTTAAAATAATCGAAATCCGTTCATTTAAATTCCAGTTGGGGAATTATCGGATCATTAACACCCGAAATTCATGAAAAGACATTGAAATATGTTATATCCAAAACATAAAAGGAAAAAATTTTGGAAACTGAGCTTCGACCCCCTCCAAACAAAAAATAACGAAGGCTTGGTTCCCATCGAACGACGCTAACGGAAATCTTTCTTCTGACACGGCAAATTAATCGGTTTCACCGTGACACAGGCGCCAAACACTTGCGTGCTAAAGTTGGAGATTAATTGTCGAGCTTTGTTTCATACTGGCTCCGAGCCTTCTGACTTTTTGCCACCTGCGTCATTGAATATCACGGTTCCAGTATTTTCAACGCTTCACAAATTAACCTTTGAAGATGAGTCAATTTTTTGTTGTTTTCGTTTTGGAATCATGGTCCGTGTTTAAAAGGTGATAAAGTGCGTGCCAATAAAAATTCACAACTTCAGGCGTGTTAAAATTGGGCTTCGCGTAGCCCTTGATATTTCCAGACTATTTTTTTATAAGATTAGATAAAGGTCGATTCAAGATTAATTCATTTATCAATTCTTTTTTTGTCTCGGTGTGATCATGAAGGATTATGGGGGAAGAGGAAGAGAGAATCAAGACTGGGAGAGCATCGTGTGTGAATTGGCATTCGACTGTAAGTATTATAAAAAAAAAAATATTTTCCGTCTTACCTGAACCTGAATATCGGCTATTTTGTTCCAAGAAAACTCAAATTCGTTTAGGGGTATCCTAGCTTGTTTTAGGTACCTCAAAAACCCAAGTTCCTCTGGTCTTAGTATTAACAGAGCGTGACCTTTGCCACCTTCTCCTCTGGCTGTTCGTCCTACCCTGTGAATATATTCCTGCAACAATAAAATAATTAATCAACCAAAACCAGATCAAAGATCTTAATATGACAAAATAATATTTGTGTTAAACCGGCTCAGATAAGATCAAAGCTTTCTTAAATCACAGCGCCAACATTTTTGAAGGAATCTCACGAGAGAGACTCGACTTCAGTTGGAGCTCAATCTCGGTAATCATCAAAGCCAATTCAACCCCCCCAAAAAAACTCTGATCATCAAATCCGATCAAAGGTTTTGTTTATTGTACCTTGGGATCATCTGGAGGATCAAACTGAACAATCCAATCCACAGCAGGAATGTCTAAACCTCGAGCAGCTACGTCCGTGCACAAGAGAATTCCGGACTCTGCGTTACAGAACTGAAAGAAAACGGTCGTCCGTTTGGCCTGTTTTTGTTTCCCGTGAATGCACATCACCGGAAGATCGATATAATTTAAAAGTTCATGATGGTATTTGACGGACAAACAAGAGCTAAAAAACACCATGATTTTCTTCTTTCTGTTCTTCTTGAGAAACGTGAAGAGAAGAAGGAATCTCTTTTCTGACGGACAGACAACGTATCCTTGTTCTAATCCCTCGACGGTGGCTTTCTCTTTCTTGTCATCAATCCCCACGTAAACAGGCTCTTTCTTAAGAGCTAGTTTCGTTAAATTTTCCGTTTTTTCTGTCGTCGTTGCACTGAAAAGCATTGTTTGCCTTCTTTCTAAAACAAATAAAAATCAAAATGACTTATAACCGATTCATCACCCAAATTTCTAATCAAATCAAATTTAACTTACTCGGCAAAAGGTTAATGATTTGTTTCAATTCCTCTTCGAAACCAATATCTAAAATCCTATCAGCTTCATCTATTATCAAGCATTGTAAATTCTTATACAAAAACCCAGGAGTGTTTTGAAGATGATCCAACAATCTACCAGGAGTAGCGACAAGAATATTTATCCTTTTGACAATTTCTCTGCCTCCATTTTCCTATTAGCACCTCCCATTATCAATCCATAGGTATGATAATGATACTTCATAAGTTCTTTAAGAACACCAAATGTCTGCATTGACAACTCACGAGTAGGAGATATAATAAGAGCACCAACACCATTTCTAGGTAAGAATTTTAATTTATATATAAGCTCTACTGCCGGAATCAAAAATGCTAAAGTTTTCCCTGAGCCTGTTTTGGCAGAACCCACAAGATCCCTGCCTTCGAGAAGTGGGGGAATACTTTTTGCTTGGATTTCAGTCATATTGGTAAATCCCATGTCAGCTACTCCTTTCAATGTATTGTCACTAACAAGGCCTTCTAATGAAGAAAATTGAGTACTGCTCAATATTTCCAATGTTAAATTCGAACCTGGCACTGAAACAAATTTTTATATCAAATTAAACTTATCCATCTGCATAGGACTACATGAAATGATTTAATGATGGAGATTAGTTATTATTCTTTAACTTCGTTAGCTACTTACTTCTTTTACTATCATCCTGTTCTGTTGCTTCTATACTTTCTTCCAACTCTTCGTCATTATTCAAGGTTTCATTTTCATCTGTTTCTGATTTGTCATTTTCTTCTTTCTTCTTTTTCTTTTTTTTAACACTGTCATTCTCCACATTCTTACCACTGTTAACTACATCTTCATGCTTTCTTTTAATTTTTGTTGTAGTTTGGAACTATTTTTCTCTTTCTCTTCATCTTCGGCTTGTTTTTTCTGAAGTTTGTTAAATCTTTCAGGATCTGATAAATGAAAAATCAATTACTAAATGAAGATACTTACTAATATCAATTTCTAAAGTATATAATCATAAAATGTTAGTATAAAATTAATAAAACAAGATTTTGATTGTAAATGAAATTGCACATGTTGAGGGTTTTTAAAAACAAATTAACAAGGTTAGGTTAAACTTGCCTTCTTTTTGTTCTAATATTTTTAATTTTTTCTTTTCTCTTTTTTTGATTTTGCGCATTAAAATCTTTTCCTGAAGCGACATTTTTACAAAATATATGTCTGATAGAACTGTATAAATTATTAAATAAAACTTAAACTCCAGCCACCAGAATCACGTTGACTCCATACAAATAACGTGGCAGAAGATTTGCTTAGTGAACTTATCGTTTGTTTCCTCTATGGCCGACTTAGCTCTAACCGCAAGTTGTGTGTTTTAGTGAGTACACGTGAGAACGTAATTTCAGAAACTAAATGAAACTGAACAACAATGTCTGCTTCAAGCAAGATTTTCGTTAGACACAAAGCACTAGGTTACGTGAGCAATCATATTCCAGTCGTATCACGGTATATTAAAAGAAGGAGAGAGAATCTTTTAGTTACTTGTGTCGGCAAATCGTTTCACACTTACGGTTCTTCTCATCTGGGGTTGCTAAGTGTTAGTGATTTGCACCCTGAAGAGATAACATGTATAGCAGGCGATTCGTATTTAATTTTTACCGCAGCCGGTAATAAAATCTATGCTTGGAGAAGAGGAACCGAATTAAAGCATCAATACGAGGGGCATGAGTGTTCCATTAAGTTGATGTTGCCTTTCGGGCCTCACTTGATAACCATCGACGAATTAAGTAATTTAAAAGTTTGGGACATTAAAACAGAAGAAATATATCTAGAACTAACATTTAGCAATGACGGTTTTGAAATCACCACGATTACGCATCCCAGCACATATCTAAACAAAATATTGTTGGGCAGCGAGCAAGGATCTCTTCAGTTGTGGAATTTAAATACTTCAAAATTAATTTATACTTTTAAGGGTTGGGGATCAGCAGTCAGTACTGTTGAACAATCACCAGCTGTTGATGTTGTTGGAATTGGTTTAAAAAACGGACGTATAATACTTCATAATTTGAAATATGATGAAACTGTAATGGAGTTTCATCAGGATTGGGGTATTGTCACATCGTTAACTTTTAGACTAGATAATTCACCCCTGATGATATCAGGGACAATGTGTGGTCATTTGATTATTTGGAATTTGGAAGAAAGGAAAGTATTTTCTCAGCTACTGTATGCACATGATGGAAGTGTGACAGGATTGAAGTGTTTACCCAATGAGCCTTTGATGGTGTCATCATCCCCAGATAATTCTCTTAAACTTTGGATATTTGATATGCTAGATGGTGGACCAAGACTTCTGAATAAGAGGGAAGGCCATTCCCTTCCTCCTACTTATGTAAGATTTCATGGTTCCAATGGTCAGAATTTATTAAGTGCTGGTGGCGATTCTCATTTGAGGATCTTCAATACAGTTACAGAAAGATTTAACAAATCGTTGGGTAAAGCTTCTTACAATAGAAAATTATCAAAAAAAGGAAGAGGAGTTGAAGACTATTTAGCAATGCCACCTATTGTGAAGTTTACTTCTGAAACGACAAGAGAAAAAGAATGGGATAACATTGCAGCCATACATTTAGGAGTTCCACATGTCACAACCTGGTCATATGATAAACTTAAAATGGGTGAATTAAAGTTAATTCATGACAGATTTATAATTAATAAAAAGACACAAGGTCCTAGGTATAAAGCTTGTCCTGCTAGTGTGCATTTAAGTCATTGTGGAAATTTTGTTCTCATCGGTTACACATCTGGACACTGTGATAGATATAACATTCAGTCTGGGATTCATCGTGCAACTTATGGGAATGACAAAGCTCATGAAGGTGCTGTACGTGGGGTGACAACAGACAATTTAAATTTAATTGTGGTTACTGGGGGTAGTGATAAACTAATTAAATGGTGGAATTTTAAAACGAGTCAAGAAATCTATAAACTACAATTAGAAGATGGGGTTTCGTTTTTTGTATCACATAGTGAAAGTTCATTGACTGCAGTGGCACTCGAAGATTTTACTATGCTTATAATTGATCTTGAAGGGAAGAATATAATAAGAAGATTTGCAGGACATAAAGGAAAGCTGATGGATGCTACTTTCAGTCCTGATTCTAGGTGGCTACTAACCAGTTCGATGGATTGTTGTAT
Source organism: Columbicola columbae (assembly GCA_016920875.1). Taxonomy (NCBI): domain Eukaryota; kingdom Metazoa; phylum Arthropoda; class Insecta; order Psocodea; family Philopteridae; genus Columbicola; species Columbicola columbae. Next base: position 5,422,779 of record JADMLL010000009.1, on the reverse strand, counting down.
TTTCACCTGGGACATACCATCTGGTTGTCTTGTCGATCATTTTAAGGTGACTGTTGTTTTGAGTTATGCGGTTGAGCTAAGCTTTATTGTGGGCTTCATCATTAATGTTTGGTTTTCTTTGGCAGGTGGATTCAGCTTGCACGTCACTATCATTTTCACCGACTGGAGAGCTTTTGGCCACCACACATGTCGATTATTTAGGGATATTCTTGTGGTCGAATCGCACTCTCTACACTCACGTGACACTGAAACCGGTCAAGGATTTGGAGAACATTCCCATGTTGTCTCTTCCTTCGGTCGCTTTGAAGCTCAACAACCAGAAGAAGTGGAAGTCTCAGACGAAGAAGAATCCAAATCCATCGAACAGATCGATGACTTGATCACGCTATCATCATTGGCAAGTTCCAGGTGGCAAAATCTACTTCAAATCGATTTGATAAAGAAAAGAAACAAACCGAAAGAACCGCCGAAGGTCGCGAATAACGCGCCATTCTTCCTACCGACCATACCCTCGATGGATGTCACGTTCGATTTGAGTGCTGCCGAAAAACCCAAAGACACTCGAATGATTTCGTCAAAGGCGTTCAATATGTTAACCCCTCTTGGGTCTCTTCTCAGAAAAGCAGAGAATGAAAAGGATTTCATGGAAGTTTTTAATAAACTTAAGGACATGGGTCCGTCCATGATCGATCACGAAATCAATTCCCTGGCGTCGGGTGATGTAGACCTTACGAATTCACTTTTGATTCAGTTTATGAAAATGTTGCGATTCGCCTTAGACAGGAAACTAGATTTCGAACTGGCTCAAGCTTATCTAGGCTTGTTTTTAAAGGTTCATGGAGAGTCATTAATCGAAGAGGATGATTTAAGAGAACATTTAGAACAATTAAAATCAAGTCAGATTTCAGGCTGGAAGAAACTCGAAGAAGATTTGTTGTATAATTTAAGTGTTGTTCAGGCTCTGAAATTATGAAAACTGTAACTGACTGATAGTGCCTTCAAAAGGACTTGTGTAATTTAACTACACAACAATGTTGTAATTGATTGTTGAATGTATAATGATATGTATAATTTTATACTGTGCAACTTTTAAAAGTATTAAATTACTTATATTTTATACTTGTTATCAAATTAATTTGTATCCCTTGTTTTCACTTCCAAAGACTGAGAGACAACAGCAATTCACCTAATTTTTAAGTTTTTTCTCTGTTTAGGCCAACTAATACCAAAGTTGTGTAACCTCTTTTGGATTCTTCATTCTTTTTAGACTGCTGACTTCATTTACTGTCTGTAGGCTTTCTGTTTTCTCTGTTAGCATGTACAATAACAATACAAACTTTTCTTGGACTCTGGTAGGTTAACTGACTGATATTTAGATGACAGATTGGGTTTGTCAGGAAACTTAGAGAGACAACTGTATGGATAGAGCAACTTTAACAAATTTTAGGGGCTGGGAAGTTATGTAAATACTTTGTATATACCATCTAGCGCTTATTAGGCCCATATATCTTCATTTGCAAGAAACTCTGCTTTCATTTGTACTGTGTGAATTCTTTTAAGATGCCACTGAATTTGCTTTAATGATGATTGTATCAAATTCAGAGTTTCTCTTTGCCCCATCAATCCATATTTAAGTCTTCTGTGAACTGTTTAATTAAAGTTTTTAATGCTTACTTGAATTCTAAGGGTTTTAAACATTGTCACTCTCATTAATCAGTTTTCAAATTTAAAGCAAATTTTTCAGTTGTGGCTTTCATCAATTAACCTTTAGACCAGTGGTTCCCAAAGTGGTCTATGACAACCTGTGAAGTGGTCCACGATAGTGGATCTCAACATATACTGATAGTACCTATTTACTCACATTATACTATCTTATAATATAAAGACATCTTCACTACAGTGACAAATTTACAAAAATCAGGTTAGTCAGGGGGTCCACCCAAAACTGAAAAACATGGCAAGGGGTCTATGACACAAAAAGTTAGGGAACCTCTGCTTTAGAACCATGTTTCATTCCTTACACTCACTCGATAAATATAATATCAACACCAACCCACTTTATACCTTCAAAACCTTATTTTAATCACTTCTCTTTAGTGTATCAATTTCAAATTAAAAAAATGGATTTAAAAGAAATTAAGCCCAAATTGAATAAGTACAAAAATTATATTGACAAATTTAAAAAGTTATAACAACAAAAATTAAATAAGGAAGAAGAAGAAATAATTAGTTACCAATGTCCTAAAAATAGCAAAGTACAAAAATCCTTCATTTTTGAAAATGCTAACATTCTTTGAAATTGACAAAACTTTTCATGCAATTCAAATTTTCCTGCGGTAATGGCAAATCAGTTAAGTAATCCGAATAAGCGATGGCTATCCTGTACAGACTCCTTCTCAGTGCTGATTTCAATGATGATTTCATACAGAAATCATGATCCCTCTTCTGAAATTTCTTCTGAATATTTCCCATTTTGTCCAATGAGTATTTCAGTCTAAGCAATGTATTGATAATCAGAGGTAGGTCCTTGAGCACAATTCCAAACTGATCTTCCATCAAGGCACTGGCTGCAAGCTCCGATAAGCTTTGAATAACCCAGATCAATGGCTGCGAGTTTGAAACTATAAAACGAATTTTGGCATCTGGTTTCGTTGAAAATATGTAACTGATGACTGAATTCTGTTGAACTATTTCAAGATAAGATTCTAATTTTGTCCACAATTCTTCTCTTGGAGTTGGCTGCTGCTTAATCACCATTCTCTGAGGATGTTCCATTAAATTCCTAAGTTTCCTCGTAGGTGACAATGGAACAGGCCCACTAATAACATCAGCATAATTTTTTGTCATGTCTCTCATATGATAATGTCTCGGTTCTGGTGGACTTAGTTTCACTGGTTCAGGAACCTTGTAAATGTCTTGTATTTCACAGATAAATTTATCTATCAACTTCAACGATTCATGTAAAATTGCATTCCAAGTATGAGGGTGACCACCTGGTTGACTGAGTGTGAAAACTTGCCAACGAATTGACTTTTGACTCATTGACAGAATAAAAAGATCATAACATGCCAAATGTTGAATTATTGGTATGTTCTGCTCTCCAAGCAGTTGATAGCAAAACTGATTTCGAATTAGGTTGTTTTATTAAAGCAAATGAATAATGTTCAGTATAATGAATCTGAATCATCAACTGCAATGTCTCCATAAATGAAAAGTAAACACTTGAAATCAGCCAAGCATTGATGAGAAGTGACAGTTTGAAAACACTCGATATAACTGAGTACGAAGAATAATCAAAATATCCAGAAGAAAATGATTCAAATAGCATAATGAATTGGTTTCCGTACCACAAATACAAAGGCAAGAAATAGAAAACTGGCACAAATGATGATTGCAAACAGTTTCTAAATGTAGTTGGAAACTTTGACTTTATCTGCAAAAACAGTAACTGTCTTATTATAGGAAACTGAAGGTAGTTGTCTTTTAAGAAATCAAACCTAATAAAATAATAATTTGCTGTCCACACACCAAACGCCATTAAAAACACATAGTTTTCATTTAAACACGGGTTTCTCGAAAACTCATAACACTCTTTAGTTAATGAAACATTGTTCAATTTTAAATAAGTCCAAGGTAATAGGATCCCAAGCCAATTGTGCAGAATCCACTTTAGAATGTTATTCCTTGTGAAAAAACTGCAGAGGAACTTGAACCTCGATGTTAACAGAGATGGTGGCTTCTTGAATTCCTGCGATAATATATATCCTATTGTGAACACGATTACGTGACATGGTATCAATGAGAGCCAGGTTCCGATATTGAAAGCTAGAAGTACTGATTTAACGAACCAGTTCACTGGATGCACGATATCTACGTTGGCGAGTACGATATACAACGAAAGTGGGAAAACGTGAAGGATAAGCGACCACACGAACGAACACAACAAACGTGAGAATAGTATCCTTTCATACTCCATATTATTTTTATAACTGGTTGTATAAATTACATTTTAATGAATCTAACCACAAAAGCATGACTTTTCCCGCTGCAGAATGCCGGGCTTCATTAACCGTTATGAACATGGAGGGCAACAAGTCGAATCACTTCAAAACTAACGCGAATGGCTATGGGAAATGTATGTATATAAAGAACAAAAAAAAATTTTTTTAATAAAATATTTATCTGTCACTCTTTTATAGTTACCTATAAGTTATGTTTAACTAGGTATATTATTATGGAAATCGATAAATTAGTTTTGAAAGTTCCTATTATTAATTTATTAAAAATAAAGTGTGTTACCTGTCGTCTCGATTAGGTTAATTCCATAATTATTCACTAAGAAGATTGATTCAACAAAAAACAAATGACTGAGAAGCAAAAGGTGCGTCCCTTTTTTAATTCTCACAATGAGGGTAGGTACTACAAGTCAGTTATCCATGTATGAACAAGGCAAAATCTTTACATAACCCATTCCTCTTGCAGATACTATGTCTTCATGGGTACCGACAAAATGCTACGAAGTTAAGCACTCAAACAGGTTCCCTACGTAAAATACTTAAAAATGTTGCTGATTTGCACTTTATTTCGGCACCGCACAAAATCCCTGATTCAGAGTTTGTTGAGGGTAATGAAGATGACCAAAGAGCTTGGTGGTTTACAAGACCTACAAGTTTCAGCTCTCGAGATGAAACAGATTTAGACACAGGTTTAAGTACGAGTATAAAAGAGATAACAAAATATTTTGAAGAACATGGACCCTTTCAAGGTCTCCTAGGTTTCTCCCAAGGAGCAGCTTTAGTCGGGATTTTATGTGCTTTAAAACAAAGACAAGAAATAAAGTTAGACTTTCAGTTTGCTATTATTGTATCCGGTTTTAAGTCTAGATGTACGTTACACTCTAAGCTTTATGATCAGAAAATAAACATTAGTAGTCTTCATGTGATCGGAGAAGGAGATCAAGTGATTCCAAATGAAATGAGTCGAGATCTTGCAGATGTTTTTGTAAACCCTGTTATCATGACTCATCCAGGGGGTCATTTTGTCCCAGGTAGAAGTTCATTAAAAAAAGATTATATTGATTTTATAACATCTCAGAAACCAGTTTTATAATAACTATGTAATCTGAGATTAATATATTATATATATTTAACTAGTCAATGGTCCATTAAAATTATTTTATAAAACTTATCCCCTCAAAAATATCCTTCTGTTTGACTTTTCCTCGATACTTCTAAACCTGAAAAGATTCCTCTTCAAACCTAAATACTGAATAAATTATGTTGTTAGTTTACATCCTGATTGAAAAATTGTCTTGGGGTATGATATTGACCAAAATTTCAATAATACAAAAACTGAAAACTTATTATTCTCTGTCTCATGAAGGTATAACATCTATGGTAGTCACAACTCTTAATACATTATGACTACAACTTGAAAATAATTTCACCAGACTGCCTATCAAACGAGGAAACTAATTCAAATTAAGTTTTAACAAAGAAAAAATTTCCTTAAAAATTTATTTGAAATAGAAAAGTTTCTAGTTTTTACATTTTGGTTATTTATTTACAGTTTCAAATGAAATGGGATACACCTGACCCTAATTCCAATTTTTTCCCATCTTCACTGGCTACAGTTAACCCATTTGAGCAACAAGGATTTCTCCAGATGCAATTGAACACTGAAATGCTGATTGCTAATTGAGATTAGCTTTCAACGAGAGGGAAAATCCCCAAGGCTCACTAATCATCACAATAATTCATCTGCCAGGAAGAAAAACTTGGAATTTTAATTCTCTTTCTATTATAATTTAGTTTTTTATATTATTATTAAAATTAAATTTCAATTATCACCATACAGTATGATAATAATTGAAAAAGGTTTTATTTTGGTTTGAGACAAATCCATCAAATTTTTAGAAAGACTGAGTGAAGTCTAACAAATGTCTGACATGTATGGTTTGGTTTAGACCAAGTTGTCATTTCTAAAAATTTGAGATTTTCTCTAAAAAACCAACCAAACTTGACAAAAGAAAAATATTATTTAACTTTTCTCAAAAAAAATTTAAATAAAAGCGGGACTAATTAATTTAAATAACCGGCAGCAAAACTTTCTAAATTTATAAATATCGAATGAAAAGCGTGAACGATAGTTAGCTAGCAGAAATATTAACGAACTTTTTATTAAAAACTTCGTTCAAATTTCATTTAATTTAAGTTTAATAATAAAACTGGAGGGAAAAAGCCCTCAATATCCTCTCTTGCAGAAAACAAAAAGTGAAAAACCGTTAACGCACCTCATTTTGAAAATTTTTGAATACGCCGCCATTTTGAAACATAAAACGATTCTTAAAGCCACAAACGACTCAGGAGTAAGAAAAAGTTTTTCAGTGATTAGACTCGACATTTGTTTAATAAAAACCACTCAAAGATGATACTTATGAATTTCGCTTCCAAGTTGGAAAAACATTTCAAGAGAATCATGTATAAATATACCGGATCGTTGTATAACCAATAAGGTAGTATAACTCTATCACTACTGCTTATGAAATAACAAGTCACTCTTCTATGAGTTATATGAAAGTAAGCACTGAACGCCCAAATTTCCTGTCTTAACTACAATCTCATTTCTCCAATAATTGCAAAACCCAATTATGATATACAGAATTTCATTATTTTATACAAAAAATATATTAAAATGGGATCAAAACAAGCATTCAACTCACAGGAGAGTGTTTAGTTAGTGTTTATAATGAATTTAGTAACTATAACAGGTCAAGGTACTTCAAATACATTCAAAGCAGTTTATGTCTAACCAGCTTCACATTGAAGGTTATATTTGAATTACCCAAACCTGAAGAAGTGTAACAGTTTTCGATTTCAAATCCAGTTTTTCTTTTTCACAAATTTTTATTTACATAAGTTTTCCAGACTTATTAGATTACAATCCGAATACATGAAAATGAACTTTTACAAGTGATAATTATCTTTAATAAATAACAAACAAAAAAAAGACACCCCCTGTTTAAAAATGATCTCAACATTTTTGAAAAAGAAAAAAATAGTTTTCTCGTTCATTTTATGCTTTATGATTTTATTATTTATTAGTCTGAGAGGTTTCTAACGGCCTAAAACAAAAAAGTAAAGTGTCTCATATCAGATACAAGAACAATGAACTCCATAGACTAGTAATAATTTGCATTAAATAATTACATCAAAATTTACTTGATAAGCGAAAACACACAGAACACACTGTTCATGAATTTTCATTAACTACAAATTTTGTTGATAAAATTTTTAATCCTTCTTTTGAAATAATAGATTGGACATTTTCATAACTGTGTAAATAGTTTCTAATAATGATTTTTAGAAAATTATATTGTAACTTAAAATTCCCAGTAAAAAAGAAAAGAATCTACTTAATAAAGTCTAGTAGAGATTCTTAAAAATTTGTTTCTTCTTTGACTTATACAATTTAACTCCTGGTCGAGATGAAACAAAACCCTTTCGAGTGAACACCCACATAAAAAATAATTTTTCTTCCCCTTAAAATATGCAAGTCTTGTATTGTGGAAAACCAAAATCACCATATTTGCATAACCCTTTCTCGTTGCTGTTCTTAAGCACATCACTACAGAAGCGAATAAAATTATCAAACTTGGTGATTAGGTGCTATCATTTTAATCACAACCAAATGAAAGAGAAAAAAAAAGAAAGAAAGAAGGAGAGAGAGAGAGAGAGAAAGTTTTAATAAATTATCTTTTAGTTATGATTATTGCCTGCATCAAAAAAAGAAAAAAAAATTCCATTATAACTTATATTCATGCTATTTGTTCTTGGCCATTTGATTCTGGTACTTTCATTACATCTGGTAAATCTGGAGGTGATGATAAAGGTGTTATTTCCAACGGTTCAAAATCTCCATCTGGTTCCAATCTCAGTGCTAGTCCTAAGGGTGCTGGACATTGGGCCTTAGCAACGTTCGGTACCAATCCATAGTCCTGTAGAGTTTTATCATCTTCCATTATTTGATTCTCTTTGAAAAGTTGCTGGTTCTCCGGTGCAATTTTTAAGATTCCCTCAATCATCTTCTTTAATTCAAACACACTTGTGGTATCCTTACAATCGGTGAATATTGTCAGTTTCTTACGTCGTATCATCAAAAACACATCCTGAAAGAGATAATAATAACTTGTCTCTAAGTTTAATGATAACCATTGCGAATTTGTGGTTTAGTTTAAAGAGGGAGATCTGTAGTGTAATGTTAAGAGCACCTGAGTGGGAGGGGTAGTTTAGTGGTTAAAGTTTCTGACTTGAATGCAAAGATCGTGAGTTAGAATCCTCCTCCCACATCCTGTTATAACCAGAAAAAGGGTGAAAGACGGGATAAAACCACTACTATGTTAAGAGCACCTGACTAGAATAGTCTCTGACAGCTTGTATATATCTATGGATGATAAACAGGGTTAAAGACTTGAATGTTTACTTTGAGGTTTCATTGTTAGCAAGTTTGTAAAGTCAAAATAAATTTTTCTGGTGCATTCACTAAAGTTTCAGACTCCTACAGATGACTTGAAATAAAGTTTAATCATTAACCTTTACATCTTACTCCAAAATCTGCTTTAAAGAGGCAATTCCTAAGACTATTCTGATATCTCTTGTTTTCAGGCTAATGTTTCATCAAAAATCACATGATTTGATTGCATGATCAATATATAAAAATATTTCAAACATAAAATTCAACTACGTCTTGTGTTATCATCATGTCTAGAGATAAATGAAATCTTTTTTGAAGGCTTTCGCTAAATATAAAACAAAGACTTTAATTTCTGACAACTAGATTGTGAGAAACAAATCTTAAAACATATCCAAAACAACTGATACAAAGTCCTTTAAACTACTTAAAATAATTTATCCCAAAACTACTATACATATTAAAATAAACTATCAAGTGATAACTAAAAATGCAACATGGACATGTCAGTCATGAAAAAAAAGGTATCAACTACAGAATATCTAAAGTTTATTCATGGGACTGCTGTGGATGTGTGAAATACTAGTTCTTAGAAATTAACGTGTAAATAAAATATTGAGATAAATAATAATAACAAATTGAATCCATGACTCATGAAATTAGCTGCGCGTTTGACAAACTAAGGTTATGTTGATTACAACAATTGTAAATACATTCCCAGAGCAATCAGTTTTGGTTTTATTCAATCAAATGAAATTCCATGTTTTTATTTTGCTTATCGAAAAGTATTTGATATTTGAATTGGTTTGAAAACAGGCTCGTTTCTCTTGAATAAATAAGTAAATAAATACCAGATTCAATAATATTGGGAAAAAAATTTTTTCTCCAAATCATCTTCACGGAATTTCGAAACTAATTTATTTAAAAGGGTTAGTCAGTTAAAAAATAAAAGAAACCTACCATAATTGTGTGTTCGTGGGCTTATTAACAAAGCACGACAAAAGAAATTAATAAAATAATAACCAAAATGAAAATAACATGGACAAAAGCAAAGAGGAAATCTCGAGAGATGTTACTCTATGAGAAGCCTCTATGACGATTGAATGAACTCGCTCTCTGATTGGTCGGTGATTTGCAAATGAAATTCTCATTGGCTCTTCCTCGGACGGTGTTCATTTGTTTGTTTCTTTCGTTTGTTGCCGTTGACTGAAATTATTTTCTGCTCAGTATTTACAAACAATGTTCTGACATATAAATTATGAATCTTTTCTTGGGGATATTATGTTTTTGAAAATCTTACAGTCTTCTCAAACGTACCATAAATATGGAAATGAAATTTTCTTCATATGTTTGTTTGTGTCTGTTATAACAGTAAATAAGGTGAGGTTCTTGTTTGTGTTGTATGTGTCTAGTTATTTACATGCCTGAGGTTGAATATATTTATGCCATCTGTGAACTCATATGATACTGGGTTGTTCATTTTTGTTCTTTGGCTTTGGTTCTTCTTTTTTGGTTTTTTGAATGGGGATCCCATATTGATGTAAATTATGGTTTTGTAGAGAATACTTGAAATAATTAATTTTGGTTTTAATCAGCTCAATTAAAAGTTCTTTCGATTGTATATTTGGTGGTGGTTGCTTTAATCGTTTTTCACCTTTTTTTGGGTATAACTAAGGTGACTATTTACTGAGTTTTGCACTCTTTTAAAATCCTGTACTCTGAAAGAACTCACTTCCATTTCTAAAACATTTTTAGATTATTTTATTTCAATTTTATTGAATGAAGAAATGGAGAGTTGAGAAAACAGAACTTGACAAAAGATGGGTAGAAATCTTTTGCATTTTAAAGTAGAAGTTGTTCTACATGAAAATTTAAAAGTTTTAATAGAAATTTCTGGGTGTGTGTGGAAGGAGTAGTGTAGTGGTTAAGTTCCTTGGATACAAATGGTTGTGAGTTCGAATCCTCCTCCTGCATCCTGTTATACCCCCAAAAATGGGTGAAAATCAGGATTAAAACCACCACTGAAATTTCTGGAGATGTTGCCCAGGCACTAATGCTGCTGTTATGAGGGAATTTTGACTATGGAATGAGTTATTGGAGCAGTGAGAAGTTGTAACTTTCTGTAAAAACATTATCTACCATCTTAATAGTCAAATTTAATATGCAAAATGAAAGTTGTTCGGATTTGGCTACATTATTAGATGAACATTTAGCAAAAAACACCCACCCAAAGGAAAATATGTTTATAAAAGAAAATAAAGTTTGTATTGTTTGTTCTCCTTTTTTTCACCTATGAAATACTTCTAAAGTATACTCTTTTTGAACAAAAAATAGTTGGTCACCTTAGTATAACAAAATGTGGGAGGAGGATTCTAACTCACAATCATTGCATCCAAGTCAGGAACTTAACGACTACACTACTCCTTCCACCTTTCAATTCCATATTTTAATGAATTTCATGTATAGACTTAGGGGCTCATTAAAACCCCTGAAAATCGGAGTAGACTCATTCAAAGTCTTATTTCCAGTTCTTATTGTCATACAGATTTGGATTCATAATGAGATTTATTGTATCAAAATAAAACATTTACCAACTTGATAAGTTTGCTAGCATTTTTAGTTGTTCAAGACAAAATTGACTGAAAAATATAGTCTGATTAATTTTTAAAATCTCTTATTGCAGTATGTCTTATCAGAGTTGAAATTCACAGTGCCTACAGTCTTCCAAGGATGGCAAACACTTTCCTGTGTCATTTTACTAAGTGCTCTTATCAAATTTAAAAAAATTACAAATGATTTACAAGTCCTAGATGCGAAAGCTCTCTCTCTTCTCATTCCAGCTCTAATATGTTTCGCATTTGGAATTGTGGCTGGATCTAAAGCCCTAGCAGACCTGGTGAGTTCTTTAAAATCATCTACTTTCAATGTTTTTATGTTTTACATACAATGAACATTTTTATTTATTTATAGCCAGTTCCAGTGTTTCTAGCAGTCACAAATCTCTACTCAGCAATTTTAGTTCTACTGGGAAAGAAGACAGAGAAAAATGCAGTGTCGTTAAAAGTGTGTGGAAGTACAGGCATCCTAGGAACTGTCATCATAATCTTGATATGCAATATAAATTCCTCAAACTCATCGTCATTCATTTGGCTGTTGGGTCACATTTTCTTAAATCTGTTTTATTATTTATATTTAAACAAACTTAACCTAGATTTGACAAATACTACACAAATTTATTACAGAAATTTCTTCAGCGTCATCATACTCTTTCCCATAAGCATTTACTTGGATGTATTGCACTTGCCTCGAACAAGAACTTGGGAATTCTATGTGGGGTGCTTCTTAAGCGGAGTCCTGGGCACTCTCTTACAAATCTGGACTTTTAAAATAATAAATAAGTCGTCATTTTTACAGTTTGAAGGATTTGCTAAGGTCATATGTAGTATGATTGCTCACAAATTATTCTTTGCCAATATCGAACCATTCAGTTGGTTCTTAATCATTATTAACATTTTAATATGTGGAGTTTTCCTTAAGGGTGAGGAAAAAGATACTCAAGAGAATACAAATGTTAAGTCTGAAATTATTTTATCAATCCCTCCGCCATATTTAAAAAAAGTGGAATCTGATGGTGCCTTACTTGTTTAAATAATATTTCACAAGAATAAGTTTAAGTAGGATTGGAATACGGTACATCAGGAAAATGAAAATCTCTTCTGCTATTCATTTTCTTCATGACCGACTGTTGAAGCTGCTGGAAGTTTTGATACATAACCTCTTTGATGAGGCAAGTTAATTATGACAAAAATCTGTGAAGTAATACTCAACATTGAGGCTGGTTTTTAAAGTCGATTGAGATTTGCTCATTTCTCTCATCAGGTTGTAGGTACCTGTACAGGTATTTCACAGCCCTATATAGAGTGAAATGTAACGTTAAATTTAAGAGTACTCATCGTTTTGTCTGTTTTAATTAAAGAGGTACTGGGCCCAAAGGAAAAATTGAAAATGGCGGGAGGTTAGCTAAAAGAACTGAATGTGTACTTTGAAACAAACTAAAGTTCATTCGAGTAAGTTTATAATCTTCTAAACCTGGCTCTGTATAAATTTATACAGACAGTAAAGACCTGAATGAACTGGGACTGATGCATCAACACTTCATTTCCTACATAACACTCACTTTTCATATAAATTCTTTGTAAAAGTGTGCATTATTTATGAAATAGGTGGTTGATAAAACAAAATTAACAAATTAAGATAGAAACAAACTTTTTAACTTACACACTACAGCTAGCTGTTGATGTGGGCAATACCTCTTGACTCCATACTTAAGCTAATCACATCAGTCAATTTGCAAATTACCTTGGTAACACAAGAATTGGCGGCTTTGACGTTTTAAATCAGCCTCGAATTATCTATGTGCATTTCAGTTGACTAACATATCTTTAATAGCTATTGTTAGTAAGGTAACAATAATTTTAAGGGTCACAGTTAATTTTTATTCACTGTTGAAGTGGTTTTTCAAATCAGGGCTGGTTCCCAAAATCTGATTTTTATATTTTTTGATATGTCATACAAAAGAATTATTTTGTCACTAAACTATTTTGTTATTAAACTATTAATTAAGATAATAAAAGTTTAGAGATATGTTTGGATTTTGTTTTGTCTCCCGCCGTCAACACCAAATCTTTCTGTTGGTGGTCATGTCCAAAACCAGTCACCTTTACCTACAAGAAGTTGCCAACCTTTGATGATGATGAATGAGATAAGATTCATCAACCTCCTTTCCAAATAGATTTACTCAGAGAATAAGTTTTGTTGTAAAATATTTAAACTGAATGGGAAACCAAACCTAAGTCAGGAGTACCTACTCCAGAAGGTACCTTAGAGTGTTGTATGTTGATGAGGTGATTGTGATCATGCTGGCTCTTAACCATATTTGGGCTCAGTTTACAAGAATTTAAGGTTCATGTGAAATTGAAAAACTGTATATGTAGGTAAGTGTTGGGGTCTGAAATTCCTCAGGAGGCCCTCACAGTTCTGTAATTCTAGAGATTCTCATCCCCAACTATTCCCAAAGGGCCCTATTTGGGTTAATGTCGAAGACTAAACTTTCTTGCTGTGATAAGACAACATGTCATTGTTTTCTCACGATTTGCATGGGTTATCTCAAATATTTAGCAAAACTGCTTAGTCTGCATCTACATCAAGCAGCACTTGTTTTAGGCAACAGTCCCTTGAGCACCTCATTTGTTTTGGGAATAGGCTTCTGAATTGGCTGAATGAGGCAATATGGCTCCCTTAATCAAGATGGCCGAAACCAAAGCTCTGATAAGATTCCAAATTATGTCTCACTGCCTCCCTGTTTCTTGTTCCTTCATTTAGCACACCATGTTTGTGTATGAACTCCTGTATCAGGATCAATAAAACTGTATTTATGACTGACTTCAGGAATCCTGTATCTATTCTATTTGTTAACCTTTTCAACTGTCAGAATAAATTTGTGCCACCATCCAGTGGCGAACCTAGAACTTGCCTAGGCCTCCAGGGTCTCTCTAATTATAAGTCAATAAATTGTGTAATGTTAATAATTTTATCAATAGACAAGTTCTAATTAATACACACAATAAATTTTTATTTTCCATCTGCAATGTTTCTATATTTATGTTAATATCTACTCTTCTAGCTTTCATACTAGAAAAATCGTGTATAATGCTCTCAAAATTTATATTATTTGTAATTTCTTGTTCTATTGACAATATTGCAAGATTTTGTAGTCTTAATTGACTCACTGTAGAACGAAGATCATCTTGTTCTTGAATTAGAATTCAAAATTTACACTAAAATGCATTTATATACACCGAGGAATAATATTCGAAATCATATAGTTAATCCTAATTTATATAAATCAAATTTTAAACTTATAATATTAATTCAAATGAAATGAATAAGTTGCTTTACAACTATAAATATAAAAATGCCCCCAGGTACGCCACTGCCACCATCTGCAATGTTGTTAATAATTTTATCAAGAAGAGTAGACAAGTTCTATTAGAAACAGTGACAACAAACAACCCAAATTGCTTATTATTGAGAGAAACCTTTCCATCTGCACTGTTTCCATAATTTCATCAAGAGTACACCAGTTCTATTGGGAACAATGACAACAAACAAATCAGCAACAGAGTGATACCTTCTCCATTTTCAACAGTACCACAAAGGATGGATGGACATTGAAAAAGGAAAACCAAAAGAGGAACAAATGTTTATTAATATAATGAAATCAATATATTACAATGTTTGAAGGCTGTGAAGTAAGTACACAACAAAAGTTGCCAACAAAATATAAACTAAACCTCACTATCAATCAATAAAGTATCAATTTAATTTATGTATATCACTCATCTGTGTTTTGGAAATATTCTCTCTCAAAAAAATAGTTCAATAAAGATAATCTATGAAAATAAAATGGCAACTTTTTACTTTTTCATTTGTAATCAAATCAGAACCGCCAACAAAACAAAAAAAAAGAACAAAACCATTGTATAAATACCCATTTATGTAAATAATTCATTTAATATATGTTACAAACTGGAATAGACTTGTTATCAAACACTTCCTGAAGAAAATAATGATAAATGAAGACTGCAAAAAAAGGACGGTGAACGGATAAGAGGAAATAAGTGTCAGTGCCGTGCTCAGTTTTCTCTACGACAAAAGTGCGTATGCATTCACCTACGAATACAGTAATATGAAGAAGGAGCGTTTAAGAGGCAGTTATGGCACAACACCACTCTTGGACCAAATCGAAAATGAATGAAGACACTTAACTGACGAAGGACAATAAATAAAAAAAAGGTTTTCGAGATGTGGTGATAGACTGGAAAACGGGGAAGGGAGTGAAATAAAGATCCTGCTTAGGGAACAAGAAGTAAAAGCTCCTCTTCTTCATCTTATAAATAACGATAAGCATAAAAGAGGTCGATACAGTGACGACGATAATTATAAATTTTCCATTTCTCCATTTTGTTTTTCTTTGTAAACACTAATCGCTTTTCCTTTTTTCTCTTAAAAAGCGAGACCTGCATCCCTGAAGGTTGTGAATATTTTCTCTATGGAATTGACGTAGGCTGCCGTCCTTAGATCTAAACCTAAGTTATACCTCTGGGCAGTTTTCATGATGGCCTGAAATATAAAAATAAATATGAATATACAACAGGAAGTCCCATTATTTCCATTTCCAAATCCCTGTCCCTTACCCTGGCCGATCTTTCCATCGTGTAATCCAGACCAGAATGTACGATGTCCTTTTCCGAAGCACCGGCGATTCTCTTTTGGAACGATTCTGATGGTATTATGTCGATTGCTCCGCCTACCTTTCCAAATCTTCTTTCAAGACTCTCTTGTACAGATTCTAATAATAAATAAATAAAATCAATAAATGTTGATGGTGAGTTTGGCAAATCCTTCTTAAAAGTGTGCAGTATTTATGAAATGAATTCTTGCTGGCAATGTGAATTATGAAATGAAGTCTTGTTGGCGGTGTGCATTATTTATAAAATAAATTCTTTCTGGCATTGTGCATTATTTATGAAATGAATTACTGTCGACGGTGTGCAGTATTTATGAAATGAAGTCCTGCAGACAGTATGCAGAATTTATGGAATGAATCCTTGTTGGCGGTGTGCAGTATTTATGAAATGAATTTTTGCTGACATTGTGCATTATTTACGAAATGACTTCTTGGTGACAGTGTGCAAATGAATTCTTGCTGTGTTTAAATTTATGGAATGAAAATGTATTTATAAATGAATTCTTGTGACGAATTGTGCATTATTTATGAAATGAAGTCCTGCAGACAGTATACAGTATTAATGGAATGAATTCTTGTTGACGATGTGCAGTACTTATGAAACGGGCAGTGTGCAGAATTTATGGAATGAAGTCTTGTTGATGTTGTGCATTATTTATAAAATGAAGTCTTGTCGACGGTGTGCAATATTTATGAAATGAATTTTGCTGGCAGTGTGCAGAATTTATGAAATGAAGTCCTGTTGACAGTATGCAAGTATTAATGGAATTATTCTTGTCGACGATGTGCATTATTTATGAAGTGAAGTCTTGCTGACATTGTGCAGTATTTATGAAATGAAGTCTTGGTGACGGTGTGCAGCATTTATGAAATAAGCAGTGACATTTCCTCAGAGGAATTCTATCAATATTGATAATTTAGTGTGCAGGATTTTCCATAAATGTCTTGTTGACAGTGTGCAGTATTTATGAAAGAAAGTCTTGTTAGCGGTGTGTTTTATTCATGAAATGAATCCTTGCTGACAGTGTGCATTATTTATGAAATGGAGCCTTGCCGACGTCATCCCTAAATGTGATACATTGTATTTTCGAATCGATATATTTGGATGCAGATAACTTTAGTGTTGATCATGTCTACGATACGGTGTAGAGCCCAACGAGTTCCATCATAAATGACTGTAGTATATCAACTCAAAACAAGGACTGTCAACTTTCAAAGAGATAACAATACAGACCAACCATGATCCTTCACTGGATTCCCTCACCGTGACTATCTCTCACATATTTCACGCTAAACCTATCAGACAATTAGTCTGTAGCAAGTAAACCATTTCACAAGATCAACTTGACAAATTATACAACAGAATCTGTTGTGAATACAGCACGCCACTGCTTTCCTCAGACAAAATTTCCTCAAATGTTTAAACAAACTTTCAGACATCTTTAAAAAGACTCGACTAAGGTCATACTTACGCAAAAGATGATAATTAGACTCCTTTTCATATTTGAAGGTCAATCTACCGTAGGAAACGTGATTAAGGTTTTTAAGCCATTCGAAAAACGAAACAGTGACACCACCGGCGTTAATGTAGAGATCGGGGATAACGAGAATGTTTCTCTCGATTAGGATACGGTCAGCGGCTGGAGTCGTCGGTCCATTGGCAGCTTCCGCGATGATCTATAACCAAACATTCAAAAATCGATCAAGAGGCCCAATCCAAAGACCCAACTCCCCAACACCATCTACAAACCTTCGCTTGAATCCTGTGAGCGTTTTCTTTGTGAATAACTTTTTCAATGGCGGCGGGTATGAATATATCGCAAGGCTCGTACATCAGATTATCACCTTCGTAGAGCTTAGCACCGGGATATCCTTTGATCGTACCATTATCGATTCTGTAATCTTCTAAAGCTTTCGGATCGATACCCTGAGGGTTGTAGATGGAAGCATCACGTTCTATGACGCCTATGCAAACGGCTCCGGCTCTTGTGAGGTACCGCATAGTGTGCAGGCCGACATTACCGAAACCCTACAAACCGACAACAAAACCGGTGAGTGGACGCTCAACCCAAATACAAAACCAGACTCCATAGGTACGTACCTGCACGATGAAGGTTTTACCACCCCAACCGGGTGTGGTTCCGATCATGCTCATGTAACTCGCTTCGTTAATGAAATTCTCCAATCCGTGAAAGACTCCTCGTCCTGTCGCCGAGATACGACCGTGGATTCCTCCCTGATTGATGGGTTTCCCGGTGACGCAAGCATGGCCGTTGATGTCCAAGTGACCTGAACGAACAAAAAACAAGAACAAGACTTCAAATTTGGTCAAATCTTTGTTGTCAAACTGAGACAAAATTCTTTTAGAAAAAATGAAAAAGTGCCTTAAGTGCATTAATTAGAAACAATTTCCGGTTTGTTCATTCAGGGTCAAATTATTTCGCTTGGATTTCGCGAATCGTCTTAAATTATCAGGGATTTCGCTTATCACGTGACACCATTTCTTCTCTCTTTCTCTCTGCATGTTTTCGTTCATTTTTCAAACGACTCGGAAATCTTCAAGGTTCTCTCACTCACCTATTTTCAGGGGAGAGAGACAAAACAGAGATTAAGCTGAAAAACTGATGGAGATCGATGTTTAGGGCCATCACCATCACGAGGAAAAGTGATAGCCGAAAATCATCGCGATCCAATTATTACAGTTAATACTAAAATGGAGTGACGAAATTAGCGACAAGACACTAATAAACACGAATCTCTAATAAATTAATTCTGACACGGGGTGTGACGTCATTCAAAGGCCGTGACGTACGCGTTTCATTGAATTCAACAACTCACCGATGGTCTTTGCATAGGTGTCAGCAATCCAGGACATTTCTCTTTCGCCGGTGCCCATATCCGGAGCGGGAACATCAACACCAGGTCCTGTTGGAAAGCAACAGCAACAAATTTTAATCCCATTTTGGTTAATTGAGGGACTACCACTTTTCAAATCGAAATACTCACCGATGAAACCTTTCTTGGCCAATTCCAGAGTGAACCTCCTCGTGATTTTCTCCAGTTCGTGTTCGCTGTACTGTTTTGGGTCGATCTTGAGTCCGGCTTTGGCTCCGCCGAAGGGTACGTCAACGCAAGCGCATTTGAATGTCATTAGAGCTGACAGAGCTTTTACCTCATCACGTGACACGTCCAAAGAATAACGAATACCTAGATAAACAGATAAATAAAATAAAATAAAACTGGAAACCCAAACCCCGAGAGGACGAGGCGAAGCCCAAAACCGGAAACCCAAACGAGAAGAAGAAACGGGAAACCCAACGACCGTCTCAAATTCCTTTTAAGTGCTCACCCATTTTTCCTTTTATTTTAGACTCAAATTTAATCTATGGAGTCAATATGACTCGGTTGAAACTTAACTGCCATTTTGAAAACCCAAATACATTTGACTTTTGGTTTAGTAGGTAACAGTGGTCGGTGGGAGGTTACCAAAGCCTACCAACCACCTGATTCCCTTTATTACTTTAAATATTTATGTTAATAACTTATGTATCAATAAATAACTTATTTGAACTGATTAATAATTATTTGAATCAAACCAAGTCATTTAAATTTGATGCACGACTCAAAATCGACTTCCTGAATGATTCAAACAGTCTTCCGAGAGCGTCTGTGCGATCCAAACTGTTTCTTAAAAGCTTTTTGTCAAGAGTCAAATTGACTCGTGTCACAAGAGTAAACTCCATCCGATTAAAATTGATTTCGAGTAATATTCTTTCGACGAATGAATTAAATCGGTTTACGAACTGAGCCAAATTGACTCGCTCCATTTTATACAACTCCAGTATGAGTCAAACTCGCTAGTTTGTACGAATAAATTAGGTTCGTTTGAAGATTCAAAATGACTCATCCAAGTGGGCTTGTGTCAGTTCGTTTTACAAGTCAAATTGGCTCAATTATCAAAAATGAACGAGTAGGTTTGGTTGTTTTATGAGTCAAATGAGCTCATTCAACCCTTTTTGGCTCATTCAGGACCTGAACTAATCCGCAATCGTTTTTAAAAGTGTCAAACTGACTCATTTCCCTGTTTACAAAAATTATCTACGATTTAAATCAGTTTCCTTGAGTGTTGTATGAGTCAAACTAGCTCTCTTAGGTGTTATGTGCTTTCAGCAGACTGTTGGAGTTCAACTGATCGATGCCACTCTACTTCCATTCAAACTAACTTCGAAATAAATATTTTGTGGGGAAAATTCATCTTCATCGTTTGAGTCAAATTGACTCAATCACACTAAACATTCCCTCTTTATGTTTCTAATTTATTCTGAGTGTTAATTATTATTCAAATGAGTCAAATACGTTGAAATGGGTATACAACCAACACCCTTTGGCTGTTGTTCGCGGATGTTAGCCAAAAGCCATGACTCTCTCTGGATTTCACAACAGGAAAAAGCCTTCGTCGGAATTGTTAATAGTAATAGAAAAATAAATAATTTACATAAAAATAGAAACGATATCATTATCAAATAACCTCGGTGACCATTCCTCACGAGTATAACGAGTTATTACCAGAAATATTTCGTTAACCATTTTTCTGAGGTTGCAAGTCTGCCTTCGACAGAAAACAGGCCACAAAGATTTTTCAAAACATCTATGTGAGTGTGACTAAATTGATTTCCGCTTCGTTACAGATAATCAGTATTCCCGAACAACCGCAAAAACCGATTAGGCTGTTGTGGTCTTGTTTTCTGTAAAATTATACCTGAAATCCTTGACTGACGTAAAAGCAAGTCTGGTTTGGAACAAATCCATGGATTCAAAGTCCAATCAAATGGGTCGGGGTGACAAAAGCTGAGGATTTCGGGACTGAAAGTTACAGGAGGGCCAACAGCACGGGTCCAATAAAAATCAATTCAGCGAAGATTTTCAGACAAAGGGAAACCGAGAACAATTTGGCACGAGATCAGACCGGTTTTTTATTTTTAGAAGACAAGGTCCGGCAATCATTCTTAGCAAAATGATTCAAATTCCGATCACACTATAACGGCTTTCACGCACCAAATTACAAAAATTTCCCGAATCAAGGTCTTTATCTCGGTCAAAAGGCTAAATCCAACTGAACCAGATCAATTTGACATTCTGTCGTAAAACCAAAAAGGACGTTCCACCGCCCTAATAACTAATCAAAAGATACTTAAACAGATTAATCGAATATTCGGGGATATTGTTATCGATAACTCTTATCAAAACATGTTTAACTAATGGGTGGAGACATATGTAAAAACTCTTCTGGCTGCTCTGATGTGTGTCCCACATCCTAATTGATGAATCATTTTATTCCTGTTGTCATGAGAATCATCTGATAATAATTATTTTCTTCATTCCAAGGACCTTCGTGTAATTGGTTTAGAGGGATTGAAACTACTTTTATTGATTGGAAATGTGGTTCGACAAGCTTAAATAGCCAAAGCTTACTTTAAACCTGTCAACTTTGGCAGTATCATTCGATTATGGGATTATGTAACTGCATTTAAACGACTGTGTCTTGCCCTTTTGACTGTGGCAAAATTTATGTAACAATTGATTATCAAACCGGCTTTTGTTTTATCAAACCCATTTCACTTTATAACAGTGACCAGAATAACTCTGCTCAATCAATATTCCTAACAAGAGCTTTTGGTGGAGGTCAAATGACAGTGAATAACTTCAACTTCCATTTGGAAAGTAAAAAAAGTTTGTACTGGGTGTAGGACAACGATGACAGCTTTAGAAACCCTTTTTAAAAGCTAACCGAGCACATTTTATGATTGTGATAAGGAGGTATTAATCAGCTATAACATTCAAAACCAACTTGGAAACTGTTAGAGAATCAAAAAAAGGAAAACAGACACTCAGAACTTACCTCCTTTTGTAGGTACTCTGTGAGTACTGTGCTGAGCTCTGTATCCAGTTACGATTTCATAATCGCCGCTGTCTCTTCTTATGGGAAATGCAATTTCAATAATATGATCGCATGATTGCATGCACAGTAGAATTCCCTTAACTTTCTTCCGTTTGTCTTCGATAGAGATTTTCGAAACTTTCAACTGGTCGATTAATTGATCTTCGGCCGTCTGACAGGCTTTGTGGAAGAAATATTCGACCATGTCGAAAAATCTCGGATTTTCCGCATTTGGCATATCCTTAAACTTGTCCGGGATTTCATACCGTCCCGTCGAGTAGGATCGGCTTTTAACGGCTCCGACAGAGCTTAACCTGAGTACGGTGGACAATTCCGAAGAGCAGCATTGCCGTAGAGGCAAAATAGTACGTGTTGCGGCTTTCAAGGAAAACATTTTTTTTTCTTCCCGTAAATTTTTATGTCGCTATTTTAGAGCTAAGTTTAAAAAAAGAAGATAAAATCTAATTGAAATTAAAATAATAGTTTTTAATAAAATAAAAGTCAAAAGAAAAACCTATTCAAATACTAAACACACAGCTAAAACCAACCCCGTCTTCTTCAACACCCACCACTTCACACATTGGTACAGTGGAAAAAAAAACCGATCAGCAAATTTTGCAGCTCCTGACCTTGCAATTTGCCGCACACGTGGCAATAAGCTCGACGGATGAAGTGTCATCAGAGCGTCGTCTGCTATATTTTGATGAAAATGTATCCAAATAACGAATTGTAAATATTCAATATGTATATTTTGTTCTTTATTTAATTTTTCCTTTTTTCATAGACCCAAAATGTTTTTATTCGAACACGCAACACTAAAAGGTTAGACTAATTAGTATTCTAAAAAGAAACCATCATCAACAATCAAATTAATTAATTAATCAAAACTTTCTAACTCGAATTCGTTCGTTCAACTTTTGTATAGACGTCACATTCTTTGTTTTTCACGGAAGTTTTTGTTTGGTAACGTTATTTCAGTGGTCTTCCAAATTGCGCAAAAAAGCTGCTCACTGGTGGGAAAAGGAAAATCGTGGTTTTTCAATCAACAATTTCGTTTTGGTATCATTTGAAACGTTTTAGAAAAAAAATAAATATAAAAACTTGTTATCAAAGATTAGGCAACTTCACTCTTGATTTTTATAATCTCATTGTTTAAATTATTCCGTTTCTGTTTTTTTTTGCTGGGGGAAGTTATTTGTTTGTTTCTAACTCTAAATGATTCATTCTGAATTTAATTACAATTCTTTCAATTGATCATGGTCATTGCTTGTGTTTCATGATGAATTTAAAAGACTTTTCGTTGTGGAGATTTTTTTTTGTTTTCCTCCATGTTTACAAGTGAACTTTACAAATTTTTAACAAGAGAAGCCTGAAAAAATATTTTATTTCTGTTTGGGTAAAACCTTTTCTAACTAAATTAATTTTTGGTAGCATTTGTTTTGATTGGTTACTTTAAAAATTCATTTATTTATCTTATTAGATTCCGTTTTCCTCATTTCAGGAATAATATTGTGAATGGAAACAAAGTATAATGCAAGAAAGCTTAGTACCAGTATTTGTCTTCCCAAACTGCTTAAAATTTCATGTCTCTGATCAGACAACACACAAACAAGTTTTGACTTTGTATAATCCATATGACTTTCCAGTTAGGTTTCAAGGTAAAATATTTTTAAATCCACCTACTTTAAATTGAGTTTGTTTTGAATGAAAATCTGTCACAACTTATTAGACTGTTTGTTTTAGTATTGTGTTCATCCAAAGACAAGCATAAATATGGTGTCGTTGACCCTGAAGGAAGAATTCAAACACATTGCTGTGTTGATATTGTCATCCGTCACAATGCTGTCACAAATCAAAACATCGGTCAGACAGACAAATTTAGGATTCAGATGTATCAATTTTCGACAAATAAGGTGATTGTATTATAATATTTTATGTCATGATGGTGATTTGATTGTCAGATTATAACCAACTATTACAAATTTTAGATGATTGGGAAAAAAGACATCATCGCAGAATTAGTGGCAGAAGAGCCGGATAGACATACTCCAGATAGGGAATCATTTCAGCAACTTCCAAATACATCAGGCCAATCCCCTACTCAATATTCTCTTCCTAAAAGACAAGGTATTGTTGAGTTTGGCTGAATTTTAGTTTCTTTTGTTCACTGGCTTAATTTAATTTAGTTTTATATCATTTTCAGTTAGACAAGGTCCTCCGAATGGCTTGTTTGTTAGCATTGCAGTGATTTGTGTGACAACATTGCTTCTGCCCACAGCTGGTGAAGTTTCTGCCCTAGTCCCAGATTATTTAAAACCTTCAGTTCACCTGAAACTAGCAGTTTCTTATGTTTTAGGTGAGTTACACTTACCATGAGTTGTTCTTCAATGGTATAACAGGAGGCCTGGGAATGAGTAACCAAAGCACCTGATAGCCAAAGTGACTGTTGAGGGTTCAAGCTCGCTTGGCAGCTGTAGAATGCTTTTAAAACTCATCTTTAGAATTCTATTATACTTAACAAGCTTATTATGATTATTTCTTGCAGGTTTAATAACTATGGTGCTGTTAAGACCAACCTAACATAAGAATTCTTCATCTCTGAGGATCTTAGGTCAATTTTCGTCTTTCATTTTACGTATTGAAGAACGCTTCTAAGTTTTAAATATGGGACAACAATTTAATTGATAAATTAATGTACATGATGCCAGAACATCTGAATTTACATCACTATAAACTATAATATACTGTATGGAATTCTTGGGGTGTTAATTAAACCTAAACATAATCATCAGACATTCGAAGAAGTTTGCCTCATTTGTTTGGAAAGCATATAGTGGGGGCTCATGCAAGCAAAGTAGTCAGCACAGGTTCTCAAGTTTCTAAATTTTGATTCTAGTAAGATCCTAAATTTTGTGAGAATGTCAAACTTTCAAATGAAATAAAAATTTATTTTATAAAACTTTTTAAATTTTTGTAAATTGTAACAGTGGGCTCTCGAAATTAAGGATTATGTACTTATATTTTATGAACAATTATTTTACAAATATTTAAGGTGCTGTGCTATAATGATGCATACAGAGCTTGGCTGTAAGCTTGCTTCATATTTAATCGACTCCAGTACAGATATCTGATTAACGAAGAAGCCAATTTCAGTTGGAAATGTTTTTATTGCTTCTCATATATTTTTAATTAATGTAAATAATGATAATAATATTTAGTGATTTTTATTGTGTTAACTCTTTCAAATTTAAATACAGTCTAAAATATTTTATATCAAAGATTTATGTCTGATGTACTTATTTTTTATTCCCTGGTGTGACTGAACTGACCCTTAAATTTCAATTCAGACTCATTCGGTTGTGTAATTCACAGTCATTAAATGAACTAGTCAGTGAAATTGAGTCAGATTGACAGTATAAATGGGTAAATAATCAACACCTGTATCATTATTGTCAAAAAGAGACATTCTAGAAAGTAATATTTACCTGATATTGAGTTATAAATTCGTGAACTGATTAAAAATAAGTTTTATCTCATCTCGTCAAATTTCTCTCCAATTAAGATCCAAAGAGATAGTCTTCTAGATAAGGTAGATTGGACTGACATAAAGTTGGCTCTTCACTCCTTAAAGTTGTAATTACTCACACTGAAGATTGTATTACCTTTGGAATACAGCTTTGTTCTCATTTCATGAGTGCTGTAGTTTCATTGTTATAGTTTGAAAGGATAGGCACAAAAAGAAATTCTTCCATTATTACAAATTAAAATTTTAATAGCAGGTACCTAAACTTTTTACAAAAAAAAAGAAGAGTCTTCATTTGTTGAAAACCTCTGCATTTCTAAAACTGGAATTGTATTTAAGGCTATCTGTGTGAGTTTTATACTCGATAATTGTATTTGGTGGCAGGTTTAGAACACGCCTTAGAGTGTCTCTGATTCTGCCAGTAGTTGTAGTGTCTGATGCTGTCCTATTCCAAACAGATATAATATCCTCTTGATTTCGTACTGAGACCACAGCTCCACATATTTCTTTTCCGACCATAAACTGTTCTCCCAACATGGCAAGCACTAAGTTTTCCCAGCAACGAGATGCCAATCCCTTCCTTAATCTAACAATCCACTTTCCCCCATGTTGGTTAGCCTCATCTTCCCACATGGGCTTAATATCAACTTTAAATAAATGAAAATCACTATGTCCTTGCAAATCAGATGGACGAATTAAATGACTATAATGGGCCCAAAATTGTTCTACCGATCCTATTTTGGCAATCAATTTTAGATTTTGGTCATAACTTTGTACTGAAGTCTTCCCAGGTGTCCGACGACTAAACCATAACCAATAAGCACACTGAAGTTTGTGTTCACCAGGAGGCACGACAACAGGCTGGAAAATAAATAAAGTCAATTGAAATATTAATATTTAGTAAATAAATATCATCTTCAAAATGACTCAAAGTAAAAAATTTTTTACATCAAACACAACACTACCATTTGAAAATGTTAAAATTACATTTTAACAACAAACACTCAAAAAAATAAAATAAATTTAATAATGAAGATACAAAACCTAAAGCAATAGTTCTCAACCATATGCCCTAAAAAATTTTAAAACACAAGCATGTAGTGCAAAGTAAATAAATAAATAAAATCACCTGTAAGGCTTCTTTTTCAGCTGAGAATTCTTCTTCGCCGCTATCATCACTATTGCCTTTTAAACTGAAATAATAAATAAACAAATATTAATACAAATATAAATAAATAAATAAACAAAATATCAAAGTAAATAAAATTGATGTCTGACGAGGTTAGGTTAGAACCACCTCCATTGTTATGTTTCTCAATCAAACTTACGTATCAATTTTATTTGACATATCTACAGACTTTTATTGTAAATAATTATAGTCAACAATATATATAAATAATACTGAAGGCGTTATATGAACACATAAAATTAGTAAACAACATATAAATAAGAAAAAGTCTTTGTTTTCTTATTCATAGCCAACATTGAAAGTTTAAAATACCAAGTTAATTGAGGTGGACGGCGTGAGATCTCTTCGTCCATTCCAAATCTTTCCCTACGAAGCTTCTCCAGCTTTAATGCTTTTAGCTTTTCTTATTTATAATCAAACCAACGATTCAACACGGAAAACGATAATTTAAGCAATAAATTAAGACACGAGCATAACTTGCTTCCTTATACTATAACTCGGAGGTTTTCTTCCCGTGTATATTTCTCCAGGATTTTTAATATTTTAAATATATAAAAATTTTTTTATACACTTATGACTTTATAACTAGATAAATAACTACAAAAACATATCATTTTTCAACTCATGGCCTTGAGGAGTGGTTAATTTCAAAAATAAACGAATGCCCGGATGTTGAAAATAGTAAATTGTAGAATGCGATGATACTGACGGTTGGTAATTTAAGGTACACGACAGCCGCCACGTTGCCGCCTCAACTTTAAAAATTGTTTACGAAGAATTATTATTTCGAAACGTTCGATTAGTAATAATCGTTATCAATTTATTTTTATTTATTTTTAATAACCCATATCCAATCAATTAATTATTATTATTGTTGTTTTTTATAAACAAATATTATTTAGTAAATATACGCTTCACCATTTCCGTTTGGAAGGTACCTTTGAATTGGCAACGTCGCACTCGAGTTCGAGTAGTACGTGAGTTCGGTGTATTTGTAATTTTATTTAGTTGTTTATTATTTTTTTAAATTTATTTTAGGTGTCATACAATCTCGTTTTGTTTTAAAACTAATTCAAAACTTGAAGAATTTTTTAAACTATGTACGGTTATATTGGGATCGTAACGTTTTCAACTGAATTTATTTACCGGTAGTGATTCTGAACAGATTTTGTAAAAACTCATTTTTTTTGGTGATTCATTCCAAAGGAATTTATTAGGTACACTACAACAATTTTCGGAGGGAAAACGACTGGATAAAAAAGGAAATTGGAGAAGCGAAGGCAAAAGGGGTTTGATTTGTCTTTAGTGCCTTCAAGAGGCCTTTTATTTTTACTCAATTTCGGTGCCTTACTCCAAGAGCTTTCAGTTTCTTTTAGCCTGCAATTTTTTATAAAATGCCTACTCAGATGTCTTCAGACGCTGAAATACCAGAAATCCGAGTGAAGACGGCTTATAATGGGTAAGTTCATCTAAATCTCTTGTAGGAATTTAATACCTTCAAGATGTGAAAGCAGTCCTTTGTACTCTAGTACCTGATTTGTTGTTGCATCAAATTGCATGTTCGTTTGATAGCATTATTCGAGAATGATGTTAAATGCTTTTCGAAATCCAGTTTATTAACTTGTTGGACAGCTAAGTGAATGAGTTAAATAGTTTGCCCATTTCAAAATGTTTAGCTTTATATTATTATTTATCCATTTTGAATTGTGCTTGAGCCAACTAATATTATATATTCTGGATGTACTTTGGGTTTTAAAGACGAAAACAATTCTCTTCAAACATAATATTCTCCAGGAGTTAGAACTTTCCTTCAATTACATCACAAATAAAATTTTTGCTGCAATTTCCTCACTCAGCCTCCTTTTTGTTTGTTTAAGAACTTAATTACACTTATCCTAATTTCAGTTTACTCAAATTTTTCTTAAATACATGCATGTTTAAAACTTAAACTTGATTAGTTGTTGATAGACTAATTTTGTGTGTGTGTGTTAGGGAAAAAATGATTACTTATATAAGTCAGCAAATAACATTCGAGGAACTCTGTGATGAAATGAGAGATATTTGCAAATTCACATCGGAGCAGCTGTTTACAATGAAATGGATCGATGATGATGGAGATCCTTGCACCCTTTCAAATCAAATGGAGCTTGATGAAGCCATTCGATTGTATGAAGTCAACAAGGAGTCAGAGCTTCTCATTCATGGTAAGTGAATTAATTTGTTTTATGAGGCTGTCAGTGTGCAAAACTTATTGTTAAGTGTTTGGTGGATGTTGTTTGATACATGGAAGTGGTATTGCTGAAGATTAAAAAGGAAAATTTTGTGAGCAGATTGTTTACGAGCTGTTGTGGAAGGATTTTCTGAGCTGTTTTGTGAAAACGATAAAGTTTGGGGACACACTTTGAGGAAGATTATTTTTCAAAAATAATGCACACTGCTACAAAGAGTTCATTGCTTAAATATTGCAAGAACTAAATTTCTTTTTAAAACCACTGTCAAGCGATGAATGACTCCAAGTTTTGGTGGTTCTTAAGTACTGTACACTTTGGGGGATGTTTCATTTCATAAGTATTGCACACGCCCATGATGAAGTCATTTTTTAAGTGATGCACACAATGATGATTTTATGTTTTGTATCACACTTTCACTCTTTTGACAATTACTTTGATGTTCACACAGGCCAAACTCTTTTGCTTGACTCCTCCTATGAAGACCTAACTCCTCTCAGGTTTAACGAGACCCAGTTACAAACCAAAATTTGGTTTTTGTTTATTGAACTAAGTTATAGAAAGTAATAATGTTGGACACCCCTGGTTCATTCAACTTTTTAAAATCAATTAGGGCCAATAATTAATTTTAAGAACCAATAATTAGGTCAAATCATCCTAATTGTGAAATTTTCGTGAATTTGGTTTCTATTTTTGTTTGCATTGCTATACTGCGTTTTGTCGCTGGTGTGGAAACCATTAAAACTCGATAATCGTTAAGATGTTGGTGTTTCAATCGACTTTACCGCCATTTTGGATTTGTTTGTGTTCTTCGTTCTTTCATTTTGGTTCCTAGCAAGTTTCAGTTTGTTTTTCGTTTGTATTCCAGTCATTTTCAGGTTTCGTTTTCCTGGAAAGGTTTGGTTTCCTGCTTTGTTTTCTTAAATTTTATGGGTTTGGGGACGTTGTTTCGTCGTTTTTTGACCCCAAAGTATGATGCGGTTGTATACATAATTAGGTCTAGTTTCGAAGGAGTTCTTTTTGACTTGAAAATTATGAACGAAGTTGAGCAATTTCCTACTCATTTCATAAATACTGCACAATTTAATGGAGCATTGATTTCATAAGTAATGCACACTACAATCGAGAATCGGTTTCATAAATAATGCACACTGTAATCGAGTACCGGTTTCATAAATACTGCACGCTTTAATGGAGCACTGATTTCATAAGTAATGCACACTATAATCAAGAATCGGTTTCATAAATATTGCACACTTTAATGGAACATTGATTTCATAAATAATGCACGCTACGATCGAGGACCGGTTTCATAAATAATGCACACTATAATCGAGTACTGGTTTCATAAATACTGCACACTTTAATGGAACACTGATTTCATGAATATTGTACAGCTTAATGAAGCACTGTTTTCATAAATAATGCACAGTACAATCGAGTATCAACTTCATAAATACTCTGCACTTTAATTGAGATTTCATAAATAATGCACACTTTTATGCAGTGTTCATTTCATATACGATTTACTCTCTCGTGCAAAACTTAATTCAAAAGTAATGCACACTTCTGTGGAGAAAATTCAATTTGTACGTAGCGCATATTGTTTATAAACAACTAGAATCGGTCTTTTAAATTTTCTTGTGTCAGGAATTTGAATATCCCGTGTAACAGTCTGTTCTTAGATAAGCAATATTTTGGGGAGGAGAAGTGTCCGAAGTTATTGTGGGAGGAGTAGTGTAGTGGTTAAGTTCCTGACTTGGACGCAAATGGTCTTGGGTTCGAATCCTCCTCCCGCATCCTGTTATACCCCCAAAAATGGGTGAAAAACGGGATCAAAACCACCACCACCATTGTCTCAAATTCCTTTCATGTTGGAGTTGGAAGAGATTGAGGAATGGAAGACATGAATGAGTCCGAAAATGAATTTGAATCAAATTGACCCATTGATCTCAGTTTATGAAGCGTGATTGATTTGTTATACAAGTCGATAAATCCGTTACCTATATTTGGACAGTATTTAGGCTACAATTGGCGTGGCGACCGATTTTGAAATTTCCTATCAAGTACACCCATAATAAGAATTAAAAAGTGGCAGTGGCAGTGAAGTGGGTAGGCATTGTTGACTTAACAACAATGGTGGGTGTTCCAAACTTTGTTAGCCCTTTAATGTTTCATAACGGAAATGATTGTGTGGCTCCCTTTTAAAGTCAGGTTTTGTAACGTATAATTTCAGGTATCGACTGCTTTTGTGGTTTCATTTTTAGTGGGATTGTTTGGAGATCTCTTCACTATTCGTTATCTGTTTGATAGCGTTTCTGTCTTTGCGATAACATTGTTTCCTAATATAATAGATGGACCGGAGAATAATGTCGGTTCTGTGCGTCACACCCAATATATATGCTACGGTAAAAGTGATAAATCAGCCGAATATTACCGGGGATTATTCATAATCGCCAACTGGGGTTTCTAAATGTGACAAATTATTGACTATTTATCACATTTACCGATAGTTTATAAGGTAATTAATGCTTAATGGAGAATTTAATCAAAATTGGCTCAGATGTTTGGTCTCTGTTACCTGGGAGGTTCGCTAACAGTTACTGGCAAACAGGTACTTAGATTGCGTGTTACTTGTGTACTTAGAAGCCGTGAGCAAACATTTATCAAATTTCCCTATTGAGAGATTTTAAAACTAGATGGATTTTATAAATAAATGGTATTATGAATAATTCAGTAATTTGTAACATTTAGTGGTAATTATGAATAATCACCGGGAATTAACTATAAATTGGCCTGATTTATCACTTTTACCGACTAGTTTGTAAAATCACCAATACCTAATGGAGAATTTAATCAATTAATTGGTTCAGGTGTTTGGCTTCTTCTCATGTATTTGCTGCTTCTTGTTGGTAGATTGCTTACAAACGGAGATACTTAGATTCGTTGTTTCTTGTCAGGAGCGAAGGATGTGAAGGAAACTTTTATCAAATTCCCCGATTGCGAGCTGGAGATTTTATAAACTGGCTGGTAAATGTAATAAATATTCAGTAATTTGTAACATTTGGTGGTAATTATGAATAATCACCGGGGATCACATATAAATTCGTCTGATTTATCACTTTTACCGTAGTTTATTGTTGATGTAACACACAGAACTGACGTTATTTTCCGGTCCGCCTGCCGGGTTATCCTTCTGGTGATGAAGTATTTGGAAAAGCTTGAGGTAATCCTATGTTGAGAGAAAGTGACAGAAGTCAAGCACGGGAGCAAAGTTTTATTTAAGGATTCCTATTACGATTTGAAGATTTTTTAAAAACTCCAACGGTAAATGTGATAAATATTGGGTAATTCGTGACACTTATCAAATTGAATGGTGATTATGGTTAATCTCGGGGAATTATAGATTGGCTCGATATATCACTTTTCCGGTTCACATGATAGATTAGGCTGATGTTGTTCGTTTGGTATCGATTTCAACACTCCTTGCACTCCCACTCCCGCAGAAAAAATCAAAATGATTGTCTAAAAGGGTTTCATGGGAGAGACAGAAAGGTAAAGAAAAGGATGGAAGATGCCAGCATCACATTTTTTTTTTCTTTTCGAGGAAAGGACAAAAGAGGAAGATAATAAAAGTCAAAAGTAGGGTCAAAGCTGTCCCCGCGGTCGAGATAATGTTGATAAAAAGTTAGGCCCTATCCTAGATGATGACACTATCGGCTTAGGTTTCTCATAGAAATTGATTTCCTTTTGTCTGATAACGGAGTTGTCATTGTAGTAGACATCTGCCGAAGGGAATCAATTCATTTCCATTTTGGTGGGAAGGGCCCAATCCAAGGCCGAGAGGATGGATTCTATAAATAATGAGAGAAAAGTCGGGCGGGTAATAACGGGGAGCGACATCTAACATGTTTACTTCAAGTCGAAACGGATTTTCCGAATCGATTTTCCTTCTAGAAACGGAGGAAATTGGGGCGTGCGCGTTTCGGACCGCGCAGCCGGGACGTGTGTTCCGCAAGGCCCCGGGTTTCGCACTGTACTTGGCATGAGGTCAGTAGTCCTCGCATTCATTTTACTCAAAAACCAAGGTTTCGTCGGGGTGCGTCGGGTTATTCTAGTCTCACAACAGAGGTTATTTATTTATTTTGATCAATTTTTTATTTTTATTTATTTATTTTCTCATCGGTCTACGTCATCGTTGAATTTTTATTTTTATTTTATTTTAAATAATCGTTTCGGTTCGGTCTTCACGATGGACAATTAAACTGATGTTGACGTTCTGCTGTCGGGTAAATTTTTCAAATAGAAAATTTTTATTCATCCTCCTGTTTTGGGAGTTTTCGGTTTTTCCGTCAGAAAACCGAGCC
This sequence comes from Columbicola columbae, assembly GCA_016920875.1. Lineage (NCBI taxonomy): Eukaryota > Metazoa > Arthropoda > Insecta > Psocodea > Philopteridae > Columbicola > Columbicola columbae. The sequence goes on along the minus strand of JADMLL010000009.1, from coordinate 5,389,756 downwards.
GAAATTTTTAACCCCCACTCCTCAAACTTGTTTTGATTCTGTTTAAGTATTTCTGTTAAAGCCACGCCCACTCGGATGCTTCTATAGGCTGTAGGTGATTGCGCTACAAGTGCCGACAGGATTGTCACTACTTTTGCTGCCGGGTGTTTTCGTATCAAATTTATTTATTTAAAACGAAATTTTGGGGGTGGGTGGGTGGGGGTTGAATCAATTCAGGAAATTTATTCTTTGGGGTTTGTCGGGAGTGGAGTGAAATTTAAAAATTCTTGGGGGTGGTGTATTTTATTTTAAAAATCTTCAAATACCTGTTGGTGTTGTTTTGTTCAAATTCTGTTTTTCTCTTTTCGCTTTATCCTCGTCTCTGAATTATTTTTTCATGGTATAATTAATTAACGAGAAGGATCGATAATGTGGAAAGGATAATCTAATAACTTGATCTAGTTTTTCGTCCTGTTGGAACGGCAGTTTTTTTATTTGTTGGCTTATTTATTTATAAAATTTTTGGATATCGTTTTAAAATTAGTTTTGGGTTTCGAAATTTGTCATAATCGAGGTTTAACAATAAGTTATAACTCTGTAGGAAGTTAAGGCAAAAAATTTTTTTTATTGTTTCGTTCCCATTTTCCAGGAGGAGGGTAAATCCCGTTATTGGTAACTCCGGAAATAATAATCCGAAGGAATAAAGACAGCAATAAACGATAAAAAGAAATTTATTTGAGCTTTTATTAACACTAGTCCGAGACAGTCTCGTTATGTAATTAACGTTAGCGAAAAATAATAATAATAATAATAAATGAGGTGGAATAACTTTTCAGACGGTGTTATAATTCCGACAGTTTTCTTTCTGTTGGGCGATTTTTTTTTGTGTGGGGGGGTCGTGTCAATTTCTTGTCAGTTTGATTTAATTTAATTTTATTATTTCGATATGTTTGGGTTCTGGCTTGTTGGTGAGGATGGAGGTTTAGAATTTTCGAAAAGGTTGCTGAATATATTTTGCTTCTCCTTTTTATTTTACGAGGATAATAAATTCGGTCGGAATAAACCATAAGTCGGAAAAATTATGTGTAATTTCGTTTTTTCATCCTTTTTCCAAAAAAAAAATGGTGGACGGGGTGTGCTTATAATAAATCGAATCGGTTTTGAGGTTGTTTTTTGGAGCGGGTGAGTAGTGGAGAGGTTTTTTGGGTTTGGTTTTCATCAGAAACCTTTTTGGTTGCGATTGACTAATTTATTTATTTATTTTGGGAGGGGGGTTTCCTTTTATTAATTGTTACGTTGGTAATTTGTTGGTGTAGGTTTCCAGTCGATAAATAATTATGCGGGAGGGTTAGTGTAGAGGTTAAAGTTCATGACTTGGAAGTTTGTGGTAGTGAGCTCGAATCCTCCTCTCGCGTCCTGTTATACTGGTGAAGAATGGGATTAAAACCACTATACTATACTATACTATATAGAATTATGAGTTATTTATTTATTGAATTGATAGTGGACAAGGTTGCTTTTCTTTCAAATAAATGATTCTTGAAGAGTAACTCCTTCATTTTCTGTTGTGGTTGTTGATTAAGATTCGAAATCAGGTCTCGTTTTGTGCGGTTGATTGTTGAGAATCTGTCCCCCAAGAAGAGACTATAAGTTGTTGGTAGAATATAAAAGCTTTGTCTGGGGAACAGACCAATATCCCCGGGAGCTGACTGAAGAAAAGACAGGATGTAGGTAAGGATGAGGAGGTGGGATGGGATGGGGTGGGATGGGAGGAGGAAATATTATAAGAGTATGATAAGGAAAGTATAATAATAAAGGACTCAAAGGAACAGAATAAACTAAAGTGGAAGAAGTTTTTGGTTTTATGATGAGTTTAGTGAAACACTAGAGGCACGTTTATAAGTTTTACGTCGCATGACTTTAAGAGGAAAAACTCGAAATTTAGGTAAAATTAAATGAAACATGGAATAGTTTTGCAGAAGTTGAACTTTTGGAAGGTTGGAATAAACGATAAATCGAATTTGGTTTTAATTTATTCGAAAATTTGGGTTTTAGGTACTTTCAAATTTTTTTTGCGCCTTAACTTTTTGAAGATTTGAATTCTGCGAGATTCCTAATTAGGCTGTTAGGTCAGAGCTGCGCAAATAGGGGTCGCCAAATTCTTACAAATTACATGCTTTGTGTAGTATAAAATTGTATAAATGTTGTATAAAAGATATATTCTCAAAATTATAAATAAAATTGATGAAATTTGAGAACTATACTTCGTGTTTGTGAATAGGTAAGGGGTCGCCAAAATTTTTCTCTCTATCGAAGAGTCTCGGAGAATGTTTGCGCACCACTGTGGTCGGTGATTGATTAATTTATTTAATTAGAGAACCGTTTGATCTTCTTAGATTTGGGAATCAGGCTTTACAAGCAGGGGTTGTTAGAATGTTGGTCGAATTCATTTTTAAAAATAAAAAAAAATTTTCGAACGTCAAATCCGTCCAAAACGAGACCTGTATCTTGAGTTGAGCATCTTTCAATTTTTTTTGTGTGTTAATTAAACCTTTTTAAAATTTTAAATTAAAAAGATGAGAGAGCTTTCTCTCTCTCGAAATAATAATTTTTCAAAATGAAGTCCCTCTCGGAAGTGAATTTTTATTTTTTATTTAAAATTTTCTAGATTCGGTGACCTTTTTCGTTTTCTTCCTCCTCCCAAAGGATATACTTATAAATCCTTGAGGAATTTATAAATAAATAAATAAAAGGATGGGGAGGGGTTGGGAAAGCCAGAAAAAAAGAAAACCCCCAAGTCGAGGAAATGCGTAAGGAGGAGAAGACTCAAATTTCCCATGATATCGTCGTATTTGGACATAGCGAAAGAGATTGACATGAGAACCTCATACCGAAAGGGATGGTGGTGGCTGCGGGGGTTGGGAGAAGTTGGAAAATGAAAAATGAATCAGAAAAATGAAAAATTTTCTAAAGAAAAAATTTTTTTTTGTTCTGTTACTAACAAGCGCTTGTGTTTCGAACGAATGAGGAATAAGAAGGAAATAAAATTTTTGTTGCCTTTTCTCCAAAGTTGATAAACTTGAGAAAAGAAGAAATTATGAAGAGTTTTCATTTTTGTTTAAATAAAGAAAAATCTTAATTTATACAAGTGGGGTGGGGGTGGGGGTGGTAAGGCGAGAATAATAAAATGAGAGCGAGCTTAAATATTTATTCGAATTAAATTAAGGGAATCGCGCAACGAGTCCTAATGATAATGACGAAAATATAAAAGAGACAACAGATATTTAAATATTTTCTTTATATTATATAATGCTCAGGGAATAAGTTCTTTACTTCTTCCTCCTCCTGGCAAATTCCTCTTTGAATGAACTTTGTTTCTTTATTTATTTATTTTTATTTATTTATTTACTTTATTGTTGTTATGAGACGTCGAAAACGTTTGTCGTTGTCTTTTGTTCTTTGAAGACTCGAATTATAATATTCGGAGAGGAATCGTAATATGTCTTAGATAGAAAAGTCTCTTTTTAAGTTTTTCGTTTGTATTTTGAAATTTTGAGAAACGTGCCGCTTTTTGTTTGTCTGGTAAAATTTAAAAGAGGATCAAGTACTTGAATGGTCTTACGTGTTTTCTTGTTCAATCCCCCATCCCTTGAGAATTTTATTTATTTTTTAATAAGTTTGGTTATTAATTGGGTGATGGAGGTATTAATGTGTTGTGGAGGAAGGAAAGTTTAATTAAAAATTGGGGGTTGGTTATGAGGATGGGTGTGGTTGGGTCGGTTTTAGAAAAAAAATTTTTTTTTAAGGTTAAAAAGTCGGTCGCATATACGAGACGAATCCCAACAGATAATCCCGATACGGGTCGATAGGTGAGAATTAAATTGAGATTATTAAAACGGGCTGGGATTAGGAGTTTTAGTCGGATGTTTGGACACCCCTTCTTCGAACTGCGGTTTGTTATTATCTTCCTTTTTGGTACAATCGCATTCATCGGGTCGGATACATAACCACGGACGATTGATTTCGTATTTCATTAATCGGTAGCGAAAGCAGTGACGATTCCCTCCATTAAATTATTTATTTATTTTGTTTTGTACGACAGCCGGGAAGTAAATAAAATCGATTTGAAAAATGGCCTGGGGCTATTGGAGTGCGTCGTCTGTGCTACCGGACAGGGGACGATCTCCCAGGAGGCAGAGTAGCCTTCCCGCAGCACCAACCCCCGCTCCGGTTTCGATACTCTCGAATCAGCCCGCGGCGCCGGCTGTTAGCCAGGTAATGGGCCCCGAGACTCATAACAGTGTGACAGAAAGCACGACTTCGGAAGACACGGAGGAATTGCCATCGAGGCGTCCTTCCATCGAATTGCCGGACCCCCCTCGCGGAGTGTCGGTTTTGTTTTGTCGCGGTGGATCACGGACCGGTTCGTTCAGAAGGAGGTATATTCCAGACGAGAGAGAACTTGTTATGAATCAGCAGGAGTGTTACGTCCACTCTCATCCGCCGATATACGCCCAGTGTCACATTCACGGAAGGGAAAGGATGAGGAAAACGACAGATGGATTGTCCGACTCGGAAGAAGAATCCTCCGATCCTGGTTATGCGTCCGGGATAAAGATGTTCACTCTCTGCTCGGACAACGAGGATGACGAATCGGAGCCGGGCTATGAATCAGGTGCGATGTAGTCGATGTGCATGACCGCATGTATAGAACACACTTTTTAGCTGTAAGTCTACCTTCGAAATATTAACACGTAGTCGTTCACCTTTATACTTCGGCCAGCATCTTGTTCTGTTTACTCACTCTTAGACCACCTTTTCTCTAAATTTAAGAAAACATTTGGTACAATTAGATGATGAGTTAATTATTCTAGAAACTTCCCGACAGTAAAAACTAAAAATTTTCACCTAATTATCGATCAGTTAATTAAAAATGTAGACAGTGCTCGTCTTCTAACTGTAACTAATGTTTAGGTGCTAGTTAGATCGAAATCGATTCTTGCATTAGTGACTTATAATTGCACATACAAACAAACACCCAGAAATTCTTATGTAGAGTAGGTAGGTCGGTTATATCCATTCAGAAACCAAAATTTTGTTCTTTTTGATTGCTCTAATTATTGATTTTGTTTGTTTTTAAGTTTTTCTCCCGTGGAAGTAGTCAAACTACAGAAATTCCGGTGGCGCGTGTGTAGCTGTTTCAAAATGACTTTAATGGCTTTAATGGAGTGTCGTAAGGTTAATGAGGTTTCTCGAATTCGATTATGTTAGTCGAGGAACGAATACCGGGGAGAGGGTCGAAAAAGGTTTTCTAATGAATTTGAAAATTAATTTCAAAGCGAAAAATTGGCAAAACCTTTTTATTAAACGACATCATAAATTCATGAAAATAAAAATCCGATGCCTGGTAATTAAAGTCAGGTTATGAAAGCTTCCCATCCCAACCCCCGGGAAAAATAAAACGAATCGCGGATTTTATAAAAATGACTGAGGTTGTCAATTTGACTTCCGGAAAATCCCAATAAAAAAATGAAAATCTCTAAAAATTGAGACGTTATAACGCATGTCAATATTGTCTCACACGTTTGTAATCAGTTTTCAAACTGCCATAATTCTTTCTCGACGGGATGGAGGAGGCTGCGGGGGTTTGAGGGGGTGTGTGACAATAAAAAAAGAAAATTTTTACCTGGGATCTGGAATTTAAAGTAGTTTCGAGATGCTGAGTTTTATCGGAAGACTGAGAGGTGAATATTGAACAAGGCTTGGGGGTGGGGGTGGAAAGACAGATCGTTGAATGTGAGATCTCGACAGTTTTCCTCATTTCCGGTTTCTTTAAATATTTATTATTGTTTTAATAATATTTTCCAGAAAATGTTTTTCTTTTTCTAAATCTCCTCCTTTTTTTTTTATATCGGTTTAAGATGGATCTACTAGGATGGCAAGAGGGAAAGAAAAACAAATTTCCGGTTCACGAAAAAAAAATTCCGAAAAGATTTACAGTCTTCTCTGACCTATTTTTTTTTTCCCTCCGTCTGAAATCATATCCGGATTTTTGCGTTTAGGTTATTTAGTTTTAGAAAGAATGGAAGCGACTCCATCAAGAAACGATGAAACCGTCGTCATAAATACATTCCAAGATGTCCATTTACCGTTATAAATTATCTTCTACGCCTTTATACTAAAATGGCAGTTTTCTTTTCCTCTCTCTCTCTCTCTTCCAGCTCCTCTCTCATCTCTTCTTGAAAGAAAGAGGTTGGTGAATGGAACGTAAATAATGCCTAATAATCTTTTAGATTTTCTTTAGAACATGCAGAGAAGAGGGAAATTGATTTCATTCTTCTTTTTTCTCCTCCTATTTTACATTTTTTTTGGAGAATTTTTCTTTGTCATTGACCTTCTGACCGGATGTAGTTGGATTCTGTGATTTTTCCTTTAATTTCTGGTGGTTGAGTCAAATAGAAGGAGGTTGGGTTTTGGATGAGGTAGAAGTTTACCCGGAAGAAGAAAACATTTTTAAGGGGTATTGAGCAAAGTGGAAAGTCGTGGTCGAAAGCGTCATGGAAATAGTGCTCAAAAGGCAAAGTGAAATATATAGTAGAGAATGGAAGATGAGGAGGAAGAGCAGACAGAAGTCAAGAAATTAACACTATGACGACCGGTAGCTTCACTGTGGTGCCATGCAGTATTTCACTGAGTGCCGGTGATGTCACTTCTGGAAATTATTGTGCAAGTGTCGCTGCGGATCTTATACTTATATACATATGTGGACGATTACCGCTAAAGTTCTGATGTTGTGAGTTTAAAATATTGGTGCTCAGGCAGAATGAGTCAGTTCCACCGGCACCGACACGAAAAAATTTACATTAGACGCCGGACGTCATAGTGTTAAGAATAATAAAAAGGCTCTCGATGGGCTAAGCATATAAAAGAAGAAAGAAAAATAAATAAAAATAAAACAAAAGAAGAAGGAAGGAGAGATGAGAACAAAATCCTAAAGAGTGAGGGTGAGAAAAGGTTTGAACGATAGAAAATAAGAAACAAGGATATATAAGAAGGTGAAAAAGAAGAAAAAACGGAAGGGAAAGCTTCAAAACAGAAAACAGAATAAGAGAAGAAAACAAAAACGAAGCTCGAAAAACGAAACGCAATAACCCAGAATAGCAAGAAAAGAAAGAAGTAAAAGAGAAACGCTGAAGACTTAAAGCAAAAGAGGAAAAAGTGAGAGAGAAAGAAGGGTTATAAGATACAAAAGAAGCAAAAAATGAAAAACAGGGATGTATAAGAAGGTGGAAAACAAGAAAAAAGGAAAGGGAAAGCGAGAGATCTAAAAAAGAAAAAAGAAAAAGGAAAACGAAACGCAATAACACAAAATAGCATGAAAAGAGGGAATCATAAAAGAAATACTGAAGACTAAAACCGAGAGAGGAAAAAAGAAAAGAAAAGTGTGATGAAAAAAGAAAAAGGCGATAATCGAGTAGAAAGAAAAAGAATATAGAAAAGATAATAACAATGACAATAAAAAGATAAAAGAAAAATAAAATAAAAAATAAAAAGGAAAATCGCCTAAAAAGAGATCGAATACGAGAGACAAAATAGAAACAGAGGTGTATAAGAAAGGTGAAAAAGAAGGAAAGGAAAAAAAAAAATAAAAGGAGAAGGAAAGAAGAACGAAACACAGTAACTCAAAACAGAATGGATAGAAAATAAAAAGAAAGGTTGAAAGATAAAAAGCAAGAAAATAAAACGAAGATGTAATAAGTAAAAAATAAACTAGGAAAAAGAAAGGAGCCTGGAGAAGTGGTAAAAATGACACAAAATAAGATGGAAAGAAGGAAATGAAAGATAAGAGTTGGAGACTGAAAGCAAAAGAGGAAAAAAGGAAAGAAGGATCAAAAGATCGGAGGGAAGAAGATAATAAAAACGAGGATGTTAAAAAGGTGGATATAAGTAAGACAATAGATATCAAATAAGAGACAGGGGTGTACAAAAACGTGGAAAACAATAATTGAAGTAAGCAATAAAACTAGAAAGAAAGATAGATGGAGAGAACGGAATAAGAAGAAGAAGAAGAAAATTAAATTAAAAAAGAGGAGAAAAATAGAAGAAGCTGGTTTCAGCGGGGGAGCGGTTTACCTATCTACTACAAATTAAAGTATAGCCACAAAGGGAAGCCTCGAAGGAAGGAAGAAAGAGGAAAGAATGAAGAAATAGTTGACTAACGGATGAAAATAAAGCCTTTTATGAGGTTTCGACCCTGATCCAAGGAAAGAAAAAACAAGATGGATGAAAAATTAGGCTGAAAAGGCTCAAAGGCCTTGTTGTTGATGAACCCTCCTCTCCCGGTTAACCTATAAACTTTTTGTTTTTCATTTTTCTGCCTTCAGCCTTTTTAGAACAATAATCTACTCCCTCTTAGGAGATGAATAATAGATGGGAATTATGACTCTGGAGAGAGAGGAGGAGGAGGAAAGGAAATATCGCAATTAAAAGAAAAGGTTCGATTATTCTAGAAGAAGAAGATGATGATGATGGAGGAGGTAGAGGGTTGAATGGTGGTGATGAAAGGGAGGTAATGAAAAATTAAAAAAAACTAAAATGAAGGAAAAAATTGGAAATTAATGAAGCAGAAGATCTTCTGTGATTGATAACGCTTATTGAAATTCTGTCTTTCGAGAGTAGCCAATTTTTCAAGAAAATACTTGGGATTTTTTTTCCCTTCGAAAAATGGAGGGGTAGAGTGGGGTGGAAAAACGTTTTTAAAAACCACTTGACACCGATGTAATTTTTTCGAATTCTTTCGAACCTCCTCTCCCCGTCTCTCCCTACGGTGTGATTTATGAGAAAAAATTTTTTGGTCGCCCAATAACAGGAATTATGGAAACCTTTCGACGACGTCTGAAGTCTGTTTCATATCTAAAATTTTGGAGCCCCCGAAAAGGTTTCTGCCCTGCCTCCCCCCAAAACCCCCAACCCAAATCAAACCAAAACACTGATAAATGGACAGCTTACAATCGTCCAATTTATGCGAAGTGAATAAGAGAATCGAAGATGGTTTCCTAGATATTTGATTAGGACTCGTTTTATGCGATCTATTATTTAAATACGATCGCATAACTCTAAGATCAATTATGAAAATATAATTTCGAGGTGTGATAAGTTTCCTTTCGCACCTTAAATAGAAATGATAGAAAACACCCAGAATCGTGTAACTCGGTGATATTCAAACTCGTCATCCAAAAGAGCCGAATAAAAACCATACAAGATCGAAATTTGTTCAAAGAGCCATTTTATACTTATATAATATATACTTTCATGACTATGATATTTAACAGCCATTTTGTTTTGGTAGAAACATTTTGAACGAAATAATTGGAGTTGCAACTACACCCCAAGCTTGTCTTTGGAAAATACTGTACGTCTTAGTTCAACTAACAGTATATAAAATATAAATTGGTATTATACCTGTATAAAAATAATATTTAGTGAATAAATGATACTCTGGGTTTATACTAAACATTTTTTGAGCTGCCTTTTGCCGACCTCTCGTGTAACTAGATGAAAACTTCTCAAATTTAACTTCAGAAAATCGCGTAAAAATTCTTTTTCAAGTTCATTTTGTATTTCGAAAGGAGATTTGAAGTTACGCGAATGAACAATTTAGATTGTTGCGTAATAAGCTTTATCCTCTACTTCCAGTGTAATTGTAGTGAAGTGATATGTCTTCTTACAATGAATGAGATTTTTAGAAAAACTTGACTAGTAATAAGTGTGCATTATTTTTGAAATGGGTCATTGGGATTAGGTGTGAATTATTTGTGAAATGTAGTCTTAGAATTTCTTACAAATTGAACATTTGCTAGTCGTTGTGCATTAGGCCTGTTTATGAAATGGTTTCTTGTGAGTTATGCGAATTGTTTATGGCATAATTTGCGGGGGCTTTTTATCTTATGTTATTGTAATGAAGTGGCCAGTCTTCTTAGCTTTCGTTTGTAACAGGAATCGCGCAACTTTAAATTTATGCGAAAATCAGAGTCGTAAAACTTAAATTGTGTTTTCTTTCTTTAATGGAAGGGTGGTGGGGTGTATGGGGTTTAACAATCCGAGGATATTGTTAACTACCGTCGGGTGGACAATTGACGGAGAAGTCGGAGAAGGAAGGGCAATTAAACAATTTAGGCTAGGAACCATGACATTTCGAAGGGATTCAAAGCAAAGGTCATCATTGTATTTCTCGAAACCCTTTTTCAGTCGTGGACGAAACTCGAGGGAAATCGGGTGCGAGACCCTTGACACCATAACTGGACCCTGGGCCCTCCACCCTGCATTCTAAAAGGAACCCAAAATGGAGGAAAGAGAAAATGGCCGTTTTTATTATCGCTCGTTCTCAAAATCCTTTTGCGATGGCGTGAAAATCTTCTGCGTTTTCTTCTATTCATCCCTAATTTCTTTTGAAGCTAGGGGGTAAGATTTTAATCCCCACCCCCCTTCAACCCCCGCGCTAATCAGACCCAATCCTTGAAAAGGAAATCTCTTTGATAAGAAAATATTTCCTGAAAGATTCAAGCACAATGGTCGTGATTTCGGTCTTCCTTCTTTTTAATTATTCTTCATCTTTTGAATGTTCCAACCCCCCCGCGTTTTTCGTTTCCTTCCCACCGCCTTCTACTTTATTCCCATCTCTCTTCTTCCTCCCTTTGGAAGACGGTTTTTATTAATTAAAATCCATTACGGGGTGGAAAAGCTCGACCAACTGCGGTTTCCCGCTCATATCCAGATCGGAAGATATTGTTGCACTCGTCCGACTTCTTCCGGTTACTCCATCACCGAAACTTTTCTTTCTTCCTTGGGAATGATAGGAAGAGAAAGGGGTTGAAGGGGTGAAAAGTGTTTTCGCATTTCTAGTTTTTCCTCGCGATTTTCTAACAAATCTGCGATGAAGGATGTTACGTTTTTCTGTTTCGTTTTCTAGTTTGATTCTTAAGTCAGCGGATTCAAAAGGATTTTTTCTTTCTCTCCTTTTTTGACTTGTCGACGGGAAAGAAGAGGATGGAGGGGATGGAAGAGGAGAGAGAAAAAGATTTCATTTTTCTTTGTATCGATTTCGCTTTTTTTTTTGGATTTTTCGCTCCTTTTTCTCCGGGGTTTATTGTTTCCCGTGAAAAAAAATTTTTTTCTACTTTTTATTGTCCTTTCCTTTGTCTGGAAGTAGGAGTGAATGCGAGACTGGGACTGGAGTCGAGAGAGTGGGAAACTGTGATCCAGTATTTATTACTATTTTTCTTTTTTGGAATTTTTGCATTATTGAGCTTTTTTTTCATCCCCCATTTTCAGGGTTTCGTGAAAATCTTTTGCGATTTTCTTTTTTGGGGGAGGTTTTAACGTGGGGGTTGTGAAATTTGCCAGTTTTGTGGGATTTGGTTATTATTATTGTCATCATTTTCTCGGGAAAATGGCTTTAAATAGTTTGTGCGGGTTCTGGAAAAGTGATTTTGGTTTTCTAGTGAGGAATAAGACTCCATTGTTCCCATACAAATTAACTTTACTCAGTCAAACATCTTCCATCTTTGCGTCACCTTTGCCACCTTTACTCAAAAGTTAAACTCAGATCCGATTTGAGGTAGTCGTTATGACTGGAATTTTTACGATTTAAATTTTGGAAAATTTGGAGTAAAAGATGGTCAGAAGGTGGAAGGTTGAGAATTAGAGCTTGGAAAAGCAACTTTTTGTCCGGCCCGCCAAACCACCTCAGCCTTATATGATATCTCATTTGAATGTGCCACCCGCATGAAAAAATTTATTTTGGAAATAGCCCGCCGTCCGAAAAAGGTTTCTGACCCTTGACTTGGAGTATTCTATGCCAGTGATTCCCAAAGTGGTCTGTGAAAACCTGCAAGAGGTCTACGACAGCGAAAAAAAATTTGGGGTCCACGATAATAGTTCTTAACATAAGCTGATAGTACTATTTACTTACATTATACTATCTTATAATGTAAAGGCATATATATTATTAGTAAAAGTAGCTATGATGTAAAAAATTTCTTTCACTACAGTGAGAAATTTACAAAAATTAGGTTAGTGGGGGCCTACCAAAAACCGAAAACATGGCAACGGGTCAACGACACAAAAAAGTTTGGGAACCCCTGTTCTATACGTATAAACTGAGGTCTTGTTTAGGTGTGTTTTAGAAAATAGGAGGTTCGAGGAAACTTTCATTCGTTTCAATAACACCCGATTTTAGGAGGAATTCATTTCAAAAGTATTGCACACTCCGTATCAACAATGCATTCATTTAATTACACTATTTTCAGAACAGTATTCAAGACCTCCTCTATTTGTACGTATCGGCCATCTAAGGACCACAGCTTTCCATCGCTATTTCTCATTGTTCTTCTCGATTCTTCCTCGTTGCAGGTTTCAGGTTCATGCTCGGTTTAAGCTCGGTTTCAGGCAGGGATCGTTGTTGTAATCTCTTCTAATCCCGTCACGCTGTTTTAGGTCTTGATGCGTTGTTCCTTCAGATCTTTTCCTTCTCTGAAAACCACGCCGGTTAGAAGATCCAGTTTCTCTAGTCCGTTCTGCTCAGATATTCGGTTCTACGAACGGATGTTATTTCATAAATAATGCACAGTTTTAGGGAGAATTCCTTTGGAATATATTTAATAGACAAGAGAATCATTTCACACTTTCAAAAATAATGCACATAAGAAAAATATTTATCTGTTGTGACAATGTTGCTTGATTTGACAAGAAACTCACTTCATAAATAATGCACAGTTTTGATGAAAAATTTATTCATTTCAAAGTCCAAAGAATTTATTTTTATAAATAAGACAAAGTTTTATACTGAAATTGTATTCTTCTATCGATCTTTCGAGAAAAGGTTTCTATTAAGTCGTCTCCTTATTAAGTCAGCAAGGGAAAAGGAAATCTTCGATTATCTATGTTTGCTTAACCGGACGTTCAAACCAAAACTCCGATCGGATCTCTCTTCTTTCCTTCCTTCAGGATTTCTTCAAAAGGACTTAATGAACTGGTCACCAATAAAGACGGCCCTTTTAATAACCCGGAATAATTAGGGCGATATATTATGACAGCTTTATATATGTTAGTATATTTAGAGAAAGCTCTTCAGCGTTTTTTATATTAAAAATTTTTCCTTTGGAATTTGTGTCACATTTTTCTCTTTGTTTATATGTTGTGATGTATCATACATCATATATCCTGTCGTCCTGATGACGTTTTTGTCGAATAGATTGTTAACAGACTTTCTGAAGTTATTTAAATTTATAAAAAGATTATTTCATGAGTTTGATGACTGTTGGGCTGGTGTCACGTGGTTGTGGAGTTTGGGGATTTGAATTCGGTCACGAGACCCGCAGCTTTGCATGATGAATATTATGACGATGGTTTAAGGAAGGAAACGTGGAATAGCTGTAGTGAAGTTTGAGGTGTGACGGAATCAGTTCGGGAACAATTCGTTACTTTACGATCTCTCATCCGGGAGAGGAACCAAAAAGCAGAGAAGGAACAAAATGGGAAAACTTTTTCCCGGAGACTGAGAGATTTTCGTTTTTCTTTTTTTTATCTTTTTTTCCTTGAGTTAATGGCCAACTTTAATTTGATTTTATGTTATGGTTGTTTTTAAAAGGTTTCCTTCACTCTTGTAAATATATAATTGCGTGTGCAAATGCGTATCTTTTCTGTCCAATGAAATTTTTATTCCTTCTCTCTCTCTCTCTCTCTCTGTTTCCCTTTCTTCCTCCTCTCACCTTCCTCCTAGACAAAACCAGTAAACCACTTAAGTCAGGCTTTTCTGTAGTTTTCATAGGAAACCTGGTGAATTTTTAAAAAGGGATAAATAACAAAACATGCGAAAGGCCTCAAAGGAAAGTTGTTAGCGTTTGTAGTTTCTAGCCCTCAAATGGAACAGCGTTTTGGTTTTAACAGAAGACATCACCGCCATCCTAAAACGCCATTCTGACGTTCTTTCTGACACTCGGGATTATTTAAATTTGCGATTTAACGGTTTTTGTGGTGATCTAGTTTTACGCGGATGGTTAGATGATAGAAACGTGATGGTTTCTCATGGTAGGATGAACCTGAGAAAATCTTCGACAATTTTCCCTCAGGTTCACAACCCCATTCCACCCTGCCATGAGAAACCATCACGTTTCTATCATTCAACGCGGATTGTTCATGCCAGATGATAGAAACGTGATGGTTTCTCATAAAATATTCATTTCAAAAGTAATGCACACGACTATTCTAATTCCTCCCTCTCTAAAAATTGTTTTATAAGTAGATTCACAACTTTTATATACTTTCGTGAAGAAGTCAGTTCAAAAGTATTGCACATTTGGGAAATCCGATGGGTTGTTTGTCGGCGTCCTTGGACTTGGACCCTGTGTCATGACTGCGGCTGGTGGTATATCCTGACAGTTTGCATCCTGACGGCTGCGTCTTTTGCCGAATATCAAACCTGACTGAAACATTGTCTATATCTCCTGTATATCTACCCCCTTGCTAAGCCTTTGACCTTCCTTAGATATAGACATTTCCAGGTGGTATCAACTCGTTTTTAGTATATTGCCGTATTTATCATATTTACTGTGAAGCCTTATATTGCTTACAAATATTATGAGGATTTCATCATATCATCTCATCAGGGATGAGGACTGTAGGGATTCTTATCGCATATTGTTTCATAATATTTCTTATTTTTTTAATATTAACATTTTTAATATAATTATATTCATTACTTATTATGTTGCCCCATAGAAGCCATTTTGTCTGCTTTATAGGTATGTTTAGTATCAGTACGGTTTAATCCATTAAAGCCCAGGTGTAGACATTTTTGAAATCATTTTGAAGTCTACTGTAAAAAATACTCAAAATTGACATTTGTGTAAATTTTTTTCAAAATTATTGCACGGTTTTCCTGGAAATTGCTGTCCTCGTTTGAGGACACCAAAATTTGACTGTGGCTCGTTTTCTTTTGGTTGAAATTTCATTGATAAGTGTTTTATGGGTTTGTTCTACAACAACTTAAGTGTCTGCTAATTTTTATCAGCGATACCTCCAACAGGAAGCATCCTAGTGTCCTCATTTGAGGACGCAGGGCGTTAGTGGGTTAAATTTTCAGACTTTCTAGTGTTAAACGTGATCAGGTCTTGATTTATACGTGTTAGTTTCGAGTTCAGACAAATCAGTGACATCTTCAACATTTTAGTGGTGTGTCGAAGGGTTGGTACGTACTGTTGGGGTTTCATCCACCGCACAAAACGAGACTTATAAAATAAGGTCGGTGGATTCGAACAAAATCTGCATTTCCTTTGGAGGGATCGATAAAAATTTACGTCACGGCCCACATTTTGCGGACCGTTGTGCTCTCAGAAGAATCGGTGAATATTTCATTCTCTCCTCGACGGCCCCACATGGCTAATACGTTCTTGCCAACGTCTACCCATTAAAAAGGATTACCTAGGCGGAGGGCCGCGGAGGGATTGGGTAGAGGTACGGGGGGAAGGTTAGCAGCAGAAAACTTTCCGACTAACATCGCACCGTAAATTCGACACGTCTTCTCTCTTCCGCTTAACATTAACTCACATCTTTCTCTCACGTGAAAAACTTTTTCCTAAAATGAAAATTATTTTCCTGTCGGTGTAAGCAACATTCCGCTTTCTGTAGGGTGCTCAAATTTTAAGGGAAAGATTTAAGCGAGGCGACAAAGGAAGATGAGAAAGAGGGAAAAGAAATCTTCTTAGCGGATTTAACAATGATATCGCATGATCAGAAAGGAGATTATTGGTTCGAATGGGAAGAAAAAGATTTTCGTTTGGTTTCTAATTTAATTTGAGTTGGATGGTTTGTCGTCTGTTGGATTTCCCTTTTCAAAAGAGCCCAATCGTGAATAACACAAGAAGAGAGAGGATAAGCTGATTGCTTTTATGGTTAGAAATGTAAACATTAAACAAAAATATAAAAAGAGTCGGGTGAGTTTATTAGACAGATAGTAATCCTAAATATAATTGAACTTATATTATACTGGGGTGTATATATTGAGATTATATAGGCCTCCCAAAAAGATATAAATATCCTAAATCGGGAAGGAAAGAAACTTGAAGGACTCAAGATTATTTGTAAGAAGTAACATCCTCGGTTACAAACTTCCTTCTGGAATATTCTAACTTTTATCTGTAAACTGAATGAACGTCCACGTCCGTCCAGTCGATCATTTGGTCCTTATTCAGGCAATTAGATATCCCATTGAGTGTGCATTACTTTTGAAATGAACCTCGCATGAAGTTGTTTATTATTTATGGTCAGGATTCTTCGTGTAAGTGTTCACTACTTTTGAAACGAGTTCGCATGTTTGGTCATATCACTTGTAAAAGTAGAAGTGTGCAGTATTTATGAAAGAAAATCTTCACTTGAGTGTGCATTACTTATGAAAAAAGTAGAAGTCACTCGAAGTTGGTTATTTGTGAAATAAACTCTACGCGGAAGTGTGCATTATTTTTGAAATGAATTTTTGTTATGAAAATGTTTTGAGAGCACTACACTTCAATCGTTCTATCATCGCACATAAACGATCCGCGTAAAACTAGACCGCTACAAAGATGGAATCACCCTCGTTTTAGACTAGATCCCACAGAGTGTGCATTATTTTTGAAACGAGTTCTCATTTATGATCGCATTAAGTGTAAAACAAGCCTTATATGAAAGTGTGCATTATTTTTGAAAGAAAATGTTCACAAAAATGTGTTCGTATGAATAAAAGGAAAAGTTACTCGAGCTTCCCAAATAACTTTGATTACATTCCCAACAGTGTGTGCATTATTTATGAAATAACCTCTAAATGAGTGTGCATTATTTATGAAAGAAATATGCGGATTGAATGGTCAACAATATCACAGGGTTGACATGAGCAATAATGGGTTTTGAACCAGAGTAGAACCTGAAAACAGAGACTAACTATACAGACAGGATGGACTACAAGAATACCACGTACAGGGTAGCCAACCTTATAACTCAAGACAACCAACCGAAGACATCTCACAGCTTTATATTAACGGAATATTAGTGCGGTAGAAGCTGTGTGCTTTATTTGTGAAATAAACTCTTGGTGAAAGTGTGCATTATTTTTGAAATGAAGTCTTTCATAAAAATGTGCGTTAAGTGTGTTCACAGGTTACTACCTCAAATAGATAAGTATCACTCAGTATATGAAGGTAGAGCCAGAAAAATAATTAAATACGAAATTTATAATAGACACAAAGTGATTCAGTGTGCATTACTTATGAAACCGATTTCTCCTCAAGAGTTTGCTGTATTAAGCGCAGCAAGGTAGATAGGTCTTCTCTATACATAACATATACTAAGTCTGTCACATCGAAGTAAAAAAAAACAGTAAACTCGGTAGAGGTGTTGAAAGTAACATTTTCGAATCAAAAGTGACTTCCGCTTTTCCTTCAGCAACTCAAGCACAACCTCAAAGGAGGGTAAAAAATTTTAAATTTAAATGAGTCAAAATAAGTACTCGAGAAGTTTCCCTTGTCTTCGCATTGTCATTATGTCTTCCGAAGGGGATGGTGGTTGGTGGATGGAGGTGGAGGGGGGATGGTGGTGGTGGTGCGGGAAACTCAGCATCCCAAAATATCATGCGTACGTGAATTATTGGAGAATGTTTCTTTGAAACTTTGGTTGTGGTTCCCTAATTTCAAGATGAGAACATTAACCATGCAAATTAACTCTGAATTTGACAACCCGTAAATATCAACTTTGTGAAATTAATTAAACAAAACTCTGGAAAATTTTTTTTTTTGTTTTCCTCCTCCCCCTCTCTCTCTCTTTCCCCAACAGAGACTTTCACAAAATTTGGGTTCCTTCCAAATGATTCCACCACACAACCCGTCAGGGATTGAGCCCGTTTTTTGATCAGATGCCATCTACATGGATTTAAAATTAAAAATTTTTCTTCCAAAATCTGTCATGTCATACAGAAGAGTATAACTACAGTACAGCTTGTAGGTTATATTATTAGTTAATTAGTAATTAATAAATTATGATAAATTATTATAAATATATTCTTCGGTTTGGTTTTAAGCAAAACTAGGAAACAGACTCTAAAATCGATTCGGTAAATTAAAAACCGCGTTAAAAAAGTCTCGCACAAAAATGGTTCGCGTAAAACGAAACCCCTAATTTTATAAACTATCATATATATATAAATAGGAGAGCAATGCGCTATTATCTTCCTGGGTGAACCAGAAAATAATGTCGATTCTGTGCGTTAGACCTAATATATGTCACGGTAAAAGTGATAAATCAGGTGAATATATGTTTATTCACGGCGATTATTCATAATCACCAACTATACTTGGTTATATGAAATTATGGCTAGTTTATAAAACATCCAACTCCGTATTGTGAGCAAATTTTATTAAATTCCCAGATTACGAGTTGGAGATTTTATAAACTAGCCGGTAAATGTGATAAATATTCGGTAATTTGTTGCATTGATTGAGTTTAGTTGGTGATTATGAATAATCGCCGGGAATTATTTAATATATTCGTCCAGTTCATCACTTTTTCATATTATTTCAGGCCCACATAGTATAAGTTGGGTCTTTTTTGTGTGAGTTGTTTTTGGAGATGACATCTTTGACTAAGTGTGCATTATTTATGAAATGACTTCTTTGTAAATCCACGTGACATTTATTTTGAATGAAATGATTCCGATTTGAAAGGGAAGGGAAAATGATTTTCCATAAATTTGTTCTTCTTTCTCTCTCTCTGTGTTTTTGGGTGAAATGAAGATTTGCATCTTGGGGTAGGTTGGAGAGGAGAGGGGGGTGAGAGGAAGGAAATAAAAAAGAAGAATATTAAGAGGATGTTGGGTTTTTGGAAACAGATGCGACCCAAAAAGTCAGCGGTGTCGTTCAGATGACGATTTAATAATGATACTTGTAGTAGCGGAGAGAAGGGAAAACGTCGTCGGGTTCCTAAAGTTAAGGCCTCATAAAATGTCGGAGCTTACCCCCTCCCCGATTCGCCTTCTACTTTTTTTCGAAGTCGATTTTTGAAGCTTTCATCGAAATTGAAATAGTTATGGAATCGTTCTGCCTTTCCTCTCTCTTCCCCTGGAACTCTCTTTCGTATATGCTGTATGAGTTTTCGTACTTTTTCCAACTGTTGCTGTCGATACCTTTTCACACGTTGAGAGGTTTGTTTTGTGTCTTCTACAGCAAACATATTCCGTTACTATAAAGCTGTGAGATGTGGTTGGTTGTCTTGAGTTGTAAATTTGGCTACCCTGTACGTGGTATTCTTGTAGTCCATCCTGTCTGTATTGTTAGTCTCTGTTTTCAGGTTCTACTCTGGTTCAAATAACATTATTGCTCATGTCAACCCTGTGATATTGTTGACCATTCAATCCGCATATTTCTTTCATAAATAATGCACACTCATGTAGAGGTTATTTCATAAATAATGCACACACTAATGTATTTGAGAAAGTAACTTTTCCTTTATTCATACGAAATGAGACTTTGTGTTTCAAAAATAATGCACACTTTCATGTAAGGCTTGTTTTACACGTAATGCGATCATAAATGAGAACACGTTTCAACGGTCTAGTTTTACGCGGATCGTTTATGTGCGATGATAGAACGATTGAAGTGTAGTGCTCTCAAAACATTTTCATAACAAAATTCATTTCAAAAATAATGCACACTTCCGCGTAGAGTTTATTTCACAAATAACCAAGTTCGAGTGACTTCTACTTTTTCATAAGTAATGCACACTCACGTGAGGATTTTATTTCATAAATACTGCACACTTCTACTTTTACAAGTGATACGACCATACATGAGGACTCGTTTCAAAAGTAGTGAACACTTACACGAAGAATCCTGACCATAAATAATAAACAAATTCATGCGAGGTTCATTTCAAAAGTAATGCACACTCAATGGGATATCTAATTGCCTGAATAACGACCAAATGATCGACTGGACGGACGTGGACGTTCATTCAGTTTATAGATAAAAGTCAGAATATTCTAGAAGTTCGTAACCGAGTATTTTATGGGAGTAGTGAGCTAACTAAAATTCTGCTTCGGGGTTTTCGCCTCTCAAAAGGTTTGCGGATGGGTGGAAGAGGAGGAGAAGGAGGTCAGGGGCGTAGGAAGTACAATACAAAGCTTACGGGCGCTATGCAAATATGGGAAAAAGTTTTTTTATCAAATATTTAGCAAATTTATAATTTTAATAAAAATGAAAAAAAGTTTTTCTCTCTCTCTCTCTTTCTTCGGGAGAGAGAGAGAGAGAGAGAGCTTCGATTTTAAAACCGTTCACAGAAAAATAAATAAAAAGTTTTATGAGGGTTTTCTTCCTCTCTCCTCCTCCTCCTCCTTCTCCTCATTTTATTTCCTAAGAACCTTTTCGAGTTATTTTATAGGTCGTAAGTGATGACGTCAGAGGAAAATTTGGCCTTTTTTCCCGCCTCTCCCTTCACCGATTCGCTCCATCCTTCTTGAATCCCGTTTGCTGATCTCCTTTTGGGAAATTTTTTCCTAATTCCGGATTTGTTCTTCTTCTTCTTTGCCTTCTTCCAGCATCGGAAAGGAGTTTGGTGGCGGAGGAAGGAGGAGGAGGAATCGAAAAATTTTGCGTTCCGTTATCACTGATTAAAAACTTTTTAAGTAATTAAGTTTAAAGTTAATAATATTTGTTAAGTTTTATTAGTTTTTCGGATCCTTTGATGTGAATTCATTTTAAAATTTATCTCTGTTTTACGTCGGAGGGAATGAAGGAGGAGGCGGAGGAGTGGTGGAGGAGGATGAGGATTTCTTTTTTTTTGTTTTTGTGTGTGTGATTAGAGGAAGAGGAAACCCTTGAAGTGACTGTAGTTGGAAAAATGAAATTTCGTTAATGAAATGAGGAGGAAGAAGAAGACGAAGAGGAAGAGGAGGAGGAGGAGGGAACTGAATTTCGCTTAAATTTTCTTTAGTTACTGGAAAATTCTTGTGTGAAAATTTTCTAAAATGAATTTCGGGTTAAATCTTCCTTTTGTGAGGAGATAGGAACCTAAAAAAAAAGACGCCGCAAGCATGAATAAAAATAATTTTACCAAACGAAACTGTTTTTACCCCCGGCCCATCTGCCTTTCCGCCCCCAGAAACAAAATAAATTTCGATTTTGCGTTAGCGAGGTTTCTGTCTTAGTCTTGTAATTTTAAGAAACAGATTGAAATGACTTTCCCAAAACCGAATAAAATTTAATATTCCCAGGGAGAGAGGAGAGGAGAGGAGGAGGAGGAGGAGGAAGATAGAACGAAATGAGACGAACGGATGAATAGTTGGAGTTTCATCGGTTTGAGAAACAAACGTTCTGATCAACAAAAAAAATTGTTTTCGGTCTCACTTTTGATGACATGTTGTGACATATGGTGACATGGGGTCACAAACTGGTTTGGTGGTGGCGAAAGGGTTCAGTTGTCAAACTTTCGGGTCCGTAATCAGCAAGCAAGTCGTAGCTTTTATTACTACCAACACTGACCTTTAAAAAAATTTTTTTTGAAAACCTACGGCTATTGAAGTCCTTTTCAGGAGCGTAGCTAATAAGGGTCTTGTTTTATGCGGTGGATACGACATATCACCACCTTTTAAAACAGGTTTTAGTGCTCGTAATGTTATTCAAATGGAAAGAAACGTCTTCTTAAGTTTCACGAGCTTTAAAGATTATTTTAAGATGATGAATGTATACATTTGATTGAAATGAAGTGGTCTGTCTTCTTATATTCATAGGTGTATAAAGTGATATAGGATGAGTTCTTACAGTAGCTTCACTGGGAGGTGGGCAGTATTTTTGAAATGAGTTTCTCGTGAGGTGTGCGTTACTTATGAAATTATCTCTTCGTAGTAGTCGCTATATTTTAATGAAGACTTAAGTGTGCATTAATTTTGAAATGAACACCACGTGAAATATTATTGACTAAAAACCCCTGTGCAAGACTTTCGAAACGAATTTTTCTTTCCAGTCCTATAATTGTGAAGTTTTTATATATGATGAAGACGTGTGCAATACTTTTGAAACGGATACTTTTGGTAATTGCATTTTATGTTTTTATTTTCATTTAAGAGTGTGCAATATTAATGAAACGAATACCTAAAATTATAATGGAACAGGTTTTATTAGGTCGATTTGTGTCGCACAACTTCAAAACCAAATATTCAAGATGGAAGTGACGGGAAATTTGATTTCCGGTTTGTTCTTCTCATAACTAAGATGGTCTAAGAAATTGGTCTTCTGAGCTTTATCTGTCGAACTTGAACGACTGCTTTCAGGTGTTTGATTGGGATGTTAATCGCATAAATGGAAACCCGCGAAAGTTATCTGGGGGGTCTGATTTTTTTTGTGCGAGTGTGATTTTTCTCTTTTTAATTGTTGTTGAGGAAACTTTTCTTGTGAGGGGTTTGAGGGTAAATTTATTACTCTGAAGGAGAGAAAAAAATTGGAAAATTTGAAATTTAAATAACGGAGCTTTTGTTTCTGTTTCCGTTTTGTTTGTTTGTGCGCCTTTTTTGTTTTCCATTATTCGAATTCTTTTTTTTGGGCTCTCGCGAGGTTAATATTTTTCCTTTCTCTCTCTCTCTGTGGAAGTCAGCACTTTTTGACTATTTTCAACTGTGATCCGGCGGTTAAACCTTTCTTCTCTTCACGTTATTTATCGCACCCGTGGGAATCTCTGCGGAAATGGAGATGGAGTGGTGGTGGTGGTGGGGGTTAGCAGAAGAGAAAAGTTTGCTTCCTAATATTTTGTTATATTGGTTGCACTGAGTGTAATGAACGTTGTTTCCCTTGTACTTGGTTATTATTTTCCCTGTCGTCTCTTTTCCCGGTGGAATAAAAATAGAGCTGCTGACGTCAGCACGAGAACCACTTCAAAATTTCAATTGGGAAAAGTGGGCCCTAACGTTGGGGTTTTATTTATTAAAGAGCGTCTGAAGTTGGGAACTGAGTTGTCTTTGTGCGCTGACCCGGGGAAAATTTTTTCTTGTTGCTGTCGGTGTGGGGTGGAGGAGGAGGGGGCTGGAGGGTCGGAGAATTTTTATTAGTGAACAACGCTGCGGATGAAGGTTGTGTTGCGTCGGTGCAGGAATTTGCAGAATATTCCTGAGTTTGTTTGCTTCCTTTTTAACTTAACAACAGCAGTCGTATGATCGCTTAATTTCAAAAACTCGGTGGGGAAATGCAAGGATTCTGGTCGTGGATGGTGGGAAGCTGGAACGGAAATCCAGAAAAAAGGGAGGAAAAAGAAATCTGGGTCATTTGAACGGGAGTTTTACTGCAGTTAACATTCATTGCCAAAGTTATGAGCCTTTTTTTTCTCCTTCTTTTCCTTCCCTCCTCCTCCTCTCTTCTCTCCTCTTTCTCCTCCTCCTCCTCCGACGCCATTTCTCATTTTTCTTTCTACCCGAAAATTTCACTTTCACTTTGGGGCTTTTTCGGCATGCGGAAACGTCTTGAGAGTCATCTTCCTCTAACTGAAGTCTTTCTTTTTTATTAGATGTTACAAATTTCAGAGGTGGAGTTGGAGGAGGGGGGGAAAAGAGTTTTACAAGGAAAAAGTCATCTTCTGTCGTCTCTTGAATTATATAAACTTATGATAGAAGGCGGTGGAATTGTCGGTGTCGTGTTGGGATTTATAATAAATGTGCGTGTGTCGTAATGCGAATGTTTTGTCCTGTCGTCCCGGGGATGTCGGTTGATTTTGATAAATCATAATTAATGATAATGAGATGTTTTTAATTAGCGACAATTAAAGAAAAACAGAATAACTGACATAAGTAATGAAATGAAACATTTTAACCGTGATTAATCACACGTGATTAATACTACACGGGCCTGCTAGGTGACACACGTGACGTGTTTTTAACAAAATTAAAAATCGTAATTAATATTAATGAGATTATTTGTGTAGTGGTAGCTTTTCAGTGTGGTCATCGAAGTAGTCGAGTAAATAATCAAAAACTAGTCGAAATGACCACAAGTAAATATTTAGCTCTCAAGGTCTCGACCGCTGAGACTTAACAGCGGAGTCAGTGGGTCTTTAGGGTAAAAAGTTTGTAGACTCTGACTCTGGAAATCATTTGCGACCGTTTGCGATTGTCAGATGCCTTCGTCAGCAGACTCTGTCTGGACTCTCTCAAACGAAATGAATCCTTGAAAGAATAACTCGACTCATGGTTAGCTTTTGTTCTGGTATTATCGATCGTGAGGACTTTTTCGATTTTTGTCCTTTTTATCTAAAAGGCCTGACAGTGTATCGTCATTTTATCGCAATAAATGAGACTCACGTAGGACGTACGTAACTGTAAACGACGTGCTGTTTCAAATGGGAAAGGTTTCGGTTTTTGTGAGATTCTGGTTTATCTCATGAGGGAAACGAAACAAGATGGCTGACAAATAGGCTAGGAAATTATTAATGGCTTGACACGAAGGTCAAAATGACGGCATTCGAGGAAAACGAAAACATCATTTGTTAGAGGAAAAAAAATTTTTTTGCTGTTGTGTGCTTATCAGCTCCACCCACAACGAGCTAGAGCACCCGAAATTTGAGCCCAGGGGTCTGGGAACTTTTCGAAAGCCTTTATTCTTCCATTAATAATGTTGTTAATCGGAAAATTCTGATTGACATGAAACAACAACACCATTTTCATTTTTATTTTTCTTCTTCTCTACCCCTCCCCTGCCCTTGGGGGGGTGGTATAATGTTTTCGACATTAAGTACGGCGATTAAGGCCTAATTCAAAAGGTCCATCATTAAAATTTGATTTAGTGGTTTGGAGGTTAAGGAGAAGAAGCTGTGTGTCTAAACATAGGGTGAAGGCGTAGGATTCGTTCAACGCTGCTGCACAATCATTTCTTTTCGTTTTGGTTTTCCACCCCCTTACCCTCGTCCGCCATCTTTCCCACACTTTCGAGGAAAAGGAAGGAAAAACAAGAACGTGATATATGATCTTATGAGAGAAATTTAATTTTTTTTTGCTCCGGATCCGGGTTTTTGCCGGATCTTCGTTCTCCGAGTAACCTCCTTTTCTGTTTAAGGTGCGTTGAGTTTTCCTTTCTTCCGGGGGTTGGTGGAAGAGCCGAAGAAAAAGAAGGCTAACGTTTTCGGATATTTTTTCTATTATTCCTGTCGATTGTTTACATTAATACGTCATAGATTTGCATCGAAAATGGGAAAAGGAAATAAATGGTTTTGAGTGGAACAAAATTTGTTGAAAGGAGAAGGGTTGGGTGGTAAGAAGAAGAAGAAGGAGGAGGAGGAAGAAGAATTTTGAATCGATTTGAAATGTTGAGAAGAAGAGGAAATTTTCTTTCTTTTTCTAGATCTTTTCGTATGATTTCCCGGGGAATTTCCGACGAAAAATAGTTCCCACTTGAGACAAGCCTTAAAAACTCCGGGTTTTCCCACCTCGTCTTGGTGGAGAGTTTTCGTTTTTCTTTCTTTTTCCTTCTTCTTCTTCTTCTCTCGACTTAAGGATGTTTTGAAAACTTCATGATTACTTCGTTTTATATATTTTTCGTTTCCTTTTTTCAAATGCCTTTTGAGTTTTGGTGTAGTGGGTTGATGAGTCTTGAAATGACGTAGACACAGAAATGAGTCTATTTGTCCTTCCCCGGCCAAATTTCCATTGACCATTGTCACCAAGTTTCTGATTGGTGTGAACTTTGTCATTGAATAAATGCGCAGATCTCGTTTTACGCGATATATCCAAACCAGCAGTAATCGCCTAAGATGAACTTAAAACAAAGTTCGTGGTAGTAAAGCAATTTGTCAGGTCAGAACAAGTTCTTTGGCTTCTAGAGTATAAAAAAAGAGTAGTGTGCATTATTTATGAAATGAAATCTTCCCACAAATGTGCATTACTTTTGAAATGGGCTATTTAGATCCTTGGTACTCAAGATTTTTCCTTCCGGACCCCTTTTTGCGACTGGCCCATGACTTATCACAAAAATATTTTTACAAGATATTTTGACCATACATCAGGGGATCATCTGTATGTACATCTGTCAGTCTGTTTCTGTATGTTGAGGCAAACAATGTTAGCAGTTTCTGAGCACAGGCCCGAACATTTTCGTACTGGTCAGGCACTATAGTTCAGACTTAACAATGAGCCATCGACCTTTCACAAATTTTCACTCAGTCGGTTTCCAGTGGGCCACTCATTGGAGCTTGGTGGGCCGCAGGTTGAGTAGCAAGGATTTAGATAAAAAATATTTACAAAGAGTGCAATCGTTCAGTTAGCCGTTCGATTAATTAATTTGTCGAGTGGTGGTACTTCACTGACGGATTCCATTCTGTGTCTTGCGTTGTATGCATCTTTCCTACAGACCCGAAGGCGTGATTACAGTATTTATGGGTTTATTAGGTTGGTGATAATATAAATTTGGATGTAAGACACAAATCTACCGATGGACTTGTTTCCAAGATGGCGTAAGTTATACATAAATTTGGGGACATTAAAGAAATAAAATTTAAGCAGAAGACTTTTCCCAAATATTATCCAATACGGGAACTCCATGTAGAAGTTTTTACATTGATTATTCCCCTTCGTCCGCTTTTCTCCTGTGCTTCTTCCCTTTCCTCTTTCCCCAAACCTTCTTCCTCTCCCACAGCCTCATAACTTCATTTCGGCCTTCAAACTTTTGCCGTTCTATAGAAAATACATAAATCAATACATTATACACACCCAAAAGGTTTCGAAATAAAGTTTCCGGTTAAGCCTTGTTTTCGAAAAACGAATTCCCATTATTACAAGAACGGTTTCCACCGTCGGGGTTTCAATGGAACAACCGGAATGCAACTTGTTTAACTGCGTCGGATTTTGGTTTGTTGGACTGTGCATTACTTATGAAATGTATTTTTTAGGAAGTAGGGTTTTGCAGTGTTTATGAAATGGATTCAGGATAGAGGGATTGAGATCTGGTCTGGTATCCTTTCGACTGGGGTTTCGTCCATCGGGAAACGAGAAGAGGTTCTCGAATTTATTAAAACCGCTCGCGCGTTGTTTTGGTTTCGAAAAATATGGCAAATTGGGGAGAGAAAATTTTTGGAAATTTAATTAAAGGGCTCAAATACACACGCACGCTCACACATGGGCTAAGAAGACTTCTTTAGCGAGAGGAAGAGACCCGAAAAAAAAGGGACGTGAAAAGCAGAGTTGGAAAGTATCTCTCTCTCTCTCTCTTCCTCTTCTTCCTCTCATCCTAAGTCATCCTTTTGAAAATTAACCTGAGGCTAGGAAACTGAAAATACGGTTTCGTGCTGGAGGTTTTCCGGAGCGAACCAAAGAATTTTTGAGTTTCTAACTGGAAAAACCATGGTTTCCGCCTTTAAATCATTCCAGAAATTGCTTTTACGCCAAGGAGTTAGGGGATGGAAAATTTGAAATTTGGATTTTGGGGGTGGGGTGAAACTACAAAAAAGATGGCGGCGGGAGGCGGTTAGAAGGCAACTCAGAACGAGAGAAGAAATCCTTCCACCTGAGATGGAATAGAAAAAATACTCCAAGTCATCCCATATCCCCCTCCCTCCCTTATTCCGCTCCTGTTTGCTCACATGTTTCCTTTTATCTTTTCTTTACATATCAAATTGTTTCCTTTGAATTTCATTCGGTTCTTGTTTACATATTCGATTCGGGAGAGAGAGAGAGAGAGAACCAGGTGATGTCAATAATTTTGAAAATTGGAACAAACTTAAAAAGAATCGTTTCGTCAGCGATTTTTGGGGGTTTCTTTATCTACTTCCTTCCGGCCGGGTAATGTAACCGGAAGTTCGTTTCGCGAGTGCATACACTAACCAGGCAATTAATTCAGTGTTTCATTAGTAAAATGAAAATGAAAGGAAAAGAGAAAGCCAGAGGAGAAGGAAAATTAAAATTAAACGCAACAAAGGAAAAACCAAAAATTTTTCAGCTATCCGGGGTAGAGGGGGTGAGGGGGTTGGGTTCCCCGAGCGATTTGCTGAATGAAATTGTTTGCTTTTCCAAGCAAGACTCACTTTCCGCACCCACGCCATTTTTATTCCTTCAGTTTCTCATTCGTTTATTTCTTTTTTTCCCGGGAATGAGAGATTTTTCCTAAGAAAAATTTCCGGTTGGAAAGGTTTTCCCCGGAAAAGTTCGGGTGCGGTGGTATTAATACATGTAGAACGTAGAATTTTCACGCTCTGAAAATGAAGTCGAGTTTCTAAGATTTGTTTGTTTGTTTGTTTCCTGAGAAACCGGTGAGAAGGGAAGATGGACGGCAAATGAAAACCGGAAAAGATTTGTTGAGAGTCCGGAAAACCCCCCCGGGGAGGAGGAGGAGGGAGGAATGGGTCCTTGTTTAAATGAAAAGAATTTCTGGGTTATAAAAGGACCCCCGGGTGTTTTTGTTTTATCGAATTCGATAAGTTTTCATTAGATATGCTTGGCTGGGTTTTTTTAATTGAGCTTTGACGTGACGTGGCAGCAGACGTACAATCGAATCCAATAAATTCTTATCGTACTCTTCCCTCGCTTCTGGAGTTTTTTTTCTTTTTGAGTTATTGGAAATCTGAGTTTCGGTGTTTATTCAGCGTACAAAGTTAGAGTTTCTGTGTTGAATTTCAAGAAAAGTGCTGATGAATAAATTCATTAGAATTGATTCTCGGTTCCCCTATCCCCTCGGGCTTAAAAATAATAAAGCAAACACACCCCGCCCCAGTTTCCCTTACTAATTTCCTCGATTTGATTTTGTTCCTTCGGGTTGGAGGTTGGCTCTACAACCCAACCCATGACTTTGATTGGGGTAGTTTGCTTAATTTTATCAGAATCGCGTTTCATAAATAATGCACACTTTTTGGAGGAGTCTAATGTGAAGAACTCATTTCATTAATACTGCACATTTATTTCCTTCAAAAATTTCCTTCTGAGGGTTTTGTATTGACAAACTCCAGTTCGGTTTCTTTTTACGCGTTTTGTTTTTGTGCGTTTCGTATAAGACGATGTGTGTTTCACTCTCTTTCTCTCTCTGTATACAGCGAGACAGAGGATTTCGTTTGTTTGTTTTTATTGTTCGTCAAGTGGAGCTTTGAATTGGAAAAGCTTTGCAAAAGCCGGAACCTTGTCCGCCATTTTTTCTTTTGATCCGGTCCTAGGATTTTTGGGTTGACTCGCATCTTAACCTTCTACCCCTCAGTTGTGTTCGTGTCACGGTGTGTGATTTAGGAGTTCTGTGGATTTTTGAAGAGAGTAGGTTTGATCAGATTTTTTTTACGCGTTTTAAAAAGAGAAATATGGGTTTAGAATATCTGACGTTTTGTGGATAGTCTTTTTTATGCGATTTAATTTATACGGTTTTTTGAGTGTGGTTTTGTTTATCTATCGCGTAAAATAAGTCCCGTGATCGCATATAATATTTATTAATAGAAAAAAAGGGGAAAAATGTGAATCAGTTTGCTGAGCTTTGAAATTGACGTCACTCACTGCCCTTTCACGACCGTTATCTTAGTCACCATTCGAACTCTCTGTATCCCGAGCTTTCGATTTTGGAATGGGAGGGGATGCTGTTGTATGTGACAAAAATTTGCGTTTTAATTCTTTATATTGGTTTCGGGGGTTGGTGAAGGGAGGGGGTTGAAGCTTTCAAAATCATTTTAACTTTAATTAATCATTCGAGAAAGGATTTAGAAATATGTGTTCGACACAGGAGGAAATCGGTGAAAATAGATTCGAATCCCTTTTCTGTCGTTAAAATCATTTCGACGGTGGGCGCATCAATCAGATTTGTTTTTCGGGGTGGGGGTGGGGGAGAGACATTCTATTAATTATATTATTTGTGTCACGCAAAGCTCTCCCGCGCTTCGTGGCCGCCATTTTTACCTATTAATCTCACCGTAATCAATTCCCATCAATTCCTGTTGTTAATTGAGTGATTAGAAATTTTTGTTTTATTTTGCAATTGTGATATGTTCGTGGCAATTAATCGTCCTCTCTCGACGTGATTTCGCAGGATTCTGTTTGTTTTGTTTTCTGTTTTATTGTTCGTCAAGTGGTGGTGGTGGTGGGGCTTTGAATTGGGAAAGCCTTTGGAAAAGCTCTCGTGCATCCTGTCTTAGGATTTGGATTTTTTGACTCGCATCTTAACCTTCTATCGGCTGTGTTGTGTCACGGTGTGTGATTTAGGAGTTTGCAAAATAATCGCAGTTCTGCGGATTTTTGAAGGAAGAGGTTTGATCAGATTTTTTTTACGCGTTTTAAAAAAGAGAGATGTGGGTTTAGAATATCAGGAAGAGATTCTAAGAAATAAGTTTTAGTTTTCTAACACGTTTCATAAATATTTGCCGCTGTATTAAAGGATTTCGTGTCAGAAATAATGCTCACTTGTGTGAAGAAATCGTTTTCATAAATAGTGCACAGTCGGAAGCGTTTAATTTCATAAATAATGCACAGTCGGAAGCGTTTAATTTCATAAATAATGCACAGCCGGATGCGTTTAATTTCATAAATAATGCACAGCGGAAGCGTTTAGTTTCATAAATAATGCACAGTCGGAAGCGTTTAGTTTCATAAATAATGCACAGTCGGAAGCGTTTAGTTTCATAAATAATGCACAGTCGGAAGCGTTTAGTTTCATAAATAATGCACAGTCGGAAGCGTTTAATTTCATAAATAATGCACACTTTAATGAGAAACTCTTTTTAGAAATGTAACTCTTTCTTGCTAAAAATTCTTTTTCATAAATAATGCACACGTAGAAGCACTATTTCGTAAGTAATGCACACATGAGGAGTTTCTATTCACAAATATCACACACTCAGAAGTATTTTGTAGGTCGCAATATTTTTAATGAGAATCTTATATGTTAAAAATAGGCGCCATCAGCTGTTTCTTTAGTTTCAATCTCAGTGTTGCCAACTTTGACCTAATTACGTAGGCGAATGTATGATATAACGTCTTTTGAAATTAATATCTAAGCTCAGAGACAATAAAGGAAGTAACTCTAATTGGAAAATTTTTTTTCATAAGTCTTGCACATTCATTTCCGTATGTAGCACTCAATCGTGCGAAAATAATTTTGCCGATTCGTCAAATTTCCCATCGTTCTATTCGGAAGACGTTTCGACAAAATCATTTCATTGAGGGAAAATGTTGGTGAATGAAAATTTCGAATTTTTTGAATCGACCGCTTTTTCCTCTGTTCCGAAAGCTGGGAAAATGCCGAGGGCGTTGTCAGAGGATCGTTATACGCATGTGCACAAGTATTTATGACTAATGAAGAAGGGGAAAACTGAGGAGAGGTTGACGGAGAGTGAGTCAGGTCTGGAAAATTTTTATTAGCAATTTTTCCCTGGATATAGGCCATGGCTCTGGAGGGTCCATTTTTTGGGGGTGAGGAGAGTTTGGGGATGGTTACAAAAATGAGTCAAAACGAGTAAACTTGAATGGAAGGGAGGGATGGGATGAGTTTAGATTTCCTTTGATTTGTGTCTGGGATCTGTTTGTCAAAAACGAAGTCCTTGAACTAACGACCTTGAAGTTGTCAACGTGGATGACACTGATTTCTGGTCGTCAGTTATGTGAACTGTTCAGTTTCAAGCTGTTTTTTGCTTTGTCGTGTCGAAATCATGTCCCTTTCGTGGGTGTACGCTTTTATAGTCGATACCCAAAGACGTAAGAATGCTAATTTAGAAATTATAGTCGGGTATTGTTGTCTTCTTCCGCGAATCCTCGACCTTGATTCTTATTAGGAGCTCTTTTGAAGGCCTCATCCAAGTGTTTTAAGCCAAAGAAGTTTTTTTTTCCGCTGACCTAGAATCGGATGGATGTGTCTAATCCCTTTCTTCTGCTTTGTTTTCAGTTTTGAAACAGGAGGTTTACTCCTCTCTCTCTCTCTCTCTTCCCATTTGGCTACATTTCAATTCTTGAGAAAGAAAAAAAGGAAAAAATATAGCCTGTCGCATAATTTCTTCTGTTGCCAAATTTTTCCCTTTTTTTGTTTCCCGAACTTGAGCCAGAGATGAGTGGTGCGATTGTTCATACTCTTACAGCATCTCCTGGACCGAATCTTTACCTGGAGATGATCTTTATAATTTTTTTTTTGTTCTTCTGTGGGAGTGGCAGTAACTTGTCATCCTGAATGACTCGTTCCTGACGTCACTTTGACTATCCTAAGAAATCGGATTTTAGTTTATACTCATCAAGTTTCTGATTGGTGTGAACTTTGTCATTGAATAAATGCGCAGATCTCGTTTTACGCGATATATCCAAACCAGCAGTAATCGCCTAAGATGAACTTAAAACAAAGTTCGTGGTAGTAAAGCAATTTGTCAGGTCAGAACAGGTTCTTTGGCTTCTAGAGTACGAAAAAAGAGTAGTGTGCATTATTTATGAAATGAAACCTTCCCACAAATGTGCATTACTTTTGAAATGGGCTATTTAGATCCTTGGTACTCAAGCTTTTCCTTCCCGGGCCAAATTTCCATTGCGACTGGCCCACACGACTTACCACAAAAAGATTTTACAAGACCGGCTTTCGACGCATACAGTCACCTCAGGATCATCTGTATGTACATCTGTCAGTCTGTTTCTGTATGTTGAGGCAAATGTTAGCAGTTTCTGAGTACAGGCCCGAACATTTTCGCACTGGTCAGGCACTATAGTTCAGACTTAACAATGAGCCATCGACCTTTCACAAATTTTCACTCAATCGATTTCCAGTGGGCCACTCATTATAGCTTGGTGGGCCGTATGTGACCCGTGGTCCGCAGTTTGAGTACCAAGGACTTAGATCATCGGTGTTTAATGATTTTAAAACGTACAAATTTTTGGTGAAGGTGTACATGATTTATAAAACGAATATTTGGTTATGAAACGCGTAAATGAAGACCTCATCGCGTATCTGTAAATCAGTATAAAAATACTTTCAGTTGATTATATTGACTTGGCTAACTCTCCGATCGCAAACTAAACAGAAAAGCGTGTCATCCAATCAAACATCTCTCAACGACAGTATTGAAAAGTCTGAAAATCAAAAATTTTTATCATAAAAAATATTTCTTCCCCA
The DNA here is from genome assembly GCA_016920875.1 of Columbicola columbae. Lineage (NCBI taxonomy): Eukaryota > Metazoa > Arthropoda > Insecta > Psocodea > Philopteridae > Columbicola > Columbicola columbae. Next base: position 5,356,679 of record JADMLL010000009.1, on the reverse strand, counting down.
AACACCCCCGCCTCACCCTACCTCATTGTTTACATATATTGTTTACTTTTTTTTTGTTATTGTTGTTGTTCGCCAGAAAGAGGAAAATCAAACATTTTCTTTTAGGTTTTTGGATCCCCCCCCACGGACACACTTTTTTTTTATTTCGACTTTTCTCTTCTTCTTCAAACTGTATCTCCATTTGTTTTTATTGTGTGCTGTCTTTTTCGTTTTGAAAAAGGTCGGTGGAGTTGGGGGAGGCTGTAGAGAAAGTTTTCAAGTTTTCATTGATTCTGAAAGTTTTAAGGCACACTTCAAATTTAACCCTTTCTCGGTTCGACGTATGTGTCAATCTGTCACTCTTTTCTCCTCCGTTTTCTTCTTTTACAGGAGTTTTTGATTGTTTCGTCATGTTTTTCGTCAGGAGGAGCTGGGGGTAAACATTCATTTTACATGCCAATGCCAGATGGTGCCTATGTTGAAGGAGCCAATATTTGGGGAACTTTTTTTTCCCCCGACTTTGATTTTCTTTTATTAATTGACGTATCTTGTACTCCTGGTTGTGTTTGTTTCGTTTCGTTTCTTGTAAGTGGCGTCGAATCCATTTTTTCCTTCAGGATTCCGGGAAAGTTTTTCAAATGGTTTCGAGATCCTGTTTTTCTCGTTTCTGTACTTCACCTTGGCTCGGAGTTAGTTACGCGAAAGGGAAATAAAATCCCTGGTGCGTTAATAATTACTCCTCGGAGAATAAACAAACGAAACCGTCTAAAAACGATTGTTCGCCATCATTCTCCCTCGAGTTCAGCTAAGCAAAAGACCCATCTAAATTGAATGCGTTCCAGCGGTGAATGCGAAACTTCATGCACACGAAACAAGATGGAGAGGAGGAGGAGAGGAGAGAATGTTGGGAGTGAAAGAAAAAATTTATAGCAAGTCACCATTTTTTCGTAAAAAATTATGGATCGGTGGGTGGTAGTAATCGTCTTTTTGTGTTTTGGGAAAAATTTTTTGGTGTGCTGTTGTATAGTATAAACGGAATGAGGAAAGGAAATAATGACTTGCACTACAAAATGTGTTACTGCTTATTATTCCTCCTCCTCCTCTCTTAATTCGTCTTTCTTTCGCCATTTCCATGAAAAGCGTTTTGAATGTCTCAACATTTTAATCCGCATGAAAAAAGTTAAACGGATGGATTGCGTTTTATGTTTGTCTGCTTTTGAAAGACTTCATCTTTTTATTTCTCTCTCTCTCTCTCTCCACCGCCTCCATGATAACTTCAAAGTTGGAGTTTTTACGAGTGAAAAAATAAATAAAAAGTTATAAATAACAATATTCAAACTCGAGGGAATTAACTAAATTTTTAGTGTTATGTGCAAATGGCAGTTAACAGCTCTAAAACACAACCGGTTGTGATATATATATATATTTTTAGTATAAATAAAACCAGTATCGATGGGATATATTCGGAGTAGAGGAAACACGCGAGGTAGACAGACAGACAGAGTATCTGTGACCTAGTTTGAGTTTTAATAAGGGCGTGTGGGAGGAATCCCGGTTGGTGTGTTCTGTCAGTTTTTTTGCCCATTTTATAACCACCACACGTGAGTTTCATATTCATAAAATATATTGATGATGGTGAAGTGATTATACTTTTTAATTAAATTAAGTAAACAGTGGTTGAAGGGCTGGTGGTGGGTCTGATATATGTATACGAAAATGTAAAACAGTCACAGCTACGTCGAGGGGAGTGAAGGGAGTTTAGTTTTTATATTATATATAGTATAAAAGGTTTTTTGTTTTATATTTTGTTAAATGAAAGGAAGTTTCGAAATAAAAATTTTCTGTCGGGGTAGGTGGGGAGAGGAAGGACGAGAGCCATACGTTGGTGGAATAGAAATTTATCGAAAATAAAAACGTGAGAGAAAGGAAATTAGGTCGGGTGTTGGAAGCGTTCTATTTTTGACCTTTCGGGTGGAAAACTTTTTTTTTTCCTTTTCTAAAGTGGAAATCCCCAGGTTTTGAGTTATAAAGCCACCCCGCGTAGAGCCCAGAGTCTACACTGCTTTTAGCAATATTAAAGCGTAGGAGATGGGAGGACGTTAATCGCACGGCCAACAGGCATTTTTATTGGTCCTTCTCTTCGTCCAAACCTCTCTCTCCTCTCTACTACCCTGTAAAGCGGGATGGGATGAAAAAGGTTGTAGTGGGTCCCCGGGAACCGTGAAATTTTTATTCATCAGGCTGTGGAACGTCGTTAGGGAGTTATCGATTGATACGAAGTCGGAAGGAGATACGGCGCTGGGGAGACATTAAAAGTTTTTAAGAAGGAAAAGCTTTCCCTCTCCGCCAAAGCTTTTTGAAATTAATTATTGTAATAATTATGGAAGTATTAATATTAATAATTTTAACGACTAAGGAAACTGCCTGCGGTTATCTCCTTTCGACGGATTTACGGAATCGTGAGCGACGTACAGGTTTTTGAGAGCTTTCCGTAAGGTTATTCGATTTGATTGAAAGCTTTTCTCTTCTGAGCTTCGTTTCACTGCTAAAAGTTCTGTTTGACTGTTGCTGTTAGCTTTTTTTTCTTACTTCTATCCATCAATCAGCTATTTATAAACATTTTTTTTTCCTGTTTCGAAATGGGTAGGTTGGCGGGGGCTTTTAAAGCTCACAAAACTTTTTTGCTTTAAAAAAATGGCGGATTTAAAACGATTAGACATATTTACGTGTTGGTTCGCTTGTTATCTGGTTTGGCATATGGAAATCGGTGGAAGTTTCCGGGTGGGAAAAGAGTTTTTGAATTTTCATACTTGGCGGGAGGGATGTTGGGTGGGTGGGTGGGGGTTGGAACAATACCTTTTTTTTGTAGCGAACGTTTCGAGGTTTAAAATAACCGTCATTCATCATTGAGATAGGTATTGATAATAAAGAAGCTTCCCCCCGAAAAAGCTTCACAACACAAATTAGGTCAGGTCTCCACGACCACCACCACCACCTCCCTCCAGCTTCCATTCGTTCTATTTAAAAATGGCCGTTAATCTCAGCTGGAAAAACAGTCGTAAATCCTGTATTATAGTAATAAATGTCATTCCAACTTTCACCAACAACTTTCTGTACGGTTTTCTCCCCCAGCAGGCTCACCTCCTCCGTTCCCATGACATGTATTCCATTGTGTTGGCCTCGGAATTAGCCAGCCTCCCCTCCCCCTTCCGCCAGTGTTTTTCGGTCCATCTGTCTCTGTAGGAGAGATAGCCCACACAGTTTTTTAGGTATTCAGATTTTGTATGGGACTAATTGAAAGGAAAGGGGTTTGGGGGTTGATGGCGGTTTCGGGGGTTGAGGGCGTGGCGCGAGTTTACGCTGTCTTATATAGAGCGATTGTTTTCATGTTGTCAGGGTTCCTTTTCATTGATTGTGAAAGCTTGGAAAAGTACCGCTGTGGATGACGTGATCTCTTTTCACTCTCTCTCTCTCTCTCTCTTCCTCTTTCTTTCTTTGTCTCATTGTTATCTTGTTAATTTTTGTCGTTCATTTTAATGTTTACCTCGCCTTTTGTAAATGTCGCCTGATTATGTTCGTCACTTTTATCATTGTTTAGCGAATTTTTATTTCTTGTTGTCATCTTCCTCACGATTGTTTTGTCTTTTGTTTCTTTTATTCGACTCTAAGGTCTCGTTTTATGCGATAAAGAAACTAGAAAGATACGGATATATAGCGTGCTTTCAGTCAAATCGTGTAACTTTGATAATTAACACAAAGAAAATGAGAAAGAGGATGTGAGGAGGAAGTAGAATGTGGAGTACATTTATGTCTCGGTTTGGGCGGTCTGCTGTATTGTAGCTTTATAGCGTTCTGAGGTGCTGTATTGAAGTTTTCGAGAGTGTCCGGAAATGGTGTGTTTTTGCCTTTTCATTGTCCTCTGTCTCGTAAACTGAAACTGACTTTGTTTAATAAGCCCGCTGATAAAGGCACACAAATGTTAAAAAGGTGTGAGGGGAATTAAGCTGCCTTTTTGCTGTCGAAAATCCCGTAATTCATCTTCGACAAAAGAGTAAACACGTCAAACAGAAGACGGGAAAATCTTTTTCTCGAATAATTAAAACACTTTTCACTCTCGAAAGCTTTTTTTCCCCTACCTCTCTCGTTTGTGGTTCTTTTTTTCCTCTTCTCCAGCCTCTCTCTCAATCCTCTTCTGCCAGTTTTTGAGGAGGAGAAAAAGGAAAACATGCGAGAAATTCATCCGTCATATTTGCACCATTCCTCTTCCTCCAGTTGCGAGCTTTCAGCTTCTCCAGTTTTTTTTCTCTTTTTGAATATTTCTCATCCTGGAAATTTTTATTACTTTATCTCGATAAAATTTTGTTTTATTCTTCAAAGAAGTAATTTTTTCTTCTTAAGTGAGTAGAAAAGCCTTTTTTGTGCACACCCCCAGCCTCTTTGCTCCTCTCATCTTTTCACGGTCTGACAAAATGGAATTGATAATGAACAAGAAACCAAAAGGAAATGTTTAATGCGATTTTTTTTTATATAATGGCATAAGTACTCTCTCTCTCTCTCTCTCTCTCTCTCTCTCTCTCTCTCTCTCTCCATACTTATTCCGTGCTGTTCGCACTAAAAGGAACCGCGAAAAGAAAACTAATTTGGTTTAATGGAAAAAAGATTTTATAAAGCACGTGCGAAGTTAAGTGTCTGGAAAATTATTTTGCAACAGGAAAGAGAAGAAGAAGAAGAAGGAGAAGGAGGAGGAGGAGGAAAGGAAAGGAAATAAATAATGGAAAGGTTGATAGGTGAAATTAAAAGAGGAAATAGACGTAACGCCCAGGCGTCCACGAAAACGAATTGGTCAAGATTAAATTGATTGGTTAATCAAGTGAGTCGGAAATGAATGGACCGGAAGGGAGTTGTATTTTCGAAAGATTGTCATTTCGACGATGTAGTTGTCTGTCGTGCGAACCTTTAGACTTTTTTGCTGTTGTAGATTGTAGATTTTAGTCAGGTCTTAAGCGTTGGGTTTGGTTTTGTTTGACTAAATGGTAGTGTGACTGATGGTTGAGGGATGACTGCTATGCTTGTTTGGTTGGGTTGGTATTTGTGTTGCTGTTTTTGTTTTTTTGTTTCAAAAGTTGTGCACACTTGTACTGGAATTTGTTTTCAAATGGTATGTTATTGTCAGTGACGTAGTTACTGGTACATCTCAGCATCCTCAAGAACGTTTTCAAAGCATCCTCTCCTGGTGGGTAGAGCGGGTTGTGCCTACTAGCGCGGTTCTTTCCTTGGCCAGGAATTTTTTCCAAATTTTGGGGTTTTGATCCCGTTTTTTGGAAATCAGAATGCGAGACTTTAACAACTTTAGTACAGACCTCCTGCAACTTATTTCAGAATTAATGCACGCGAATACGTCAAATTTACTTCCAATTTATGACTCACAGTTTTGTCAAGACTCAAAGAATATTGGCCTTGAACGAAAGTCATTTCAAAAGTAATGCACACGTTTTGGTGAAATTCAACCTACGACTGTGTTTGTTTTGAGTATTTGAAGAGTTGTACTTGAAGTTATGCGGTTTTAGAGGAACAATCCATCGCATTCTCCTCTTACAAATTAAGTTTTTGGTTTTGTTGCTGAAAAATTTGCTTACTGGAGTTGCTGTCGCTTAAAACGGGATTTGACTACTGTGCTTCCAGTCTTTGATGTAGGGAGTAGATCAATTGCATCAAGTTCTAGCCATCGATGACCAAAAACAGTCAGTCTTTCCGGTGGTAGTAATTGATTTGCTGAGGAAAACCAGTTTGAGTCAAATTGGCTCAAGTCAAGGTCGGTTAATATCAGTCGTGCTGCTAGAGCTTTTCACTGTAGGATCGGCTGATGAAGGACGCCCACCGACGGAGTTTCTCAATTTATTTGATTAGGTTTCTTCCGCCATTATTGCTGACGTAATTGAATTTATTTTTTGTTCTTATATGTTAGTGAATAAGTTTCTCTTCAGGATACTGGGGGTGGGGAGGGAGGTGAAGGAGGAAGCGGAGGAGGAAACTTATCAAAAAGTTTTTATAAACTTTGAGTCGATATTAACGAAAGGCCTGTCGGGAGAAATTTTGAACAAAGTTTGTAATTTTATTTTTGGGGAGAGAGGCCGGGAAAAGAGTGATGAAATGGTGGAAACGTTTCCCCTTTCCGCTATTCTAAGGCTGTGAGTTTGATTCTTTCACGGTTCCATCAGTAAGAAGAATCGGTGAGGCATTTCTCTCTCTCTCGGTTCCCACCATCTTGTGATAATTCATCTTTTCACCTCGGGAATGGAAGGAAACATCCTTGAATAGATATGAATAATCCCTCTACAGCTTCAGTGATGCATGGAGCTTTCGAAAAGAAGCGAAATTGGAATCTTTTTTTGCTTCTCCTCCTCCTCTTTTTTTTCCCTCTTTTCCCACCTTTTTTTTCTTCTTCTTCCACTCTCGCTTCTCGCTTCCTTTTCCGATTAGCTTTTTAAGTTCATTAACCGTTGTTAAAAGCTCAAACGAACTTTTTCTCTCCCTTTTCTGTTTTATATCTTCCACGTTTCCTTCTCCGCCTTACGAGTGAGATATGTCTATCGATCCGTTTTGACTGGAATTTGAAACCAATTAAAATTTTGGAAATTTGATATAGAATATTTGAGATTCCTTTTAGAAATTGTTAAGGCGTATTTTATGGAAGAAGCATCCTCGCTCCTCGTTTTTCAGCGAGCTTTAAAAAATTTTTTTTTATTTTTAATTCCTGGAAGGTTGGGTTGACTGGATCCATAGTGCGTTTGATTGTAGGGATTTGCTTCTGTATGTGAGTTTGTGTACATACTTGTTGAGGGTTTGTTGTACTAGTCTGGATGTTTTTAAATATATTTAAGCTAATTTTTACCTATTTCATAAATAATGCACACTTCGTTGTCCGTTATGTTTTAAATAAGAAGCGGGATTGAACTCTCAGAACCTCTTCATCCTCTCGCTGTGGCTTTTCTTGTGATTTTGTGTTTTGTGCTGATGGTGCTTGGATTGTCTGCAAAGTGGGGCTGTCAACTAATTTTCTGGACTTATTTCTGTCTCGTACAAGGTTCAAGCGGCCAGTTGTTTTCAATTTTCATTGACCTGGCAAGGCTCAGAATTTTCTTCGTCAGTCTTCCTGTGTCTGTGATTTTCTCTTAGTCCTGGTACAAGTTTTGAGATTTTCATCCCATCCAAATCCCACCCGGACCACAAATTTTTCTTAAGATTTTTCTTTCATCTATGCACAATTTACACCTCTGTTATATTATATATTAATATTAAAAATCGTATCACAAATGGTGGGCTTTTATAGGCAAAATTCATAAATATTGCACACTCATCTCACACTGCAGAACTCATCTCAGAACACATTCATCTCTCCCTTTAAGATCTCATTTTCAGAACACAGAAGAGCGCTAATTTCAAAAGTAATGCACATCCTTATATCAAATTCATTTCATAAATTATGCACACGTCTATATACAAAAATTCTACCACAAAGAGTGGGCTTTTCTATATAAAACCCATTTCATAAATATTGCACAATTTCAAGGAGACCTAAAAGTAGTATATCAGCTTAAGTAATCTATTTCATAATGAATGCATACTCTCGGAGAGGCCTCACATCAAAAGTAATGCACAGTCTAATAGAAAATTCATTTCATAAATTATGCACACTTGTTTGGAGAATTCATGTTTAGGTTACGTAAATTAAGGCTTTGTTAATGCGTTAGGTTGGTAATTATGCTGTTGTTGTGTTCAATTTTAGACCAGAAATAAATATGTTGGTATACTTGTTTATGCTGAAGTCATAAAATGAACTTTTGCATTTATGTTTTGAAAAATATGACGTAAAAGTGTTGTAGAAAAAGTTTAGGAAAACGGAAATGAAATGTAGGACGGCAAAACGGCGACAAATAGTCAACAGAGTGGGGAGAAAAACTTTTCCAAAATGGAAAGAAAGAGATAAATTCGGGAGAAAGTGATGGAAGGAGAAAGAAAGAAAGGGAAAGTGGTAGATAGAAAACCCGAAGTAATAGAAAAGGATAAATTATGTCGGAAGACGTTTTCCGGGGACAGAACACGCCGACAGGCATCGATAAAGCGTCGAATAAAAAGCTTTCCCATTTTCTGGGAAGCTTTCTAAAACGTTTTCCGACTCAATTACGATTTGGATTAATTCCTTTGATCTGTTTTTGTTGTTGTCCTTCTCGGAAGATCCCCCACCCACCCCTTCCGAAGGCCTCAGGTCGGTGGTAACAAATTGAAATTGGAGTTTCATTATTTTCGAAAAAGGATTTTCCTTGCGAGCTTTCGAACCGAGTGGCCTTGGGTAATGAGAATGAAAACACCTTACCAGGGTTTCCGTCAGAAGATTTAACACTGCGGTAAGGATTGGAAATAACAGAAGTCAGGAAGATGGATGGATGGGATAGAGAGGGAGGCTGGGAGGAGAAGAGAGACGAGACGGAGCGTGATTCTTCCAAGTTATCACGAAAAATATAAGAAATCGATAAAGCAACCGAAAATCCTCTCTCTCCCTCTTCGCCATTTTTCGTTGCGGGTTGAGTGTGTGACCAATTCGGCGCCGTTGATTTTGGAAACATTTTTTGAGTTTTTTTGGGTGAACGGATTTCTTTGGGAAAATTCGAAAGGGAAACTGGAGAGGAAAAGGAACGTGAAATAGGTTAAACAAGAAAGTTGTGAGATAGCTAGAAGAGAGCGGGGGAGGAGGCGGAGGGGGTTTCAATCATGGCTTCTCATATTTACAGAGCTAAATTATATTTATGTGAACAAACCCAGGAAAATGAGGGCGGCTGTTGTGGAAAAATGAAGAAAAGCCTCAAAGAAAAGTTTTTCGGTCCTCGTAATTGGCTTAAGAGGTGCTCTTTTGATTTTCTATTCATGCCGACTTATTTCTTTTCTCTGTCCAAATTTTTTGGGTTGGGTCCTAACAAAGAAGAACGACTCCTCTACATTCTTCGGTCATGTCTCTTTCATTTTAATCCGAGGCCGAGATGCCTTTGTCTGGAGGTAAGAGCCTATTAGAATCATCATAATGGGAAAGGTAGGAAAAAATTTTTCTCGGGAATATCTCCCTCGGGATGACACAAAAGATTTTGAAAGGGAAGAGATGAAATTTAAATTTCTTTTGAAAGTAATTAGGATAATCTAACGAGAGATTTATCGAGGGTAATTAAGACAAAAAGGGGAATCCGGAAAATTTCGGGCGAAGTTTTAAATATTTTAAATCTGTTGAGTGAAGATTGATTTTCTCACACTATGACTCGAGGGGGTCAGGGTTTTAAGGGTTGAAAAATGGTTGTACATTCAAGTAGATCATTTGAGAATCGGTTTCATCGGTGACTAGGTCATTAGAGTCACTCCCTGAGGGTCATGCTGTGTTATCTTTGATTTTGGTGTAGTGTGTTTTTGGGTCATCATGGTTTTTGTAGATCTTAGTGCGTAGTTTTTAGTTTGCGCGATTCTTTTTCACCAGTGGGATAGAAAAGTTTATTTGCAAGTAGTTTATATATACAGTTGTGCAGTTTATATTTATACAGTTTATAAATAGACTGAAAGGCTCTTTTGTATAATTATACATCACCATCGCCATCATCATTGTTATTACTTACAAATTTTTTGTTTTAGGGTTTTTCATTTCAAAATTTATTTATTTATTACAATTCAATGTACAATATATTATTATATATTCAATGTATAATATAATTGAGCTTTTTTTTATTATTTAATTTTATGCCCGGAATGCTTTGTATCGCTCACTTCTGGCAGTAGAAAATTACAAAAATTTTATTCACTGAACACACAATGTCTTCCTCTCACCAGTATGGCATTCATCGTATTCGCGATGGCCTCCCAGTCATGTTGACTTTCCAGCATCAACGCTACCACCGTCCAAGGACCTCCCTTCCCAGGATTCTGCACAGCCGGTTCCTCTCTTCTTCCCAAAGAGGGCAGACATCCCAAGTGGGATGGTGCCGAAGCTCCCGTGTCCTGTAAGAAATTGGGTGACTCCCCATGTCGCCATGTTTGCGGAAGTACCATCGCTTCAGGTCATTGATAAGCCTCCGCGTGCGGACACCTGAACGGCTGTTCTCCTTCCACCTTTCTTCCCACAGTGCGACCGTTCGCTCCCTGGCTTCCTTAGTTCTTATCTGGCAGTCCTGCTTGTCTATAGTAGGTCGATTGGAATCGTTCTCAACAATACTAGAACGGCTTCCGTTGACACGGTCCTGTGAGCCCTGCTTATACAAAGGCCCAGCCTTCGCTGCTCACGGAGCATTTTAGGTTTTTTTCGCCGTTGCCAAAGGGCCCCATACTGAGGATGCCTACAGAAGAATGGACTCGGTTACGTTTTTATAGCCTTCTCCTGTCCTCACAGGCGCCACTATAAGTGGGAAGCGCTTCTGTCAGTCGCCTTCCGAATTTGTGCCTCTATATGGGTCTGAAGGACATCTTCCTGTCGAATATGACCCCCAAGTATAATAAAATATAACTGACCTGATCATAACAAAACAAATTAGAATAAAGACAAAAATTATCCAAATCCTTAAAAATAAAAAGTTTTTGCTAATAAACAACATTTGTATGTACTAAAATAATTTAAATTGTGAATAATAAATAAATAAATTAATTAATTAAAAATAAACAAAGCTCATCAATAAAAGAATTAATAATTAAATACCAAATAGGAATTAGTAAATATCTAAATAAATAACTCGACAATAAATTAGATAATATATACCAAGTAATAAAAAAATAAACAAAACTAACCAATAAAATAAATAAATAAAATACATAAACAAGTAAGTAAAATATAAATAAATAAGTTTAGAAGACTAATGTAGGATAGAATTACAGTGCTGGTTACGAAATTAGGACACCTACAAATTTTTTATTTGATACTTACTGAAGTAATAGAAATCCTTCAAATTTTTACTGTTCTATTATTTATAAATAAATAATTTTTCTGTTTCTTTGTTTCAGGTAAGTGATATTCTACTCAGAAAATCTGGTTGGAGGGAGATGAAAGGTTTAATTCAGCTTCAATCAATCCCAAGAAGTCATTCTCACTTTCGTGAAGGTTTAATTATGTATATAGTCACGAGTATAACACATATACATGACCAGGTGTTGTTTTTCGAGGAAATCGTTCGAAGCATTTTCCTAATTAGAACATAAGCAATGTTCTCTTCATAGAGGTTCTCTCTCATAAATATTGCACAACTCTACGATGGATTTATTTCATAAATACTGCACACTTCACCAGAGTTATTTTATTAAAAATGCACATGGATTCGTTTTATAAATGATTCACAGTTTCACGAAGAACTTAATTCAGCACACTTCCATCAAATATTCATGTCATAAATGATGCACAGTTTGAAAGAGAACTGATTCCATAAATAATTCCAGTATTCCAACTAGTTTCATCTAGTTTTCCAGGGCTGGAAAGTTGGAAAAATTAATTTAGACTAGTCAAGAAGGATTTGGGTATCCACGTTGATCATCTCTTTGAATTTGTTGTGGATAGAGGTCCGTTGAGATTATGGCTGTTGGTTGTCTCATTTTGTATATACACAACCTTTCGTGGAGTCAAGTCTTAAAGGGAGGGGGACGACAGAATAATTTAGGACAAGAATTTTGGTTTGGTATATGGTCACGCGACCTTGACTTTCATTTGCATAATTCTCATAGTTGGAGTAATTTTTTTAGGCCCCGCGTCTGGAATTGTGCTTCTAAATATCTAAGACGTGGTTTTCTAAAAAGGAAATTCCTGCCGTTGAAATAATTTAGCCAACTATTTGAAACAAATGTTTTAATATCCGGTTAAGCTCTCTCTCTGGAAAGTACTTTCAGAAAGGACTAAAGAAATGTTTTAAAAGCGTATAACCAAGGAGGAACAATCGATATTTCATAAAAGCTATATTAGAATTGTTTGTAGGTTAATTGTGCATCTGGAATTTCGGGTGGGCAACACGCGTGAATTATTAATTGAATTATTCCCCGGAGAAAGCTCATTTCGAATTCGATCTGTAGGAATTGTTAAAAGCTCCATTTCAAAAATTTTTGCGGCGGTGGTGGTTGGAGAGTAGGATGTGATGGGGGTAGGGGTTGGGAAACAACGAACACATTCAATCAAATGAAATGGATTCGAGTGGGAAGTGTGAGCGAACACTCTCTGACGGACCAAATGATATGGAAGGGGTTACATGACACAATAACACAAAACCTTTTTCCTCAGCGATCGTTTCGTTCTTGATCATTTTCTCTCCGTCCGGATCTTGGATTCGGGTCGAAAAACAGAAAACGAAAGGAGAACAAGATCGCGGATATCTCATTTTTCAGCGGCCATGTTTGTCGGCCCCGCGCGAGAGCGACAATAACGAAGAGATCGGTTGATAAAAAGTTAACACGAGGACTCGTGCTAAGGCCGAAGAAATATTGCATCAGGTGATTTATTAGTCTTGTTACAAATTCGACCGAAATTACTTTTAAAGTCTTTTAATTTGAATTTATCTTGTTCTGGGATGTTTTTCTAGCGTTACCGAGAAGGGATGATGGTCCTCAGTCTCGTTTTTACGCGTGTAGATTCTTTCCAATTTTAGAAGATGGAACGCGAATGTTTCTTAAAGTCTTTAGCCAAATTTTATTATGAAACACTACCTCCTAGGTAAACTCTTACCCATATTAATGATTTTGACTTATTGACTACCTGAACTAGATTTTCTGACTGGCTGATTATGTTTCTAAATACTCGCTTGAGGTTCTGATTGCTGTTTGATCTAACTGAACTAACTTGAGGCACGGGGTATATTTACCAAAGGGTGCAACTTTAACCCAGGTACAAGGATTGAAAGCACTAGTCTGTCTGTTGGTTACACTCTTGGAAATGTACAAAAAGGATGGGTTTGTCATAAACAACCCGAATCGTTGATTGGGAGATAATTTTCCTATACACAGAGCTGATGCACAGGTTAGGTAAACGATGGTGCAAGATGCTAACTCACTGGACTCTCAACTTAGAACTTTGGGAGGATAATCAAAAAATTTTGCTGGTCCTAAATCCTTGGTACTCAAGCTTTTCCTTCCCGGCCGAAATTTTCATTGTGACTATTGCGACTGGGCCACACAACTTACCAAAAAAAGAGGGATCGTCTGTATGTACATCTGTCAGTCTGTTTCTGTTTGTATTTTCAGTATTTTGCCTCACAACGATATGTTGAGAGCAGTTTCTGAGACAGACCCGAACATTAGTCAGGCACTATAGTTCAGACTTAACAATGAGCATCGGTTTCCACTGAGCCACTCAGTAGAGCTTGGTGGGCCACAGTTTGAGTACCAACGTCCTAAATAGTACACCCTTACCAACAACAGCAATTTATAGAAAGAAACGGAGAGGTTTCAAACCCATTTCCAGCCCTGATTGGGTGTTTCTCTAACTAATTATTTGTTATATTATTGATTGTATACACACTAATTAGTATAACTTTATGATACTAATAACAAGTAAACGTGGTGTGTTGGGTAATTGATTTCACATGTTTCGGCGCGATATATCGACAGATTACAAAGCAGAGAGGGCTTGTGGGTGGGTCGTAATAGGTTCCAAGATTACACAAACCAAACAACGAAATAAAAAGCTAAATAACGAGAATGAGGTAAACGAAAACCTAATTTAGAAAGTTTGATGGGAAACGGGGAATGCGAAGACCAGAACGAAAGCAATTCTAAATCAATTTCTTTTAAACTAAGGTAATTGAAAAATCATTTCGTAGAAATTCTTTCCAATCGACTCAAAGAAACAAAAAAAAAGAAGAAAAGAAATTCACGTCACAAGTAAGCAAAAGAGAAGAAGAAAAAGAAAATTCTCTCCGGTTTCTTATTAAACATGAGATAAAAGAAAATGTCTTCGAGGGATGCCATAAAAGATTTCTGTTAACTCGGTTCACAAAGCTTTAAGCAAAGTCGACTCCGGGGTTTATATATATATATAGAGTGAGCCGGAACTAAACAAAGGAACCATCAACCTGAAAGAGTGTAAAAACGGGTTGTCTAGCCCGCTTCTCAGATTTTATCCACCTCCCCGGAAAATTTCTGTTGAGCTAGTCAACCTCACTGCGAATTTGCGAAGCTATAAAACTAAGAGAGTGCTAAAAGGAGAGGGAAAAATGGAGAAATGAAATTGTCGGGCTTAAATCCCAAATGACGCCCGACGTTTTGCGAACGTCTCAAAACAATAAAAAATAATAGTTTCGGAAAGCGGAAACGGAATAGGTTTGCCCTGTGAATATTTAAAAATAAGGGCGGGAATGAAGGATGACAGAAGTCGTTGGCTGTACAGAAACGTTCTCGTGGGGAAATGGGTGGAGAGGAATCAACAAATCCACGTATATTTTTCTTTTTTTTATACTTTCTCGTCTACGGAATTGGTTATACGCCGTTCACATAACCTTCATCACCAAATTATACTCTAAAGTCAAACTGCGGCCCACCAAGCTCTGCTGAATGGCCCAGAGGAAACCGACTGAGTGATGATTTGTGAAAGGTCGGTGACTCATTGTTAAGTCTGAACTATAGTGCCTGACTAGTACGAAAATGTTGAGGCCTGTCCACAGAAACTGCTAACATTGTTTGCCTCAACATACAGACTTACAGATGTACATACAGATGATCCCCCCTTTTTTGGTAAGTCCTGTGGCCCAGTCGCAATGGTCACAATGAAAATTTGGCCCGGGAAGGACAAAGCTTGAGTACCAAGGCTCTAAAGTGTATATTAACTAGAATCGCACAACTCCAAAACAATTGATTCAAGTCCAAAACGTCCCTTTATACCTTAAAATATACTCCATTTCACACTTGATTGACTTATAATTTTATAAAAATTATAATTTGACTTGTCGGAATTGGGTGGATTGACGATGAAGACAAAATATACGAATTCCAAACAAAATTTAGGAATTGAAGTTGATAATATTGCGGTCGTTTTGATAGCCGTTCGAGTTACTTCACCGATTTGTTGTACTGCACTGACTGGTCGCGTTTCTGTTTATATACTTCGTGTAGACTCTTTCCTATCAAGTTTGAACACGTCTTCATGCAAGTTTTTTGCATGTCTTGTGACTTGTCTGTTACAAGTCGGAACGTGTTGTCTTGTTAGCTGATAATAAGTGTGCATTATTTTTGAAATGAATCCTTAAATTCTTTAAAGTATTTTAGGCAGTAGACAGACAGTCAAACAACATAGTTCATTTCAAAAATTATTGTTTAAGGCCCAGATATCTTTAATTCCTCAAACCGCAATTAATTCTTATACTCTCAGTATAATTATAACATATATATGCTCTCGTTCAGTGCGATTTCGTTGCCGTGTTGTTCGAATATCGAGCCTCCCAAATATCGTATTGTTTCACCCTGGTACGAGAAAAATTTGGATAGTTTTATGTCTCTGCGCTTTGATCCAAAGTTGGAGGAGAAAAAGTTGAAAACCAGCCAAAAAATCGGAAACGTCGCCAAGAATTCCTTTTTTGTTTTTCCTTCACCCCCCCTGCCCCCGCCGTGCCCTCTACCCTTTCCTCAACACAGGAGAAACAATTTCTTAAACAATACTTTTGTCCTCTGTCGCGAACAAAGGGATTCAGGGGTTATGTAACTACCGTTAGGCAGGAGTGGTAAGTTGGTGTTTAGGTTCCTAACGTTCAAACAGGAACCGGAAATAGAGTTGGAAGGTTTAGCTCGGGTTTAAAGGTTTTCAAACAAAAAAAAAGTCGTCAAAAGCTCCGAGGAAGGGAGGAGACAACCCTTCCTTGATTAATTAATCCGAAGTATGGAAGGAAGGATTCCAGATGGAAGCGTTCGGGAAAGAATCGGACAACGTTTTCACATTTCCAGCCCTCGAGCATGGAATCGCCGGGAGGGGGGTAGGAGGAGGAGCGGAAGTGGAAGTAGTCGGGATGGTCAAAACATTTTATCACTGTCCCCACTATCCCTGGGCAACTTTTGTTGACAAAGATAAACGAAAGCTCGCGTATATATTATGAGAAAAGGGCAGAGGGAAAAAGCGCTATCGGGGAAACGGGCGGGAGGAGCTTTTGGGGTTGGGGGTTGGGGGTGGTAGAGGATGAGAGAGAAAAAAGCAGTTATGCAAATTCACGAGAGGACATTGAAATAAACAACGTCCGTTCCCTTTGTACCTTCTTTTTTTTTTAATTTTTAATAAGTACGAATTTTTAATGAACAAAATGGCGGCCGTTCGGTTTTTCCAAATAAATTTTCCCCCCCAAATCCGAGCTTTTTTTGTCTTGTGACTTCTCAACCATATCCGTTTTATTTATTTATTATTATTCTAAAATGTGATCATCGTTCAGGTAAAAAAAATGGGGAGGGAAGATGGGAGAGGTTTTAAAAAGCTCATCGAAAGTCTGGGATGTCGAGAGGCTGAGCTTTTGATTTCACGAAGCGTCTGCTTGAAATAATGACGTGGTACTTAGCATCGGGTGACAGCTTTAAGGACATGTTTATCTTTTCCCTCCCGAGGGGAAATGGTGGAGGTTCACCTTTTTCTTTCCTCTCAACCTTTCTTCTTTATATTGTTAACGAGTTAAAGGTTTAACTGCTGTTCGAACTCATACTGTTGTTGTTGTTCCTGCTGTAGTGATGTTTATGAGGAGTTTGTGTTTCTACAACCTGGAACGGAAGCGGACTTGTACTACTTAATTCGATAGGATTTTGTTCTGGTTTGTATTTGAGTACTAACTTGATACTGGATACTAGATTGTAATAAATAAATGCCAATAGATAGATATATATAATAGATAGATAATATAGTTGAGCTTTCATCCCGTTTTGGACCCTTTTTGGGGGGTGTAACAGGATTCGGGAGGAGGATTTGAACCCACGACTGTAATTTCTTAGTCTGGGACTCAACCACTACACCACAAATGTCTCGCAGTAGATAGATAATATATAATAATAGATATTGATAGATAAATACTGAATGAACAATGAATACTGCTGACTTTTTGATTTTAGGTCAGGAAGAATGGGTGGAGAAGGGTGGAACGATAAAAATTCACTATTAGCAGTGTTAGGGTGTGTGCAATACTTTTGAAATAACAACTTAAACGCCATTATACTCTCGTTTAGCGATAACTCTTAAGAATTTCTCTTTGTAAACAAATTTAGTTATCAGCGTGATCCTTCTGTTGGTAGTTGAAGTTGATGAAAATTCTCCAAGTTTCGGAGGATGAAAAGGTGAACAAAGCATTCTGGGAATTCTTTTGGCTTTTCCTTTCTTCTCCTCGTTGTTCCTGTGTGAGAGATGATTCTTTTACCTTTCGCTCTTTCTCTCTCTTTTTTTTTACCCGGAGATGTTTATTTCTAATTTACATTTAAAATTTTGGAGAAATTTTCTCCTCGCTTGGAAATTTTTCTTTCCTTCCCCTTCCAGGGTATTGAATTACCATCATAAATTATGAGAGAATAATCGGTTGACTGAACATTTTCCAGCCGAGGTCTTTCACCTTGATTTTGATAGCGATATAACCGCTTTATAGTGAGATATAAACGGTAACAGGAAGTCACGGTTTCGTTTCTTCTTCACCTCGAATAATCCTCTCTAATAGAGCCGCGAAGGGTGGTTAGAATGTTGTAACCCCATAGATGAGGACTTAAGCTGGCTCTGTGGCTGAGAAACTCGGAACAGTCACCACGTTATGTCTTGTGTCTTCTTAACCTAATCATCTTTGGCATCTGTTGATATACCCGCTTGTAGTTGGTATACATTTTAATCGGATTTTGTGGGGTGGGTGGGGGGTGAGGGTGGGGATGAAGCCTTCGTAGGAAATCTCCAAGGTAATGCTGACGTCGTGAAGCTTAAATTCATCGATTGAATATTGCTGTCATAATTTCCCCAAAGTCTGAACCGTAATTTATTCTCATTTCTCCGGTTGACTTTTCGCAGTTTGATTAATGGCAAGTCATGACCGGCATATTTAATCTTCTTTCTTATTTTTATTTTCCCTCTTGAAGAGTTTTCCTTTTTTTTTCATTTTTTTGTTTTCCTTTTTTTTCACATCTTAATTGATAACAAACGTTTTGGAAAAGCTTTAGTGTTTAGAAATCTTTTTTTTCTTTTGAGATTTGCATTCAGGAATAATTTCGTTTCCGTTTTCGTTTGTGAAGAACTTGAGTGTTAGAAGGATCTTACTTACATCGCATAACTTTGATGGTATTGACGTAAAAGCGCAGTAATCAGATTCAAAATCCAGTGTTGTGCACATTGGAGGTTACTGACACAGTTGGGGTAGTTTTTGTCGCTTGCACATCACGTCGGGGTTACCAATGTCGGAACCAGGTTGTGTCGTTGTAGATGAACGAATGATGGACAACACTAATTCCGAACGTATATGTATATATGAAATATTATTATAACTATAATTTAGAATTGGAAAGGAAAATACAAGGATCCTGATGGTGCCGAGCTCCGGGATTGAATGAATTTAGCTTCGGTTGTCGGCTGCTTCATTTCACTGTACCCATTCTGGAATTAAAAATATGGAGAACGCCACTGTTTTCATTCGATTCAGTATAAATACCAGCCCCGAATTTAGTGAGTTCAGGTCAGTTGACTGTGTTAGTTACTCTCGTTGCTAGCTACCACCTATCTCCAAGCATACTATGTAGTGGTTCGGACTAGTTTTGAGAGGTTGTGTCTGCATTTTAATCCCAGGAACGGTTTGGAAGAAGCCAAAGGAAGGCTGGAGATTATGTGAGAAGAGGTGAAAAGGAAAGCAGGAGAGGGATAAGGAGATTTGACTTACAGAAGCGTGTTTGGGAGTTGAGTGGTTCATGTCTTTGGTCGAGGGTACAGAGTTAGTTCGTATTCACGGTTTTGTTTGTAGTGTAGACCAGGTCCGTGAGTTGTAGTTAAGGATAAACCCATGTGTTTGGATAGAAGGATGAACACAATGAAACAGTCCGTCTTCTCGATATTCCTTAAAATTCACCACAACAGTAAGTCGGTGTTAAAAGTACTGGGATAGTCTTTGCATTATTCCATGACATCATACTCCTAGATATAGTCCCTCAAAACTAATCCAGAAAGGTACTTAGTTTCTAGTAGTTGAAGGTGGTAGTTAACAGTGGAAGAAAAAGCGTGCAGCATTTATGAAATGACTTCTCTTCTAAAGTGTGTTACTTGTGAAATAACAAAATTTCGGTGCTGGTTTAAAGAACAAAAAAAAACGTGAAAACAAAAGGATTCCTGTGAAACATCACACTCTGCCTCATGTGAGCTAGCATGATTCGTAAAAAATTCATGGGAGTTGATCCGCGAAACGTTAAATCGCGAACTCGGTGACCCGCAGCTTTAAACCCTTTCCTCTCGAAAACGCAAAAACATCTCAACTCTATCTAACTTTTCCCAAATTGTTTAACTTAGTTCTCTTCATTCTCACTCCGGGAATTTTCTCTCAATGAATTTATCCATCCAATTATGGAAAGAGAGAAGGAAAAACCCCCAAAAATGTTCCAACACTCATGAAAACTGAGAGAAAAGTTTTAAATCGACTAAAACAAATTCGAGTCGGGGATGGATGGGTTGGGGGAAGGGGAAAAACAAAAACAAAAAAGTTTTGTTTGATCAAAATCTAAATTCTAAAGTAAATTCCCTCACTTTTCTTTATACGTCAAAGTTCGAAACCCGTAAAAATCTTTATCTAGCCCCCCCCTTACTCCCCGTTCAAGCTATAACCGTGCTTTAAACTTTCAGGGGAGCTTTCTAAAAATTATTAAACTTTTGGTACGCAAGTGTCAGAGACTAGCTCTACATTCTTTATGAAACTGTAGATGCTAAAAATTTTCGAAGAAATAGAAAATGGAGATGAAAGATGAAGCCTTACATCTGTCTGTTGTTAAAGCTAAAGCCCTACTAGAAGACAACGAGAAATCAAAAACGGAAGTATTTCATATTTCATCGACGGATATTGAAAAGAGAAACAAAGCATCAATCAGAAAGGAAGATAAATGAAGTTTAAGGTATCAGGTTACGGGTGGGGTGGGGGGGTGGTTTCCGGAACGCTTTGTCAAAAACCGAAATGGCTGATTTTAGAAATTTGAATTCTTTCACCCTCTCCCGGTATAGGAAACGATAACAATATCCGGGAAAGCATCATCTCTTACCCCCGAGAAGAACAAAATCGATAGAAGCTTGAGGGCTGTAAATAGACACGGGTGAAAAAAAGCTCGGGAAAGAAAAACAAAAGAAAAACCGGAAGAAGAGGAAAAGATTAAAAGTGTAAGTGGAGCGTAAACAGAAAATTTACCGAATAACTAAATTTCCCTGCCAAGAAAACTTAAATAGGTTGCTAATTAAATTATCTTCCATTCAGTAAATGATTTCTCAACTTCTTCTCCTCTTCTTCTTCCTTAACCCTCTCCTGCCTTTCCCGCACCGCCATATCCTCCACTCTCTTCAACATCCCATCAGAGTGAGAACCACTTTGGACGAAAGGCTTTTAACTTAATGTATGCATAAATTTTTAATGCGAAAGATAACTTCCGGATTATCTCTTTTTTTACGCGATGTTTTAGAATTTTTTTTAATGCGATACACAGCTTTCGAATCAATTTTTGTTTGCTTGTTTAACTTTGAATGGTACAGAAAACTGTGCTTTGGTCGCGGTTTGAATGTTCAGTGTTTGTGCTAAGTGTTCTGGCGAAACGTAGTTCAGTGTTGGGGTTCTCATCATTGTCGTTCTGTCTCTGTGTCAAGTTGTGATGATTTCGTTTCGTAAATATTGCACACTTTTAGCGAGATTTTGTTTTCCAGTTGTAACCTGATTTCGTTTCATAAATAATGTACAGATTCAATCTTATTTTGTTCCATATATAATGCACAATCTCTCTCTCATTTCTTTTCATAAATAATGCACAGTTCTAACTTGATTTCATTTCATAATTAATGCACAGTTTTAACCTCATTTCATTTCATAAATATTGCACAGTTTCAATCTTATTTTGTTTCATAAATAATGCACAGTCTCAATCTCATTTCATTTCATAAATACTGCACAGTGTGAATCATAATTCATGCACAGTATTAACATTTCAGTCACAATTTGTTCATTTCATTTCATAACAGTTTTAACTCATTTCATTTCATAAATAGTGCACAGCTTAATTTCGTTTCATAACATATTCATTTTATTTCATAATTAATGCACAGTTTTAACCTCATTTCATTTCATAAATATTGCACAGTTTATTACTGATTTCAATTCATGAATAATGCACAGTCTCAATCTCATTTTGTTCCATAAATAATGCACAGTTTTAACGTCATTTCATTTCATAAATAATGCACAGTTCATTTCATAAATAATGCACAGTACTAACTTGATTTCATTTCATAAATATTGCACAGTTTTAATCTGATTTTGTTGTATAAATAATGCACAGTCTCAATCTCAATTCGTTTCATAAATAATGCACAGTATTGTCTTGATTTCATCTCATAATTCATGCACAGTATTAACTTGATTTCGTTTTATAAGTAGTGCACAATTTTGGCTTCATTTCGTTTCATAATTAATGCACAGTTTTAACCTCATTTCATTTCATAAATAGTGCACAGTTTATCTGATTTCAATTCATAAATAATGCACAGTCTCTCATTTCGTTCCATAAATAATGCACAGTATTGATTTCATTTCATAAATATTGTCGTTTTCATATTCATTAATATCAATATCTATCAATATAGTCATTTCATAAGTATTGCACAGTTCATTACTGATTTCAATTCATAAATAATGCACAGTTTTAATCTCATTTCGTTCCATAAATAATGCACATTACTAACTCGATTTCATTTCATAAATATTGCACAGTTTTAATCTTATTTCAATTCATAAATAACGCACAATCTCAATCTTATTTCGCTCCATAAATAATGCACAGTATTAACTTGATTTCATAAATAATGCACAGCTTCAACCCGATTTCAATTCATAAATATTGCACACATTTCACATGATTTCATTTCACCTTTTTGAAATCTTAAATCCCTTCTTTCAAAAGTAATGCACATTTATAAATTTACGAGCAGCTCTCCCGACTTTGCTCTTTCATAATTTCTTTCTTGTACAGTTGTATTGTCTCGGGTTTTGGCAAATCAGTGCCGTATTCCTTTTGTTTTTTTGCTTGTGAAGTGATAGAAGATCTTTCAACACGGTTGGTAGAAGAAGACGTGTCAGCGGTAGCTTGAATAAAACGTGAATTCCTTTGAGTAATTACGTCAAGGAGGAGCGATTACCAATTTTGGGTTGAAAAGACGAAGAAGAGGATACATAAAAGAAAGGAAATTACACGGAGGAGTATAAGAAGAAGAAGAAGGAAGAAGAAAGGACTCAGGGTGGTCGTTTGTTTTATTAAAGGCTAAAAGGAAAAGGCGGGGTACAAAGGCCGAAGAACATAAACAAAAATTGAAAGCCATCGAGACCTAAAATAAAAAATGTCGAAGGAGGGAAGTCAAGTCTTCGGGAACACAATCTCGTCGTCAGTGCTTTGACAATTTATAAAACAGGGAATTCGCTCTCTTCTTTCCTCCTTTCACTTATAAATATACAATGTATATGTATACAATGGAAATCCAAGGTCGTTTCGGCTTGTTTCCTTTATTCTTTCTCCTCGTCTTGCTTATTTTCCTTGTCGAAATCTCTTTTCTGTCCGTTTCCTTTGTCCTTTAATCTCCTAAATGTGTTTTGATCTTTCATTTTTATCAAGTAAAAGATTTCCGTCTTTGGAAGATGGATGAGATGGAGGGGAGGAAGATGAAGATGCTGGAGGATAAGAGGTTCCTTTAGGTAAATGGATTGTGTTGTTTGTCTTGTCTTTCTCGTTAGTTCTGAAACGTAATTTCCGTTTTATTACGTTTTAAAGTAAATGTAAATGAATGTGCATTATTTATGAAATGAATTATTGTTGAGAAAGTGGTTTAGTTACAACGAAAGGACTCTTGCTGTGGATGTTTCATGATATGAGTTCCGTGAGTGTTTGATGGATTGGAGGGTATGAAAGCGTTGTGGGTTGTGTTCGGATGTGTGTGCATTATTTATGGAATGTGTTAAAAAGGAACTCGCATAAAACAAAACTGGTCTCGCTTTCTTACATCGGATCCGTCGAAGGGACATTCCAGCCTGCAAAAGCCGAAGACAACACCGCCGAATATACATTGCTGAGATGCCCAACATGGACTCTAGAGGAACGAAATGTGGACATGGAACGCATCCTACAGGGACTGTTGAATTCAGCGAAGAACTGGCAAATCTTCTCGGTTTTCTGGATTCCTGGAATTAAAAGAAGATGACGAACGTGCCCGACAAGGCCAACATGAAGAGAAGAGAGCAGACAGCACATTTAAGTGGAAAAACCCAGCCCAACAGAGATAATACACCGAAGAATTAAGAAGATGCAGAGTCGAGGGCTCTGGAAAGTATTGCCTTCACCAGCGAATCTTCTGGAACTTCAGTGACAACATTGGATTGAAGGATAATGAAAATGGGGTGGTTTATGTAAACCAGTAGACAATATAGTTCTCAAAACTCAAGCACACGACTACCTGACAGAATCAGCACAACTAATCTCTTCTACCCTGTGACATGACAGCGCTTAACCACAGCTTATTGCTCCGACTTACACCCATTTGTCGCTAACATAACTACAACATCGTTGATTCTCAAACTACGACTAGCGCAAGGGTAGAAAGACTAAAAAATATTTTTCAAAACGAAAATACTCTGTTGGAATAACGGCAGGAATCACGGAAAAACCCCAAAGTGGAGAGAATCGAGAAAAAAGGAAGTTGGAAGGAGGTAGACAATAGATAAAAATGCAAAAAAAAGGATCGTGATCGAAGTGGTGGTGCTGAAAAGAGGCGGAGGCACGGGAGGAGGTGTAGAAGGCGGTGAAAATTTTTCAAAATATAAATTAGGGGAACAGGAAATGATATTCTTCCTGAAGGAGGAAGAGAACGCCATTAATATTGAATGTGAAAAAAAATCGACGTCGATGTTTTAAAATCCTTAAAACGGGATTTATCCTTTACCCGGTCCTGTTTGAAAAACATTTTCTTAATCCGATTATGTGTAAAAGGAGAGGTGGTGGAGGTGGATGGGTGGTGGACAAATTATCCTCAGTCCTTAGCTCGGAGTTAAAAATGTGCCTGAAAATCATCATTAACGGAATTATAAGTAGATCGTGTTAAACGGTTTGATTTCGATAAGAGAGTGGGTTCTTGTAAGGTGGGGAGAGAACAAGATTGGAGAGGCTTTCACCTCCCTTGTGTTGGGGGCCTAGTGAAAACATTGTCCGTTTTGAGATTAGATCTCGGAAATTGCTGATTATCTTATGTTTTGTGTATTCTTCCGCGTCTTATGTCCGCCATTAACTTTTTTTCTTTCTTTCTATTTCTTCACCTTCTATTGCTTTAATGCTTCTTAACCTCTCTCTCTTTCCTCTGATTAACATTTATTTTTGCCTTGTTTGCTTCATCCGGTTCATCATTTTTCTTTTTTATGACCGGAACATGGCTCCCGTAGGGTTTCATCTTTAATCTCTCGGAGTTTGTTTTATCTAGAACACCTGAGAGAATTGAAAATGGCTGGCGCTCGCAGCTCCAGCAGAAAATCGTGACATTCGTAAAAATCATGTTAATTGATTTGGAGTAAATTGAAAATGGCGGGGGGGGGGCGAAAGGGCGGCAAATTTAAAAGCACGGTGCTGGTGACAGCTCATTCAAACTAAGAGCAATGATTACACGGAATCCGTCGTCATCTCGAGTGTGGAAAATCTCCTTCGGGTGTTTTCTCATTTTCTTTTAAAAGCTTTAACGAAATGAGTGGGATGGATGGGGCGGTGGGGCGTGGGCGTGGGGGGGAGACAAATCGCATGTGTAGGTGACAAAAGTGTGACGCAAGTGAGAAAATTGTCGTCATCAAACTTGTTTCGAAGCACTTAATTCGCACTCTTTTGAGGGGTGGGGAACAGGAAACGGAAGTCGTAAAAGATCACTTTGAGTCGTTACTTCTTTCTCGGTGAGGTCGTTCTCCATGTTGGAAAATCGCGGAGGATTTATGTACACGCTCTCACCTCACACACCCACGTCTCATCTCATAAAGGAAAACTTTTATTAATGGCATTCTCCCGGAAAACTTTTTAACCCTGACTCTATTTCATCTCATCCTTTTCCTTTTCTTCTTTTTTTTTTTACTTCCTCCTAAATAGATGAGCCTCATTCCCGAATTTTCTTTTCTACCCCCTCCCCCGGCCTTCTCCTCGAAGCAATATTTCTTTGTTACAGTTGATTTAAATTTTGGAAATTCCGTTTTAATCTCATTCGCGAAAGTAGACTCAGGTTAATTATCCGAGGGATGGGGAAGGGGGAGGGTTCAAAGGTGAAACGGGTGAGTCGATAAAAAATTATAAAAGATGGCGGTGGTGGTGGGGGGTTATTATTAAATTCCCAAACTTTGACCTACGATAGAATTTCACCTGCGGAAAACTTTTTTTTGTAAAGAAAAATCGAACCTTTTTTAAGGGTTTGTAAAACATCCCTTTTTAGGAGTGGAAGGAAGGGATGAAGAACCGGAACCGGAAGCAAAAATTTTTATGTTTTATTAGAGTTCAACCCTTGGGAGTGCAAAATTCCGATCCGAAGAATCGAATTCCTTGTTTGTTGTAATTAGAATTTTCGAAAATACGAGTGACCACCAAACCTCTCTTGGGGCGGGCGGGGGTATACCCAGGTGGCGGGGTGAGCTTCACCTCTCTTTCGAAAACGGGTAAATTCTTTCTTGTAAAACCTCTTTTTCATGTCTGAGCTCAAATTTAATGGGGAGGTCGTGCTTGGAGTGAATTTATCTCGAACGTGGTATCGAAGGTGCGACGTGAATAGCTTTTCTGAAGGAAGAAAAAAAAATTTTTTTCGATCTTGATCTCGAGCTTTTCATGTTTCCCTCAAATTATTGTAAAACGGATTTTTCTGTTGTTGGGGTGGGTGAGGGAAAGGTTGGGCCTTCGTGTTTTTAACAATCTGCCACCAATTTAACCTGTCAGGGCCCCTGACTGGAAAACTTTCCTCTTTTGGGTTTTCACGTTTTGTGTTTTGACGGGTTTATGTGAGGTGGAGTGCCTGGGGGGGTAGGTTTTTGTCTGGGAGTCCAGTAAGAAGTTTTATATAAACTTCAGCCATGTTTCAAGTAGTTTGTACTCATCGTTTCCTTCTAAAGCTCTTTGAATTTCGTCTTCGGTAGATGGTGGTAGCTTATGGGTAAGGAGATGAAGAAGCCTTCTTAGAGAAGTAAATATAAAATGACAACCCCGCTTTCATAAGTAATGCACATCAGACTTTTTATGAGCTATTTATGTTTACATGACTCGACCGACTTCTTCACAATCCAGAGGCGACGTAACACTGATTCACTTTAAATTTAAGAGGTGGTGCCAACTGTTTTTGAAGTTTCTATTTATTAATCGTCACGATTCTATCAAAAGCTACTGTCGGAACCGAGCTTTTCCCCCTCATTCCTAGTAAAAACCTGGCAATTTAGCAGGCGGTGTGCAAATTCGCGCTTTAAATCCTTCCGCGCTGTATTCGAAAGATTAGCCTCGAATTGGTTGTATATAGTAGCTACTAATACTATAAAAATAATTTTTTGTTTGTTTGTTTGTTTCAGGTAAGTGACATTTGCACGATACTCCAAGAATCCAGAGGGAAAGGGACTATAATCCAGCTTCGATCAGTTTGAGCCTTAATTTTGAAAACGTTCGCTCTTATCAGGAAGAGAACACAGACGTCACAGGAACCATTAATTATAGTCTTAACAGCCGTTGGGCGATGCTATCTCATCGGCTAATTGTTGCCTTTGCTGATTTGATTTTCACGTTAGCGTCAATTATCGCGCTAACCTATCGCGTCTTTTCTAAATCCGTTCCTCGAACAGTTTGTGATGTTACGGGAGCAAAAAAATGAAGCCGGCGGGTTTCGTCCGGGATTTTCCGGGAATGGAGTGATCGGAGAATGGGATTCACGAGATTTTAATTAAAATCGAACAGATATTTTGGGGAGGCGTGGGCGAAATGGATTTTTTTTTCCCCGACTAGGGGGCGGTTGATTCAGGTAAAATCCCGACATCGCTGACGGAGACGACTTTCATTTTGCTTCGTTTTTTTTTCGTCGGATTTTATGTTAACAAGAGAAATACAGTTATAAGTAGGCACGTCAAGATGAAGACCTTGTTTGAGTGAAACAGTACACGCATCCTTTCAAGTGTGACGTGGGAGTGACGCGCGGTTGACACATCTTGTAAGCTGAGGAAAAAAATCCCTCGAGGAAGGTATTCCTCTCTCTCTGATTTGCTGATGGAAGAAAGATGAAAACGTTGTTTCAACATTTTATGAAACATCCTTGAATGATTTCCCACAAGATGACGTTCAAGGGCGTAGCATCAAGGTCGTGCGAACGTATCAAACTATATTCTTGCAATCAAGGTGATTCGCTTAATATTTTAACGAAATTGAATGTATCAGGCGTAACATGTTGAAAGGAACCGCAAGTTGGTTGCTGAATAAGTGAAAAGCGACTCTTAAACCCAAAAGGAAGTTGGAAAAGGTTTTCGAAACAGCCTTGCATGTTGTGCCAACCAGACACAACAACGATGGAGAAGAATCAATTTTGATAATCGTTTATCTTAACTGGATATCTAAGGGTAATAAGATGGCGATGGGACGTCTGAAGGTCTGGAGGGGTTGGTTTGGGGAGGTGGAGAGGTTGTAACATTGATTTTTGCATTGATGAATCGCCGATTTCTGCCAGTTTGTGGTGTTCAAAAATTTTTTTACGTCTTATGTAACACTCGATGGTGAGGCGTATTGGGTTAAAGTTGACGAAACTGTTATGTTTGTATACACTTCCGGTGTTTGACTTTCGTTTTGTTTGTTTGAAGTTGAGCCAGAGACCACGCATCTTCACCATTTCACAGTTACTCGACCTGATTAATATTCCTTTCGATTTCGCTTAGGTTAGTCATGTTAGTGTGTTAGTGTTTTATTGTCTGCGTGCTACTTTGCCTGACATTCTCTTTCGTAAACTGTGTGGAAAGCTATTCCAGCCTCTGCACGATTGCATTATGCCCTCTGTGATGGAGTTACCTGGTTCAAACGACCCAATTTTAAGTCTTTTGTAGGTTTCAGTTGAAACTCTCTTAACTTTTTGGTCTCATTAACTTCCGGTTCATAACAATGAATTGTCCCTGCCGTGGTCAAATCCCAGTTTTTGTTCTCCTAAAACCACCGTTTTTCAATCCTGCAAAAAGCTTTTCCCAACAGTGGAACGAAAATCTTAAAGAGTTGAACATCGCTGTTGGGAGTAAAAGGAAAGATGAAGAGAAGGAGGGCATTCCATCGTTGGTGGTGGTGGTGGTGGTGGGGGGGGGTAGGCGGAAGCGAGAGAGAATCCGAGAAAGCAAATATCGAAACACAAGAAAGGCAACAAAGGTGGAGGATAAGGAAGAGGAACAAAAAGCCCATTGAAATTTCGCTGGAGCTTTTGCCCCCTCCCCCCGATCCTTCCTTCCACTCTTCACGAAATGAAAATCTCGAGGACAGGGAGGAAGACGAAGGGAGGGATGCTGGAAAGACGTTTTAAACAAATTAACGACTTTGGGGCTCCGATTTCACTTTCACAAAGGCAACAATGGCTCTGTTGCTGTTTTTTTTTGCTGTTTTAATAATTTTTATTGGAAGCTCTGGAAAAGCTGTTATCTATCTTGGAAAAATGCTGATGATTCCGATTTCATGAGTAAATAAGGTTTGATAAGAGAGAAGAGGAAAAGGGAAAGCGGGGGGTTGAAACGAAAGGCAAACAGAATTCAATCGAAACCGAGTTTAATCGCTTTTGATTTGCTTGCTTTATCTTTGCTGGGCAGAAGCGCGCAGATTTTTCAAAAGGACAGAAGATACAGTAACGTCAAATTCGTTATTGGGAAAATGTTTGAGAGCTTTGAAAAAGAATCGAGCGGGGTGAACCGGAATGGAGGAAGAGGAGTAGTAGATGAGAAGGAATTTTATTTAGCAAATTCCTTTTTTCATTTCTCTCGAAATGAATCCTCTTCCGATTTTTGCTTACTGGGTTTGTGTGTAACGGAGTCAGTGGCGAATAAAGTCCGACTCCACCCTGTCATGTTTCCTTTAAAAAGATTAATAGCTTTGCTTTTCTCTCTCTCTCCTTCCCAAATCTGAGAAGGGAAGCTCGCGTGAAAGGAAGCGTGAGAGGAGAGATTTAACGAAGATTTCGAGAAAGTTGATAAGTGGGTTGCGTGAATGTCGCGTAAAAAGAGAGAGGAAGGAAAATAGGAGGAGAGCCTTTTTTCCAGGATGATTTCTAAAAGTGTTTTCGGTGTGGTACATTAGACGGCAGGAAGTAGTTAATGCGTTTTTCGGGATAGAAAGCTCCAAAACTTTATTAGCATTTGGGATTTAAAGCTTACTCGGATGAGGTTTCTCGATAAAAATTTTCCGGGTGTTTTGTTTGCGAAAGCCTCTCCATTGCTCTCTCTAAAATCTTTCCAAGAGATGGAGTTAAACTAGACGAAAAGCTCAAAAGCTCTCTCGCCTTTTTCTTCCTGTAGAAGAAATAGCGCGACGTATTTGGGAAGACGTTTCTTTGTGAGAAGTTTGCGATTAAAAAGATGGAGGGAAAAGCTCACAACAATAACGATAATCTTCTTTGCTTTCTACTGTCACGTCTTTTCTCGTCACCTAACTTTTCAAAAAGGAAAATGTTATTGTTATTAATATTAGGGGAAAGGCATTTCGGGGGAGTATTGTGCGTCTCAAACGACTTCTTTTGTGCGACAAAAAGTGATTTTGATGGATTCACAATGGTTTCCACGCTCCCACGGTATATAGAAAACCGCCAGAAGAAGAAGAAGAGGAAGAAGACGAGGGAAAAAGTTTTTCTATTTCCTTCCTCGTTGCTGCTTCTGTCAATTACTGACTTCTCTTATCATTTTGAAGTTGTCTCCAGTGAGGAGATAGACCTCCGGTTCTTTGTTTTATCTTAAAAATTTTTGTCGTAGCTAACCCGCTGTTGTTGTTGTAGTCGGTGGTGTGAGAAAGCTTTTTAGATATTTGTTTATAAAAGCTCGGAGAGAGGTTGGCGGGGTTTTTAAAAAGTCCTTTTTGAAATATGAAGCAGGGTTTTTCGACTTAACGTTCACTTTCGTTCGAGCTCAAGGCTATCTTGTTTGATCCTTTTTGATAGTCTTTAAGAATTTTGTTTCATTAGAATCATTATCATCTAATTACCACTTCGTTTGTAAATATTTAGAAAGCTTTTTGAAAAGCTGGAAAGTCGAAATATTATCTCGAAGGAGAGGGTAGCTTGTTCATTCACCAACATCAGTTTAGAATTCCTTAGGAGCAAGCTGCCTTCCCGGAACCAAGTCTAACCGTTATACTGGAAATAGTGATGATAATATATTGTATTTATATACTCTTTTCGGGTTTTGACAACATCACAGATGATCTATAACAATAATGATTGCTTGGTTGTGTTTGCTGTGGTACATATTCCATTTTGTAAGTAAACAAGTCCGTGACCAGAGGGACACTAACAAAAGTGGTAGTATCTTTGAATTGAACCTTGAACAACCACGTACACGGCATAAACCAAATAGATAAGCAATAGCTAATAGACAAACGATATATTGAAATATATTATATAATGAATTTAGGTTGGTTGATGAGAAAAATCGCAAGAATTTCTTGGAATTAATCCGGTGGTTCTATGCAAGAACTATCAGCCAGTTTTCCAGTAGATACACGTTGGTGGCACTCTGATATTATTGCGAATGGGTGTATTCAGAGCTGTGGAACGAAAGTTGCTGTTGCGTGTTTTGTTTAACTAACAGTAAATGACTAAGTAGAAACGTTTTGTTTTCTTAAAAACCTTAACACGAAGACATGGGAACTAAGAATGAGATTGGTCGAAAACGCCAGCTCCTAGCGAAATTATGTGAGAGAATTCCACCGGCCTATCTAGATTAGACGTCCCGATGCCATAGTGTTCTTACAAAATTAGCCCGGTCGTTTTGATAGCCGTTTGAGTTACGTCGCTGATTCGTTGTAGTGCACTGACTGACTGTTGGTCGTGTTTTCTGTTTATATGCTTCGTGTAGACTCTTTCCTATCAAGTTTGAACACGTCTTCATGCAAGTTTCTGGATGTCTTTTGACTTCATTGTTGCAAATCTGTTGCCACTTGATTATACGTGTGCATTATTTTTGAAATGGATCTTTAACGTTTTCTCGTAGGCGGGGACTGTTTTACCGTAATAATACCTACTTTCAATGAGTAGACGTTAAATTTTCATTATTTAAATTTTTAGTGTCTGATTCTAGGCTAAATTTAGTCTAATTCAGATCACAAACGAATTTGAGGAAGAGTTTTCGCGGGTTCCCGGGTTCTACCGTCTGAGCCTAGTTGGAGTCCACCCAGGATTTTAGTGGGTGCAAATCCCACACACCCTCCCCAAAAGCAGGACGGACAACCTTCATGAGGCTATAAATGGGTACGGACCACCGGTGGCCCACGCCGGCGTGAACCTGTTGAAGAAGTTTGCATTATCTATAACATAGTAATTATTAACCCATCGACTGCCAACTACGAAATATCTTGTAGTGCGTGCTGAAGTTTTGGATTAACTACAAATAATTTCAATAAAAATTACAATAAGTATAATATTATCTCAGTAACTTATTATAATATAATAATATGTTGGAGGAGTAGTGTAGTGGTTAAAGTTCCCTGACTTGGACACAATGATCCTGAGTTCGAATCCTCCTTCCGCATCCTGTTATACCCAAAAAAAGGGTGAAAAACGGGATTAAAACCACCACTTATCATATATTATAATAATATATTATAAGATTTCATGTATTCTGTAAAATAAAACGTTATCAATCAGGACAAGACGCTCTAAATATATCTGACAGTCAATGGGTTAAAGGGAAGCATATACCCTGACAGTTCTTATAGCACTTTAGACAGCGGATAGACAGACAGTCAAACGACATAGCCCATTTTAAAAATAACTCGAAAAATACCGTATAGAGCTTTGATATATTCTTGTATCATTAGTTTCATATCGAAATAAAAGAGTTTGAAGTTGAGTACTCACTCCAGAAGAACCCCCAGAACTAACGAAAAGGTTAAACACGCACAAATCGAAACCTTCAGTGTGTAATTGGCCATTTAGAGACTCGTAGTGATTGTGTGTCCGTGAGAAGAATCACCAATTTCGAGGAGAAAATTTTTTTTTTTAGTTTAACCGCTCGAAAGCTGTCGAAAAGGTCTGCTGTTGTCTCTGACATAAAGGTTTTTTGTGTAAAACACAGCCGACGGCAATTTTTCGGCTTCTTCTTGTCGTCCTTGTGAATTTTATCCGGATCACCGACAGAGGTCCGAAAATACAAATTTAATTGTAGTATCTGAAAGGGGATTCCGGGATTTTTCCTGTTGTTCGTTTGTTTGAAAAAAAATTTTTGTCCCCCTTTTCAAATATTAGCTTCATTAATGTTATGTTTTGGGCTACATCTAAAGTCATTAAAAAGCGATTAAGTGAATCTTTTCGAAAATCCTTTTCTCTTACCTGACCCTTTTTCCCTCCGCCTTCTCTTTCCTTCGTCTCCCATCCTCGTTCGAATCGAAATTGGGTTTTCGAAAGAGAAGGAAATGATTTCGGGGCTATTTTTATCATTTTCGGACGCAGGTGTATTGGAAGGAAGGAAATTTTTGTATTTTGGAAAAAATCGGAAAAAGTTATTTACATGTGTGTTATCGTAACCGTATGAGGGTGGGAAATAAAATTTGCTGTAGTGATTTCTTTCTCTTCTTTGGGTATTTGAAAAAGAGCCAAATTTTTGGTGAAATTGAGCCCGGAAGTTTGAAACAGGAAGGACGTGAGGGTGTTAACCTTAGAACGTGTTCAGGTGTCGGTTGTATAAAATTGAACAGACTGACACTACTTGTACAACTGTAGCTTTATGTCTATAATATAAACAGTCCTGACGTACACCAGTCTTCTTCCTATCGAAGTTATTACCTTGGAGGCGGCTGCACGGAACAGGGATGCAGAATCCAGCTGGAACCACTCCCGAAGATTCTTCAGCCACAAGGTCTTTCGCCTGCCAGGTCGCCTTTTTCCTTCCATAATGAAGGAGCCGGTATTTCTGTTTCTGTTTGAAGTACTGCAGTTTCCGTTATTTGATGCAAAAGAGAATTCCGTCTTCTTGACTCTGTCGGTCCACGTGATCCTGCCACATCTTCGATCCTCTTTTCGAGTGTTCTGGTTAGTGTCCAACCCTCGTTGCCGTATAGAAGCACAGGAAGGACGTAACAGCTGAGGATCCGGATTCTTGTCTGCAGGTTGAGTTCCCGGCGGCACAGCAGAGTTCTCATTTTAATGAAAACTCCCCTGGCTTGTTCTGTTTGGGCCCTCATTTAGGAAGCATCTTAGACATTTCTAGATTCTAGTTCTTACCTACACCAATACAAACGTATAAATTTATACAGAAGTTAAATATACTGTAGCGTACAGCTCCGCATTCTTTGTTATTCTCCAAAACAATAACCTCCGGTTGGTATCACTACATTCTTTTTCAGCTGAAACCTTTTCCAAAAATTCTCCTTTCCTATTGGCTATCGATTCATCTGGTTCATACCTACAGAATATAAATACAACCCCATTTTGGTTTTGACATCGTTATTGTATTCCCTTTTTGATTTTTGCAAGAACGCCTGGTGGTTTTTGAGTAACACCATACAGCACTGTTAGGTTCACCGGAAAGTTCTGTCCGTTTCTGTCACACCAATTTTCGACATTTTTATTTGGTGTTGGTGTGCCTCCATATTTTTATGACTTGATGTATACATACTAACGGCAAAATCAAACTTCAGCCACTTTGTCTGTAATACTTCTGCATCATCCCTTCTTGACGAACGTCATGACTAACAACGCCTGAAGAGACCTACACCACTTGACTCTGTTACAAGCTTCTCTTAGTGTCACCTCTTTCTTCATCTCCCTTTCCTGTCTTCTTACTGTTACTTTCTACCCTGTTATTGATTTTACTTATACTGTATCTTATACTACTGTATACTTTCGTACTGTTACTTATTTTATTTATACGTCTTCTACTTACATCTTCATCTCTCCCTTCTTCCTGCCATTTTTTCCTTTCTTCCTCCTTGTCTTTCTATTCCATTCTATCCTTTCTATCATTATCTATACTCCGTTGTATTCTCTCTTCTATATTCTTCCTCCCTCCCACACCTTATCTCACCCTACAGACTGTACCTTTAGCCACATCACTTTATCCAACTCTTGGGTCTAAGACACCGGTCTGTTCCCTATCGCCCCTTTAAAGCCAGAACAACTACTTCGTCAGGACAGTTGATACGGGAAAAAATTTTGTACGAATTCTAATAAGGAAGAAATGATACAGAAAGATTCGTGGTAGAAGACAGTCAAATAACCAAAACGAATCACATCGAGTAAATGATGATTTCAAGCTGTGTACTGGTTTTATGCGAACTTTTTAATGCGATTTCACGTTAATTTTATGTCACTGTTCATTTTTATGGTACACGGTTTCAGCGAAATCTCTTAATCCAATATGGCCGGTGTTGTGTGTATCCCTTTCAAAGCTCATAATAGTTTGTACCAATTTCGTACCGATTCGTCATCGGATCGCGTAAAATAAAACCCGAGCCGTTTTAAAAAGTGAAAAATGAAAGGAAGAGATTAACTCGATAGTCCGTTTAATCATGTGATCATTCGGAAGCTTTTTAACGAGGGACTTGGAAATGATGACGTGGAAGGAAAGGATCATCGTGATTTAGAGGATCCAGTCTCGGAATCACGCAGGAGTTAAGTGCCAGTGGAAGTCAGAACAAGAACAATGACAGAGGCGAAGGGAGGAAGGAAATGTCGAAGGATTTAGGAGAGTTGTTGGTGGTGGGGAGTGAAAGCTCAGGAGCGGTAGTAGGAAGAATAGTTAAAATGGCGAAAACACTTTCTGAGGCCAGAAATTGATCAAATCCCTCCGTGGCACAACTCTCACCTTTTTGGTCGGAATTTCGAAAGCTCGAAGCTTTCAACATACCACGGCGACTTGGAGTTGTGCGTTCGTGTCTGCTTATTTGTTCTTTTTAAGCTTCTCCCTTTTTTCTGTTTTGGTTTTCATAAATCCAAAACCGAGTCATTAGCTTCGTGACGAGTTAAAACAGCAATTTTATAGCCGCAGCTTAATGTTTCACGCTTGCGTACGTTTCTTTTCCTCCCGGTTTTATCCAATTAGAGAAACATGTGTATTGCGGTAGAAACTAAATCACGACTTTATTATTCTTCAACAGGTTTTATAATTCCTGGGTTTTGTCAAGCCGCCCAAGTTTTTCACGCAAGTTTATCCCCCCCACCCCCACCCGTTCACCCACACTGCTGACGCGCCTCTGCTTCCATCGCTCAAATGAGTTTAACCTGGGTTTGGGGACTTGAAATGCGGTTCTAAAAAACGTAAATACCCACTTCAATGGAATTAAGATTAAATTCGAAATGACTGAAAGGAAAAATGAAAAATTTTCCACTTCCGGAAAAGCGGGATAGAAATTTCCACCATTCGAATAACGAGTTTGAAATCTGGTGGCACGAAGGAGAGAGAGGGAGTGTGTAACGCAGAAACGTAAACACGTATATTAGTATACACAATACAGTATATACACAGATATCATATATATACAATATATACATGGAGGTTTGGGAGGAGGGAGCAGAGCAGACAGGGAAACAGTTCGCCATCGGAATGGTAAACAAGTTGAGGAGGGAAAATCGCACAACTTTAAATTTTCGATTGAGTTTACTCCGAGTGAATATTTAAATAGTTTTCGAAATCGAATGATCCTGAATGGAAAATTAATTTTCCTTGAAAGTCTCTCTCCCCCGGTGAAGACGAAGAAGTTTTCTTAACTTTTCGGTCGTCTTTCCTTCCATTTGTTCGAAGAGAAGGTGGAGGAGATGGGGGTGGGGGTGAAGAGTCTTTTTCTGTCTTCGGTTGAAGAATTCGTCGTTTTGTTTCCTCTCTTCTTAGGAAAGTTGGGGAAATTTTTGGTTTCTGTTGCTGTTGCATTTGGGTTCACTTGTTTTAACCAAGTCAAATGATTTATTAGACCTACATCGACTGGAGAGTCCGCCATTTTCATGTTTCTTTAATTAATTTTTGGTTTTTCTTTTTGTTTTCAGTTTTTCCAGGTGTCCCTCCTGCGCCGGGGATGCCATGTCCTGGAGAAGACAGTAAGTATTAATATAAGTATTTATTTATTATTTTTAATATAAAACAAAATGGCGAAGGGAGAAGGTAGATGATGTTCGTGGGAGGTGCTGTAGTAGGTTTGCTTACAGAACAACGTCCAGTTAACACTATGACGTCCGGCGGTCTAATGTAAATTTTGTCGTGTCGGTGTTGGTGAAACTGACTCTCATGCTGCCTGAGCACCAATATTTTAAATTCACAACATCTGAACTTCAGTGGTAATCGTCCACATGTGTGAATAAGTATAAGATCGCCAGCGACGCATGCGCAATAATTTCCGAATGTGACATCACCGGCGCTAAGTGAAATATTGCGTGGCACCACAGTGGGGTCTCCGGATGCCGTTTTCATGACCCCAACAGACCAATGGGACCAGCGGACGTCATAGTGCTAAGAGTCAGAACTTCTAATTCGGTACTTCATGATGTTTACGTCACTGCTAGAGCTCGAAAGCGTTTAATGTGCACATTCCCTAGCTAAACTTCAGATTAAATGACTTCGCCCAAGCAATGGTTTCATAAGTAGTGCACACTTTTGGCAGAGCCCTTTTCATACCTACCCACGTTCCTGATACTTCATATCATTAATATTGTAAGTTATTGAAGGAACCTATTTCAAAAATCATGCACACTCGTCGAGGACTTATTTCATAAGTAATGCACACTTTAGTGAGCAATTTATCGCATAATTTATGCAAGTTGAGTGAAAGATTCGTGTCGTAAATAATGTAGCGCTTTAAAGAAGAGTTTACGTCGTGGTTATTGTATTGTCGAGCGGGAAATTAGTTTCATAAATAATGCACACTTTCAGCAGGAATTTCGCAGGAGAGGAAAATGTCAAAAATTCATTTTCACTTCAAACTGTTGAAAAGTTTAATTATAAAGAGGAAAAGCCGTCTTCTTTGCTGACACACGAAACAACAACAGGAACAAGGCGAAATCACACAAATTCTTGTTTGTTGCTTTCGCTGTCGTCGTCACGACAAAGGTTACCTCCAAATTCTTTAGATTTTCTCTCTCGTGTCGCCTTTTTCTCTTTTTTGTCCCCGAAAGCCGAAGTAAAATTTTGTAAAGGTTTTTCCAGTTTTCCAATACCTCAAAAGTGTCAAAGTCACCTCTTGTGAAGTCTTATTACACTCCTCCGCAGTTTAATTAAGTTCCAGTTTCATTTTTGGTGTTACATGTGCTATCAAATCGCAGCTGCGTTTGATGCTGCTGCCTTTCCCTCCTCGTTGGTGGAAACCTTGTCGATTCCTATCCCCTGCAGGAAACTTACGCCTCAAGTCTCACAACCCGCGGCGTCATTTTCTTTTTGTGATGTTGGGATTAAAAATTTTTTGGGTAATCGAGGTAATTGGAGTGCTTATACCATGAACGGAGGTGAGGGAGAAGCGTATGGAAACCTCAGGCGCCATTTTTGTATGGATGATAACCGGTGGAAGGTATTGTTTCAATGGTTTAAAAGTTTTTCGGGCTTCGGCGCCTGTTTTGAGACGAGATCTCTCAACAGCGCTTTGTCCTCAGTATAAGTGTCATCGATGAAATTGTTTCAGGAGTTATTAGGTCAAGTATATCAATATAATCGGTCGGGGATTGTGAGTCAAAACAAAATGAGCGCCGGAAATTTAGATTAAGGCTCTAGGATTTTGAGGGCGGTTCTTGAATTCATTCTTCAGGTCAACAGTTTAACCGTCATACTTAAGGGTTTGCGGGGCGGGGGGGATATCCAACAATCTTGGAGAAACCTTTTCCCTGAATTATTAGAGAGACATGAGGAAGCAGAAAAATGGGCCGTAATAGAGGTGTTAGTCTTTTATACCGCAGGAGTTACCCTGTTAAAATAACTTTTCATTCATAGCGAGTCGGCTAATTAACCCGGAACACTGTAGGAAACAAGTGTCAACCCCCCCTCAGTCCGCGTCCCGGTGGTGGTGGTAGAAAAAAAACACGACAGCGCGACATTTCTGACCTTCTTCATTTGAATTTCCTCTTCCTCGTCGTTCCTCTACCCCATTCACCCGAAATCCTTTTCAGTCCGCTTTCCCCGAAAACCCCGGAAAATCTACGTATGAATTACTAATTAACCGTCGATTCCCACGGGACCCGTCTTTAGGCTGTTGGCGAACAATTGTTTGATATGTGCTTTTCCTCTAATCTCGGGGAAAACTTTCTTCGTTCCGGTGGGTAGATTTTCCGGACTTGGTATTTTTGGGGGTTGGGAGAGCTTCCTTTTCCTCCCCGTGACTTTTCGAAAAACACAAAACAACACTCGAGGGTTGATATGTCTAATTATAAACTTTCTCATTTAAAAAACAAAGAGATAAAGGCCATTGTTTCATAACTTTTAATTAAAATAACACTCGCAGAAAATTTTTCTTTTCTTCCTTTTTTTATGTTCTTTCGTTCGCCCCCCGACAGCCCCGTTTTTCCTCTTCCCGAAAATCTCAAAAGGTTCTTTACAAAATAAAAAAAGTTTTTAATATATTAGAGGAGAAAAATTTTTCTTCTTCTGTTCTTCTTCTGCCCTTCTCCGGGAACAATGAAATATCGTAGAGGAAGGAACCACAATGGAAACTACAATGGAAACACTACAAAGTTGGTGTTTCGGGCTCCGGGAAGAGTTCACAAAAGAGCGAGAATAGTAGAAAAGCTGGAGGAGGCGAGTTTCGTTAAGCAGAGACTTAACGACACTTGAAAATATTGGGTCGACCCGAAGAGGAGGAGGAGGATGGTGGTGGTGGTGAGTGAGGGGGGAGGGTCAAAGGATTTGGGTTAAAGGAATTCTGGGACGTGGCCCCTTTGGGTTTTCACCGGATTGTGTAAAGAAATTTTGAAAGTTTTATTCAAATTTTTGGAAAAGGTCAGCATACGGTTCGGTTTCAAGACGAGAGGATTCCGTTTTGGGTTCGGGAGAGTTCGACTATTGTCGCCAAGCAGAGTGGTCACGTATCTTGTGTCAAATTTTGGTTTTGAACTGAAGTGTGCATTATTTATGAGATGAGGTCTTCATGAAACAAAATGTTGTCCGAGGAGGTGGGCAGCAATTTCGAAATGAGTTCTTCACACAGTCGTGTGCAATATTTATGGGATGATCGTCTCTTAAAAGTGTGCATTACTTTTGAAATGAGTTATTCGTCAAGGCGTTCATTATTCATAAGACAAATGATGATATTTTTAACCTAAAAGTGTGCAGTATTTATGAAATCAGTTTTTTGTCACAGTCGTGTGCAATATTTATGGCATGAACGTGTCTTAAGAATGTGCATTACTTTTGAAATGAATTATTCATTTAACAGATGATGATATTTTTGCATAAAAGTGTGCAGTATTTATGAAATAAGATCTTCGTCAAGCGTTTGCAAGATTCGTGAAACAAAATCTTGTCCGAAATGAGTTCTTCTCACAGTCGTGTGCAATATTTATGAAATGAACGTGTCTTAAAAGTGTGCATTACTTTTGAATTAAAACTTTCCTCGAATCGTGCATTATTTTTGAAATGAATTGTTGCTAAAAGTGTGAATAGTTCATTAAGCGAATATTTTTGTAACATTTCCAAAAAATTTTTTTTGGGGTAAAAGTGTGCATTACTTTTGAAATAAATTATTCATGGAACAAATGATGATATTTTTGCATAAAAGTGTGCAGTATTTATGAAATAAGATCTTCGTCAAGCGTTTGCAAGATTCTTGAAACAAAATCTTGTCTGAAATGAGTTCTTCACACACTTATGTGCAATATTTATGAAATGAACGTCTCTTCAAAGTGTGCATTACTTTTGAAATGATTGAATGAGGTCGTTTTGTAGCATTCCAAAGACCAGGAGTAGGGTGAAGTTCGTAGAAATAAATGAAGGATTTAAGTGTGCATTACTTATGAAAAGAACGTGTCAGGGAATTTTTTGGGTCGGAAAATTTTTTTGGGGGCAAATTTTCCTTTCGTTCCTACCTAGCCGGAAAATGGCTTTGAGTTAAAAGTAATTTTTAGGGTTTCTCTCTCGCGCGCAAACTTGTTGAAGATAACAAAGGGACAAGGATAACAATAGGATGGGAAGTCGCTAATGAAGACACTTCCCCGGAGATTAGTTCACGGCTTTAACATTTATTATGGCCATCGATTTCCTATACACTCCGGCAAGGACTTCCTTTCCCAAGCTCGTTAAAAACGATCCCAATCGTGCCCCCATATCCTATTACTACAAAACTGTGCATTATTTATGAAACGATCATTTACCTCTCTTGAACGAAGTGTGTCGTATTTGTGAAACGTGTTCATTTCGTCAGAGTTATTCGTGAAACTGACTTAAAGTGTGCAGTATTTATGAAATGACTCATCACTTAAAGTGTGCATTACTTTTGAAATGAGCCCCTCTTGAATTTCCTTATCCTTCGAGGTTGGTATTCTCCGGGATTATTCTGTTCGGATGCGTTTGCCTCCTTTTTGATTAGTCAAACGTCGATTTTGGGGGATGGGGGGGTCGAAAGGCTCGAAAGGCTTGAAAGGCTTCTTCCTCTGCCAGAAACCAAAAAAGAGAAAAAGGAAAAGGAAAAAGAGGAGCTTTTAAGGTGAACTTCAAATTGATTAAATAGTCTCGGCTTAGGAAAGCTCTCAGAAAGGAGTCCTAAGCGAAATGCAAAGCGTAAAATCTATTGAAGGGATAGAGGGCTTAAAGAAGGCGGTGGGAGAGTGGGGTCACGGATGAAAGGTCTTTATCATGTTCTGTGGCTGTTGGAGGACGGCGGGGGTAGGGGGAGAGATAAAAAGGTTCTTAGCTCGGGTCGGTGTTTTGCGAGTTTTTCTTTCGGGAAACTTCCGAAAAACTGTGAATCTCCTTAAATGACGATTCTCGGCGTTGTCAAATCGGGTTTCTCGTCGTCTTTTTAGAAGTCCCGAGGAAGTGGGTATCTATTGTTTATTCATTCGGGAAGAAGGTGGCTCTTCGGAAATTTCTTCGGGAGGGATTTGAGTTTGAAAAATTAAAGAGGAAATTGGCGGGAGGAGCTTTCCCCGAAAGGAAGCAAGTCCTTCAAATCCTGTTTCCTTTCCTTTTTCCCCACCCTCTGATCCTCAACAAAATCGACACAACTTCGGAAGGTAATCTTGTCGAACGTGAAGTTTGTTTCTTTTGAAAACGAACGCGGAGCCACAAAAGTGTGCATTATTTATGAAATGAGTTGTCCTTTGCTTATAATACAGATCGCCAATTAAAACGTGTAAAAACTTCACCGCAATTTGAAAATCAATCGAGAGAAGCTAATAGGCTGTTGTGCATTATTTATGAAACGAGAATTCGTCTCAGTGTTTGCGTTAGTTATGAAATGAGCTCTCCTACAACAGGATGCTACCATAATTCTACTACCACAAGAAAATCGGTCATCGTTTATGATGAAATAAGTAAGAAGAGAGTCTTAGTAACGTAGTCTCTGTAAATGTGTGCATTATTTATGAAATGAGTCGCTCACAAAGAATTTCACTTGACTGGAAAATCTAGCTGGTAGCATCAAGCTAGCTGTTGTATTAGCGCTAGAAAATCTATTTTGGAAAAGGAGTCTCATTAATGAAAGGGATGCCTCTATATAGTGTGCAATATTTTTGAAATGAAAAATCGTTTGCATGTGTGCAATACTTATGAAATGAATTTCTCATAGAAGTGTGCAGTATTTACGAAATGAAGCTTTTGTGTATGAGTTGGGTGAAATGATTTCCTTTTTAAGGTGTGCAATACTTTTGAATTGAAAAATCGTCGGGATGTGTGCATTACTTATGAAATGAATTTTCCAAAGGAATGTGACTACAAAGTCACTAACACCAGAAAATCTGTTAGAACCGATAATTAAATAAATGAAAAGGAGTCGCTGTATTGAAAGTGATTCCTCTGTAGTGTGTGCAGTACTTTTGAAATGGAAAATTATCTGTGTGTGTGCGTTATTTATGAAATGAACTCTTCCGGAAAGTTTGCGGTATGTATGAAATGAAGTTTTCACGGAAGATATGAATTCCAGAGTGTGCTATACTTTTGAAACAAAAAATTATCTGAATGTGTGCAATACTTATGAAATGAATTCTTTATATTACAATTGTGCATTACTTATGAAATAAAGTTTTCGTGTATGGGTTGAATTTAATGAATTTGTCTTTATGAATAGGTTGGATTTCTCTGAGTGTGCATTACTTTTGAAATGAAAAATCATCTGATTGTGTGCAATACTTATGAAATGCACTTTTCATAAAAGTGTGCAGTACTTTGAAACGAAAAATCGTCCGCATGTGAGCATCACGTATGAAATGAATTCTTGATAGAAGTGTGCAGTATTTTTGAAATGAAGTTTCCATATAAGGGTTGGAAGAAATGTTTTTCTTTATAGAGTGTGCAATAGTTTTGAAATGAAAAATCACTTGGATGGGTGCATTACTTATGAAATAAACTTTTCATAGAAGTGCGGCATGCTTATAAAAAGATGTGCAGTATTTATGAAACGAAGTTTTCGTGTAAGAATTGTATAAAATGGTTTCCTCTTAAGAGTGTGCAATACTTTTGAAACGAGAATCATCTGGATGTGTGCAGTACTTATGAAATGAATTCTTTATGGAAGTGTGCAGTATTTTTGAAATGAAAAATCACTTGGATGTGTGCAATACTTATGAAATGAATTTTTTATAGGAGTGTGCAGTATTTTTGAAATGCAGTTTTCCTATATGGGTTGGAAGAAATGAATTCTTTTATAGAGTGTGCAATATTTTTGAAACGAAAAATCGTCCGCATGTGTGCAATACTTATGAAATGAATTATTTCCAGAAGTGTGCAGTATTTTTGAAATGAAGTTTTCGTATATGGGTTGGAAGAAGTGTTTTTCCTTATAGAGTGTGCAATATTTTTGAAACGAAAATTCATCTGGATGTGTGCAATACTTATGAAACGAATTCTCTCCAGAAGTGTGCAGTATTTTTGAAATGAAATTATCGTCTAAGGTCTGGGATGAAATGGTTTCCACTTTAGTGTGCAGTACTTTTGAAATAAAAAAATCATTTGGATGTGTGCAATACTTATGAAATGAATTATTTCCAGAAGTGTGCAGTATTTTTGAAATGAATTTTCGTATATGGGTTGGGAGAAATGGATTCCTTCATAGGGTGTGCAATACTTTTGAAACGAATTCTTTCCAGAAGTGTGCAGTATTTTTGAAATAAATTTATCGTGGAAGGGCTGGGATGAAATGGTTTCGTCACCAATGGATCGTCACATGGTGGATGTGTCCAATACTTTTGAAACGAATTCTTTTTAGAAGTGTGCAGTATTTTTGAAATAAAAAATTACTTGGATGTGTGCATTAGTCGCGACACGAGCTCTTAACAAAAGTGTGCATTATTTATGAAGTAACGAAGGAGAAATCTGTGGGGAAATAAATTTTTTTTTTTTTCGAGTTCGTTTATTAATTAAAAAATTTTCTTGAAGATTCGTGGAAAGTTTTAAAATTTACGACAGCGACGGCTTGTACCACCTTTTTCCCTTTTTTTTGTGCCCCGATGGAAAGTAGCTCGAAAGTATGGCACCGAAAACTGATTCGAAAAGTTTATCGCTTCGAAAAGTCTTAAGTTGTTCTGGCTTTTATAAACTTTGCATAATTCATCTTTTCTCATCTTTTCTTCTTCTTCTTCTTCTTATTCTAGGAAGCATTTACAGAAGAGGAGCGAGAAGATGGAGGAAACTGTATAGAGTTAATGGACACATTTTTCAAGCGAAGAGATTCAATAGAGTGAGTATAAGAGGGAGATCTCTGACGTTTTTCCACAGCTTTAACTCGAGCTTTTCTAATTTAGCTTTTGATTTTGAAATTCAGGGAGGCTGAAGAAGGTTCTTACCACCTCCTCACCTCCTCCTCCTACTCCTCTTACCTTCCTCCCGTCCTCCTCGCAATGCCTTCCATACAGATTTTGTGAGCTCGGGTCTCGCTTTTTACGTGCTGTATTTGAACTTGCTGCTGTCTGTTTTAAATTTTTTTTGATAACACAACCACTTCAGAGTGTGCATTATTTATGAAATAAGCTCTTTTCCGTAGTACCCATTATCTACGACACAGATTGTGTGTAAAATCATTCAGCCTAAAGTTTTGCACCACTTTTGAAAAGAGTTTTTGTCGGTATTCTGATTCTGTTTTAGAAGA
Source organism: Columbicola columbae (assembly GCA_016920875.1). Lineage (NCBI taxonomy): Eukaryota > Metazoa > Arthropoda > Insecta > Psocodea > Philopteridae > Columbicola > Columbicola columbae. The sequence goes on along the minus strand of JADMLL010000009.1, from coordinate 5,312,075 downwards.
AAAATTGTGTCGTCAAAGTGTGCATTATTTATGAAATGACGTCTTTAATGGCAGGTTTGTTTAGGAACTTTTGCTGATGTCCAAGTCGTTAAATACCCCTTGAAGGAGATAGTAGTTGAGAAATTAAATTTTCTTTTGCTTTTCTGCGAACAGTGGATGAGATTTTTTTTACGCGTTAAATTTGAGTGGTTGTCCTTGGTTTTATGCGATTCTATGAATATATTATTATATATTATACGTGTTTCAGTTTTGTGATCTCTTCAAAGGAAAATGAAAATTTTTCTCGTTAAGTTTCGTAATTCTGAATCTGTCGCGTAAAACGAGACTTGACTGAATAGATTATCCTTGGTTTTATGCGATTTTATGGATATATTATAATATACTAAACGTGTTTCAGTTTTTCCTTCTTCAAACAATTTTTTGTTAAGGTTCGTGATTCTAATCTGTCGCGTAAAACGAGACCCGACTGAATAGATTGTTCTTGGTTTTATGCGATTTTATGAATATATTATTATATATTATACGTGTTTCAGTTTTGTGCTCTCCAATTTTTCTTTTTAAGGTTATTCTAATCTGTCGCGTAAAACGAGAGACTGAATAGATTATCCCTAGTTTTATGCGATTTTATGGGTATATTATGATATACTAAACGTGTTTCAGTTTTCTTTTCTTCTTCGGACAATTTTTCTTTTTAAGGTTCTTGATTCGTAATCTGTCGCGTAAAACGAGACCTACTGAATAGATTGTTCTTGGTTTTATGCGATTTTATGGATATATTATGATATACTATACGTGTTCCAGTTTTTATTCCTTCTTCATACAATTTTTCTTTTTAAGTTTCGTGATTCCTAATCTGTCGCGTAAAACGAGACCTGATTGATTAGAAAGGAATCAATTTCCCTTTGGAATCAATTACATAATATCTCTCCTCATTCGGTTCTGTATATTTTATACTTATTATACTGTAATCTGTTCTGTGAAATATTTTTGGGGGTTTGGAAGGTGCGGACGAGGGTGGGACCAATGAACCCAACAGGTAGCTGTAGTTGGGTTACCGTCTTGAGATGTGATGTTTAGGTTCCTGGATGGAGTCAGTGGTGCTTAGGGTTGAAAGGGGGGTGGAGGGAGGAAGTATTTTGGCCTTATTACAAGATTAGGATGGATGAGATGGGGAAGGTGTTTCTGTATTTTGAGTATAAGATGTGTAGAGGTTTCGAAGAGGGAAAGGAAGTTTAAACAGTACCGGAAGTAGGGTTTTTGAGAAGTAAAAATGGACTTTGGGGAGGTTAAGGGAGGACTCTGGGTTGGGGGTGGAAATTTGAATACGTCAGAAGTTCCTTCCATCTACTTTCCTTTCCGCCTGGTTTGGATGATTGAACACTGATTGAACCTCGTTTGATTTTTGTTTTTTATTTCCTAGTTACGCTCCTGCTGAGACTTGAATGATTTGTTTAATTGAAATAACTAATTTCAGCGAGCATTTTGTGCCTTTTGCGAGGATCGAATATGGGGACTAGGAAGGCAAGGTTTCAAATGCATCCAGTGCAAGCTCCTCGTTCACAAGAAATGTCACAAATTGGTTCAGAAGCCCTGCAGCAACGAACACGTGGAACCCGTCGTGAGAGACGACAACACGAACGGAGAAACGCCGACGATGAGCACACCGACAGCGGAACTCAAAGATTTCCACGAGCCCCAGCTCGAACTCTCTTCGGAATCCGTAGCCGTAGAAGATCCAAGTAAGCACTTCTTTCCTTCTGTTTTCTGTTTTGCTGACGTCCCCCGTCCTCCCATTCGGAAAATGAAGGTGAAGGATGATAAACACTTGAAAATTTTTTGATTAAACGACTTCACACAAATCCTTTTAAGTCGTCGACAGCTTTTTGCCCCTTCCCCTTCCTCATTCCCAGTTCTCGAGTGCTGAATTAAAGTTCTCTCAAAGTTTTTTTGTTCTTTGCTGACGTAGTCATTTTTCTCCCCCGCCCCCGCCCTCCCATCCATTTTAAAAGGCAAACTCTTCGAATTCGAAACTGTTGAGGCGAACAAAGGATTTTAAAATTTTTATTCTCGAATTAAAACTTTGATTTCGAGTTTCTTATTTAATTAATTAATTAATTATTTATTTATTTTATTTTTCGACTAATTATTAACTGTCTTAAGAGTGAAGGGCCTTGAGATGTCTCGGAAGAGAATCAAAAATGAGAAAATACGATTCCCCCGGGGCCACGAAGAAAAGAAATCTCGGCTCTCGTTCACCACAATTTTTAGAGAAAACTTTTGAGTTTTGGATTTGATTGATTGATTACCTTCCCGGAAGTAAGACGGAAAATTTTTTGGTGGACCGGAAAATGCGTTACACTTAATATATGTTACGGGAGAAGTGATGAGCCGGGCGAGTATCTAAAACTTCCGGTGGTTGTTCATAATCACCAACTAAACTTGATACATGTGGGAATTAATGAATCATTAATCACATTTACCGGCTAGTTTATAAAATCTCCAAGTTGGTATGAAGAATTAAAAAGTTTCTCAGATTACCGGTCGAATATTTTATAAACTAGCCGGTAAATGTGATAAATACTCAGTAATTTGTCACAGTAACCGAGCTTAATTGGTAATAATCAATAACAACCGAAAACTTTAAATACTCGGCTGATTTATCACTTTTACCGTAACATATATATTAGGTGTAACGCATAGAACGGACATTATTTTCCGGTCCACCAGAAAAGTGTGCATTACTTTTGAAACAAACCACTCTGTAAAGTGGATTACACTTTCCGAACGAGAAAGTATCAATAATATCGTAGATATGCAACGGTAAAAGTGATAAATTAGGCGGGTATTTAAAATTTTCGGTGGTTAATTCATAATCACTTGGTTAATGTGACAAATTATTGGGAATTTATCACAGTTACCGGCTAGTTTATAAAATCTCCAAATTGGTATGAAGAATTTAACGAAAGTTGCTCAGATTACCGGTCGGATATTTCATAAACTAGCCGGTAAATGTGATATGTACTCAGTAAATAGTCACACAGGCGAGGCATAGTTGGTGAGAATGAATAACCAACGAAAATTTTATATACTCGCCTAATTTATCACTTTTACCGTTGAATGTATGTTGGGAGCAATGCATAGAACGAACATTATTTTCCGGTCTACCAAATAGTTTGAAAATCAAATGAATTGCTCGTGAAAGTGTGCATTACTTTTGAAACAAACTACCCTGTGAAGTGGATTGTATTAGACGAACCGAAAAGTATTATTAATTTCGTAGATATGGAACGGTAAAAGTGATAAATTAGGCGAGTATTTAAAATTTTCGGTTGTTATTCATTATTACTGAGTTTTTATCACATTTACCGGTTATTTTATTAAATATCCAACTTCTAAGCTGAGCAACTTCTAATAAATTCTCCTACGAATTGGATATTTTATAAACTAGCCGGTAAATGTGATAAATTCCCAATAATTTGTCACATTAACCAAGTGATTATGAATTAACCACCGAAAATTTTAAATACCCGCCTAATTTATCACTTTTACCGTTGCATATCTACGATATTATTGATACTATTTGTTCGGAAAGTGTAATCCACTTTACAGAGTGGTTTGTTTCAAAAGTAATGCACACTTTTCTGGTGGACCGGAAAATAATGTCCGTTGTATGTGTTACGAAATATATATGTTACGGCAAAAGTGATAAATCAGGCGAGTATTTAAAGCTTTCGGTTGTTATTGATTATTACCAATTAAGCTCGGTTACTGTGTATTTATCACATTTACCGGCTAGTTTATAAAATATCCGGCCGGTAATCTGAGAAACTTTTGTTAAATTCTTCATACCAATATGGAGATTTTATAAACTAGCCGGTAAATGTGATTAATGATTCATTAATTCGCCACATGTATCAAGTTTAGTTGGTGATTATGAATAATTGCCGGATGGTATATAAATATATTGGCGTGATTTATCACTTTTACCGTAACTTATGTACGATTTTACTTTCTGATCTGTATAATAGATACTAAGACTTGTCTTGTTTTGATGATGAGTAACTTTTTGAAAGTGAAAGAGTGAAATATCCGTTGCTGTTGCTGTGGTTATCTGTATTTATTTGATTTTTGTTGTTGTTTTTCAGACGACGAACTTGAGCCCGGTACTCAGAGGCAATATTCGCTTAACGATTTCGAACTGATTCGTGTCATAGGAAGAGGAAGCTATGCGAAAGTATTAATGGTCGAGTTGAAGAAGACGAAACGGATTTACGCGATGAAAGTGATAAAGAAGGCCTTGATGACGGACGACGAGGTAACTAAATCTGGCTTAGTTCCGGTAAAAGTGATGAATCAACAGAATATAATCCCCGGTGATTATTCATTATCACCTTCTAAACTCGGTAAATGTGATAAATTATTGTGTATTTATCACATTTACCGGCTAGTTTATAAAATCTCTAAGTCGTAATGGAGGGTTTAATTAAAGTTTGCTCAGATGCTTGACTTTTGTCACCTCTCATCTACTCGCCGGAGGTACTCCCACAGCTGCTTAGGTTGCTGATTGTCTTTTGTCAGAAAAGTGACAGAAGCCAAGCTTGTGTGCAAATTTTTTGTTAATTTCGTCATTAGGAGTTGGATATATTTTCTAAATCATCCGGTAAATGTGATAAATACTGAGAAATGCCTCACATTTACCGGGGTTGGTTGGTGATTACGAATATACATTCGCCTGATTTATCACTTTTACCGTGACACGTATTCGATGTTTCTTTCCGGTTTGGCTTAATATTTATGTTGTCGTCTGGGAATTGAATTGTTCTTTGATTTCCTTCCACAGGATATCGACTGGGTACAAACGGAAAAGCACGTTTTTGAGACTGCTTCTAATCATCCATTCCTAGTTGGTCTACATTCCTGCTTCCAGACTCCGAGTCGACTGTTTTTTGTGATAGAATTCGTACGCGGAGGAGATTTAATGTTTCACATGCAAAGACAAAGAAGATTACCGGAGGAACATGCTAGGTTTTATGCAGCTGAAATTAGTCTGGCTCTTAATTTCTTGCACGACAAAGGTATGCTGTTGGTCGGGAGTTCGACCGATGACTCCACTTCTGGGTTGTGTTACCGCCTTTTGTGAGGATCATTCAACTCGTATACAGTGGAACGTATCGTAATGAGTGATGAGGAGGGAATCACCGAGTGTTTCGCATTACGAATAAGATTTGTTATACGAGGTTCTGCTGTATATGTTGTAGTCATAGCTGAGTGTTAATCCCTTTTTTGGGGTTTGACAGGATGCGGGAGAAACGACTACAACTTCTTAGTCTGGCACTGAACCACTACACCACAGACCTCTCGCTGTATGTTTTAGTTTATGTATAACAACAGTTTTGGGAGGTATAAGTCTAACTAGAACATCCGAACGCATTTTGATCACGATCGGAGCGTATGTTAGCTAGAATTGGGGTTATATACAAAACAGTGGTGGAGTAGGAGAAGAGAGAGTGTCAAGGGAGAAACACCAAAAAGACAAGGAATTAATTTGAGGACGGTGGGAAAGAAACGAAGAGTAGGGGAGAGAGAGTGTGCTGTGGTGGGTGTTCAACCTATCGCGTAAAACAAGACCTTATTAATTCTCTTAGTGTGGGAGTATAATGACGTCACAGACCACTCGCTGACGAGCCCTGATCTCAAATATATAGCATCACAAAGGGAAGACATTTGAAACATGTGCTGAAAATGGAATAATCTCACAGAAACAATGTCTTGACATGGTTACACGTCAGCAAAACGCTGTCACGGTTCCGTAACCCCGAATCATCATCCCCATTATCTAAGTGATAATAATAATAATAATCGAATTATTTAGAAATTCAGCGGATGAATATCTCTTAATTTACTCCGGGAGCATAATCAAAGCTTATTCAGCGAATGATTTAGTCTAACAGTATGAATCGGAAATAATTCTGTCGGGTTTGATCTTCCAGGTATCATCTACAGAGATTTAAAGTTAGACAACGTTCTACTCGATCACGAGGGTCACATCAAACTAACGGACTATGGAATGTGCAAGGAAGGAATCAGGCCCGGAGACACAACCTCCACATTCTGCGGAACGCCTAATTATATAGCGCCGGAAATACTCCGCGGAGAAGACTATGGATTTAGGTTGGTTAAACTCATCAACACCGATTTCCGGTGGATTTGGAGTTATGCGATTATTAGATACCATCTCGGGTGGTAGGCTAGGGAATAGGGTTTCTGTCCTTGTGTTGGACTCGGTATTAATATATTTTTTTATAGTCTATGTAAAGATGATATAGTAGGCTATAAAATGAAATAATAATGGCGGATCGGATTCGTTTTGAGAGTTTTTCGTTAGTCGTTTATGGTTTTTGAGTTTGACGCGAACAAATATTCACTTAATCAGTGTACTGTATTTTATTAATTTTGATTTTATGTATTTCTGTAAAATATTTTTATGGTTATGTATGTAGTTATTAAGATTTCTAGTTTTTCAAGGTTTTTATGTTGTCGTTAGGAAGCTTCGTAAATTAATAATCATGACGGCGTCTGTTTTGTTGTTGAGGGTGGCTCTGTTAACAGTTTTTTAGAGTTATTGTGAGGTTTCGAGTTACGCGATAAGGAATCGTAGAAGTTTGAGTTGTAATGTTCCTGTAGGACAGTTGTGATTTGATATTTTGTTCGTGGGAGCCATTAGAGGGAGAGTATGTGGTAGGGAGGTGTCGAAAGGGAGAAGGGACTTATTCCATACCTGCAGCGATGGAAACATAGGTTATGGTATCATCCATGAGAGCTTACGGTTACCTTCTTAGGATGAAGAAGGAGGAAACAGCTGGTGTCCACACTGTAGACGTGGGTTTAGACACTATAACGTTAATTCGCTAGGTTTGGGAGGTAGAACTCACCGGAAATGTGTGAGACGAAGATCCTGTCCCATAGAGATTGTCGGAAAAGACATCCGTATCCCGCCAATGTCATCCTCGAAGAACTGGAAGGCCATTGCCAGAACCACGAAAAATCAGTCGACCCATGCGGACCTTTCAGTGACCATCTTTCTATATCCCGTGTCACTGACTCAGCTGGTATCAAAAAAATTTGGTGCAAACTTCTAAGATGTTCGTGATTACTGCTGTCGGTTACGCGATGGGTTACCATCTCCGGTTAGGAAATAACCTTTCTGTTCTTGCCTCGGACTCTTTATAAAGACTATAAATATTTTAATATAGATGATATAGTAAGCTATAAACCTAAAATAAAAATGGCGGATCGGATTGGTTTAAAAATTTTTCTAAACTCTGGTTAGCTAACTCTAATTCGCAACTCAAAGAATCAGTCAACTTTGGTGGGAAATATCCCCGGAAGTTGGTATAAAATATCAAACATAGTATCAATACTATATATTAATTATTTTATATATTATCAATCAGTTCCACAACCTATTGGAGTGATTGAGTGATCGAAAAAGGATTGAAGATCAGTTTAATTAGTAACAAACCTTAGTTTAGGTGGTTTTGGTCGATTTTTAAAGTTACGCGAAACTTCAAATTTTATTAATTATACTTATACTAATTCAATAACTTATACCCAATAGTTTATTGTTGATTTTAGAAACAAAACTCGTTTGTGCGATTCGTGGAACTGTAAACGATTCACAGAAACATCGTGAAAATCGAGTCTGTGAGTTCTTCATTAAAATCGCGTAACTTCGATATACTAAAACGTGATATGAAGATTCCTCAAGTCTTAGTATATCGTCAGTTTTGTGTTAGAATTTGAGATTGTTAGGAATCAAACCATATTTCGTTGTGTGAGGTATAAATATTTTGAGTAAACTACCATTCGCGCCAAAAATTTTGAATTTATGTTGGTGACGTGGATTTCCGTTCTAGTGTTCTAATAGTATTGTATTATAAAGGGAAAGAAAAATTTAACAGTTGTATAAAAGCTGAAAATCAAGTTTTATTTATACATAATTCGTATTGTATGTTTAATATGAATGTATACGCCGATGTTA